>OZ024873.1:72595570-73195570 GCA_964017185.1 Rugalucina vietnamica | reverse complement strand
AGATTGTTTATTCGTCAATATGATTATTTTAGGATGTAAAGCTGTAGACATACAAAAAGTAAATAGATTGTTCTTTCAACTGGGACACTTAAAAGTTTGAAAGTTACTAACGTTTCAAATTAAAAAGACTGCTTAGAGGCCATGGGTGGTGATTCGGTCGGCGGTCATCAGTCTGCGGTCTTTGCAAGCCTTAGGCATATTCGTCCCCAATTATTTCGATACAAATTGTTATTTCGGTTTCTAATCTATAAACGACATGCTTAAGACATGATTTCTATCATTGATTATGCCTGTAGTGCCTGTCTGTTCTTCATAATAATAATAGTTCATCGCGGTTTGTATTTAGCGCTACACTGCCGTGATCACTTCAATAGTTTTTTTACGATAACCTCGAAGGTACGAATGAAGCCGAGATAGCCTGATTCTCTTTTCTCTTCTAATCAAGGGCGGGAAAATGATTCGGTATCAATTAAGCATGGCACTGGTTCCTATTCCGAATATATTTACATATAACATAAACCTGATAACGGGAAACAAGCCGATAATGGCAACTATTTTTAGATTATTATTTATAGACCATAAATATTAATGATAACATGAGTAATGCCGTTATAAGTCTGTCGGCCCCATTAGCTCAGTGTGTTAGGCATCGATCTTCTAATCAGACTCTTACAGGTTCGAATCTCGCCGAGTATCCGCTATTCATTTTTTTTTTTTGTTATCATAATAAGCCTCTTTTCTTTCTTCATTCGTTTTTATTCTTCCTTTTTTATGGAGTCTATTTAGCAGTACGCTGAAAAAAGTTGTTCAGTACTGGCGATAACTGGTAGACCCAGACAGATGAATGTTGCATTATCAAATGAGCCGCGTCACAAGAAAACCGGATTTTTGCCTATGCGAAAACAAAGGCGCAGATCAGCTTCGCAGTAACTGCGAAGCTGATCAGCGCCTTTGTTTTCGCTACACGGATAGTACACTTTCTCTTCTTATTAAATCCGAAATTTCAAGCTTCTATGCTGCTTCGGGGACTGGTCATGTTGGGATGTTGCCTCCATTTTACAGGACTTTTACCCAAAATGAGGATGTCATCACATCCAACAAGTGCTTGAAATATAACTATCCAACTAAGACACAAAAGGCTTATACGTATGGATGGTTTGACTTGAAATGTTTTCTCGGCAGGCTCAGACAAGCGCGGTTAACCAGTAATCAGTCAGCAGTGTATTTAGCTTTACCTGAAGGCACAAGTAGCCTATATCTATTTCTTTAGGCCCCAATGGGAGGGGGGCCCATAGTCTCTATGGTGAAAATAACAGTCACAAATGATTAGCGTGTGTCTAAGGTGTGTACAGGTCGTATAATAATCTCAGCATGCTGAAAATTTTGGATTGCATGTACTTTTGTACAGATATGTTAAGCACACAATACAGTATAGGCGCGTATCAAACGTTTAATGTAACGCGTGTTGAACTTATTCGTATAAGACACATACCCGAGACACGTCGAGCTTTAAGCATGCTGCATGCTTAAAAAAATACTTTAACGTACACCAAGCGTACAGAACGCACATGTACGAGGTTTGTGGACACCTTGGCTAGCAGGAAAAGTAAAGTGCTGTTGTTTAAGTTTTTTTGTTTTTGTATAAATATAAGCAGCAATATCTTATGAGCATATTTGAGGAATTTGTTTCAATTTGAAGTATCAACACGTTAAATATGACATATTTTCTACTTAAGCGTAGGTAGGGCCACACGGGACAGGTGCCAAAACTTCAACAAAATGTGACGATTTTCATATTGTGTTTTTTCCCTGTCAAACGGCACTTAAATATGTTATAACATTAAAACATTTCGTCCTAAAACCAAATAACACTGACTTCAGTTTCAGAAAGATTCCGACTTGGCGGCAGTGTTATTTGATTTATGTGAAAAAATCAGAAGCAGACCGAAAAATCTGTTTGAAATAATGGCGTAATTTGACGTCGGAGAACAGCCGACGCCGATTGTATGTTTCGTTAAGGAAATCACCCACAGATACGATGAAAATGATACAAACAACAGAAACGTCATCGGTCTGTCAGTTACTATTTAGTTCTCAGTAGTTGTGGCACAGACGATTTTCAGCTGCTCAGAAGTCCACCTATGATGATAAACGGAAGATCACCTGTCTGGCATGCTCGCCGCAAGAAATTGTTACACATGTTCAACAGGTGGACGAACAATTTTGCGAGAATTGGTACGCCGTATCTGCATTTGACAGCTGGATACACAGACATAAAAATGTTGATAGCCAAGGATCTTTTGTTAAAAAAAAACACCCTGAAACAAATGTATAACGTGCTGGCGGCTTAAAATGTCAAGTAACGTCATATAGAGACGTTGACCTTTGCCCCGCACTCGGTTCGGAAGTGCGGGGAAAAGGCTGTAGATGACGTGTTTTTGTCAGATTTCAATAAAATTTCTTGTATATTTGCTTATAAAATACTTTTGCAAAAGCAGATATATTCATTTTTCTGTTGAAAATATAAATGGTGTACACGAACTTTTCTGACAAACCACGTATGTATGTCTATGGAAATACATTGGTTGAATTTGCGGCATATTTTTCCACACGCTCGGTGCGCGCTTTGTCTTATACGTTATTGACTGCGATAGAATTATACGTTATTGACTGCGATAGAAAATTGAAGCTATTGATATGACACTTGTGTCATATCTTTTCTTGTTCAAGAATTTTTGACAATATTGGGAGTACAGATATAGGTCTAAAATTATTCACATCATCTTTAGAGCCACTTTTATGAAGTGGTGTTACTTTTCCAACCTTCCACTTATCAGGGAAACAGGAATTTTGAATGCTTAGGTTACAAATGTAAGTGATGCTGTCAGCAATGAGAGGTGCAGCTATTTTGAGTAATCGTGGACCAATCTGATCATATCCTGTAGCTTTGGATGTATCAATATTGGACAAAAATTTAAATACTTTATCACATGATATTTCTGGGATATTAAAATCAATACCATCAGGGACTTTGCTATCACAGAAATCTTTCAGTTTTTCAAAATTGCAACTTTTTATTGGCCCTTTCAGTTTTGAAGCAATTGATACAAAGAAATTATTGAAGTGCGTGGCCATTTCAAAATTATCATCAACACAATTTTCTCCAATCTTTATTGAAGAAATTTTACTGATGTTATTTTTATTTTTGATTCCAATTTCCTTAAATAACTTCCATACACTACTAGGATTATTATTATTCTCATTTATTATGGCTGAGTACTGAGCTTTCTTTGATTGCTTTATAAGTGATGCTACTTTGTTACGCCAAATTTTATACTGATTATCATTATTCAGTGATTTGTGCCTATCTCTGGTTTTTATTGCATCAATTATGTCAGGGGTCATCCACTTAGGTTGCTGTTTATATTTCACTCTATGTGATTTTAAGGGTAAATGTTTATCAACTATAGATAAAAACATGTCAGACCATGTTTCAACAACATCATTTGTGTCATCAAAAACTTTAATCAAGTCCCAAGGTGCATTCAGCAAATCAGAAGAAAATGTCTCTTCATCAAAATTTTTGAATGATCTATATGAAATAGTATGGTGAGTCAATTTAGGGGCTGAACAATTTGTCTTGCGTGTAAGAAATACTGGAAAATGATCACTTAATCCTAAATGAGGAAAATCTACTGAATTAATATTTGACTCAATATTGCAGTAGATATGATCTATAAGAGTTTCTGTATTTAGGGATTTTCGTGTAGCTTCGGTGACTTTTTGGATTAGACCAAATGGTTCTAAATATTCTAACCATGATTTCTTAATTTGTTTATTCAATAAATCCCTATTGAAGTCACCTAACAAATAAAATTCCTTTTTGGTTTCTAATAATTTATCCATAAGTATTTCAAAACTTTCGTTCAAATTAACAGACTCATTGGGATGTCTGTATAATATACCAATTAAATAGCTTTTGGATTTTTTGGGGAAAATTTCTAACAATAAACATTCAATTTCATCTACCTCGAATTCTGGTCTTCGCTCTACTTTCACACTATCTTTTACATAAACAATTATACCACCTCCTTGTTCAGGTCTCTGTTCAGAAATAATTCTGTCCCTTCTGAAGAACTGATAATTTTCAATAAAGAAATAATTGTCCTGATGGATATTTCTGAGCTTTGTCTCACTAAGTCCAAGAATATGAATATCATTGTCTGAACTGTTCAGCATCAAGTCAACTTCATCAAATTTATTTTGTATGCCTTGAATGTTTAAATGACCTATCTTAAAACCTTTTTTACTGAGTTGCAAATTTAATGAATTTTGGGCACACATGGAAGTATCATGCAAAACAGAATCATGCACATTATTGATAAATGGTTGATCATGTAAATTTATGAAAGTTGTATTGTTGAAGTAAAGTGCATTGGTTTCAGAAATTTGATCAATGATAGTTGGTATTTCATATATACTGTTTGATCTTGATAATGTGTCCATATTTTCCACCGAATTATGGTATAAATCATTGTCATTACATCCACAATTTAGACTGTTACAGTTACCACAAATCTCTGCTAATAAGTCATATTTGTTTATAGACTCAAATGAAATATCTTGACTGACAGTGACTTGGGCATATTTGCCACATTCCTAACAATTCCAACAAACAGAATCTTTGTGACCGTAAAATCTACATATGTAGCACTGTAACTGATTTTTGTGACGGCACTCATAAGTTTTATGGTTTGTTAATCCACATTTGAAACATCTGTCTCCTTGACTGGGAAATTGTTCTTCTCTACCATTGTCATTTCTTGGGAAGAAAGCATGTGGTATGCCCTCTTTCTGTTGAGGCTGAAATCTACCATTTTTGTGATAAGGTTGTTTCGAATGGGGGGTCCTTGTCTTTCCTTGAGCAGTTGGTCCATAGGCACAATATTTAAAACTGTCAACAATGTTTATGTGCTGGCAAATTGCACCAAGCAACCCTCTTACACCAGATGATGATAGATGAATGTTGTCTCTGGGTTTATAAAAGTGAGACTTTAACTGCTCATGCTTGTTGTAGAAGTTCTTACATGTATCAATGAACACAGTTTCGTGAACTGCACTTTGTCTCTTGATGAGTTCATTTACATCTGTGACACTAGTGTCCCCACGTGGGCATACATTACATAAGAAAATGGTCACTGTTGGGTTCTTGCTTTTAATGAAGCTGATTAATTGTTCATACTTTTCTTCAATATATTCTGTATCCCTGTTTTGTGCAGCATCATTGCCCGACACATAAATAATAATATTGTCAAAATTCTTTATGTCATAGATTTTAAATTTTTTTAAATTTTTTTTTTAAATTTTATTTATTTTTTTTTTTTTTAAATTTTAATTTTATTTTATATTTTAAGATTTTAATCATCTGGGTGGCCTAGTGATATTTTATAATGGATAGGTGGGATTTGAACAAGCTGTGCAACTTTTAACATTGTACAAAATATGAATAGAACATTTGTTGTTATGAAATTAATGATAACTAAATTAGTATAAATAGTTTTGCTTAGTTGTTGAATATTATGCACCAGTCATTTGTAACCACTGCCCCTCCACCCACGGGAAAGGGTGGGGAATAGCCCATTACTTTTCAAGTGTCCCCGCAGTACTGCAGTACAGGGGAAATGACAGGGTTTTGACATTAGGATCCTTACCCCAGGGAGATTTTCTGTTGTGAAGGGTGGGGGGAGGGGCAAAAAGCAAAGTTTTGACCCAGTTTGCCCCCCTAGGGGTGGGTCTCATACCAGGGCACTGAAACTGAAAAGTCATAATCCCCGCCCTTCTCCTTAGGTGGGGGTGCAGTGGTTACAAATGACTAGTGCATTAAAGTCATCACATATGTTATTCTTTCAGTGGCATGTTATCAAAAGGCAGTAATAGCGTGTTTATTCACACTGTCATTGCATAAAATTAACAATGTAGCATGGTGGGACGGAGCATCAGACTCTGAATCCTGAGGTCTTTGGTTCAAAACCCGCTCTGCGGATGCTGTTTTATGTCATTGAGCAAGACGCATTTACTCCCTACAATACTAGTTGATTCCATATCACACCGATATTTGTGCAATAATGTATGGTTAAACAACAGCAGTTTTCTGCATTGTTAACAAGTCACAGATTTGGTTGATTGACTCAATCTAGTGATTATGTCCTAAAATATTCATATGTTAATTTCACAGATTCATTAATGAAGGCACCAGCTGAAAAAGAAATCCTGTAAATTGCCCTTTTCAAACCTAGCTGATTCAGTCCTTTATATTATGGCGTATTATTTTAGCTGCTCTTCTTGTAAATCAGGGGTTGTGGATTCAAGCCCAAGTTTTTCCAGTCTTTTACATGATACCACTAATAAGCTGTTAAGTGAGACAAAGTTGGGACAAAAACACAAAGACACAATATTTTTTACTTTGGTACTTGTCTAAATGTGCAAAATTTTGACATCCACAACATTTAGTTTCAGTTTTTGCTTTATTTAGTTTCAAAGTTTTAAGATCTTAAACCAGCCCATCTGCCTCCTAGACTGTCTGTAGCAGTATTTTATCCCTTTAATTCTAGGTTGACAAACTCTGGGCCTCATTATGGAAACTTGATTATCACTTAGAAATTAAACAATCATAAACTTCTGTAACTGAAGATGCTTCCTTTTGTGGGTGGTTAAGATGATCAAGATTTTATAGGATTTTGATGAGGGCTTTAAAGATAGATGGTGTTTTAATGAAGTTTAGAGAGGATGTGCAAAATATGGATAAAACATGCTTGAAAGTGAATACCAACCAGTCTCCACTTTACCATAATTTTCACCAAATTTTGAACAATTTGAACCTATCTGAATCAGAATTAAAAAAGGTACTGTTTTGAACAATATAGATTAAATAGCAAATAATGTACTGTTCCTGTAATTGTGGACTTATCTTGATCTACACTTGTTTGTCCAGATTTTGCTGGCCAAAAGTTTGGAGCTTTTCAGCTTTTCTCTTTAAAGATCAAGATTCTCCAGTTTCCATTTGGGGTTTTGCACTTTTCTTTCAAATCGAAATTTTGGCCGTTTTAATGGTCGATTTAAGGAGATAAATTTCTTAATTCTGAAGGCTATAGTAAAAACTTTTCTTTTTACTGGGTTTTTAGCTCACCTGAGCCGAAGGCTCACAGGTGAGCTTATAGGATAGGCAGGCGTCCGTCGTCGTCGTCCGTCGTCGTCGTCCGTCGTCGTCCGTCGTCGTCGTCCGTCCACAATTTCAAAGAAGAATATTTCTGAAGCTAGTAGGCCGATCTTGATCAAATTTAATGTGAACCATAATTGGGTTGGGGGATTGATGGCATTAGGTTTTGGAGCAGATTGTATCAAAATTGTGGTTTCCATGGCAACAGATAGGTCCCATAGACTTACAATGGGAAAAACTAAAAAAATCTTCTTCTCTGAAACCACTAGGCCCACAGCTTTGATATTTGGTATGTAGCAATGGCTAATGGTCCTCTACGTAAATTGTGCCATTCATGCCCCTGGGGTCAAATTTGGCCACGCCCCGGGGGGTCGATAGTCTCCATAGACTTACTATGGGAAAAAAATTAAAAAATCTTCTTCTCTGAAACCACTAGGCCCACAGCTTTGATATTTGGTATGTGGCAATGGCTAATGGTCCTCTACATAAATTATGCCAGCCATGCCCCTGGGGTCAAATTTGGCCACGCCCCGGGGGTGGATAGTTTCCATAGACTTACAATTGGAAAAACTAAAAAAATCTTCTTCTCTGAAACCACTAGGCCCACAGCTTTGATATTGCCAGAATCAATTGAGTGAAAACACCCCCAGTTTGCCTGTAGGTAAAGTTTTCAAGTGTAGAGTGTAAACTCTGTGTCACTGTGACAATATTGATTGGAAATTTTACCTCAATCTCTACTTCTATTTTTATCTGCAGTACTCTTCATCTATTTATAGAGTACTGACTACATCAATACACCAAAATAGACAATCAAAAATGGTGACAAGTAAACAGTTCAGTCAGTAGAGTTTCTTTGATGTTTGAATTGTGCTGTACAAGTACATTTGATTTTTAATATGACCCAAAATTGTTCTAGTGTAAATTTTATGAAAAGTGTCAGGTAATTAATAACTAGATTGTAAACTTTCATACCTATTACATGGTTTCAAAAGACCAGTCCAATTATTATATTTGCAACTTATCAATCAAAATTGACAAGTTATTAAACCTGATGGCATGCACAATTTTATTTATTCAGTTTTTGAATTAGCTCAATAAGGTGTTGACTGAGACCAAACAATTCAAATGCGAATCAGTCAGTTTGTAGGATTTCAAAGATCGTTATCTTAATTATACGTTATCCCAGAATGGATGGTGCTTTGGATTGTCAAATTCTTGACCATTTTTAAACTTGTGACCAAGATAAAAAGAATACTTATTTTAGTAAACAATCAGAGACAGACCAGAACAATTACTTGAAACATCAAGTAATACACCTCAACTGTGAAAACAGTCATCCCCTGATCAGTGTCTTTGTTTTCGCTATGTACAGCGAAGTAAATATCCTCTACCTATCTAAATGCAAAATTCCCAGCTTCAAGCCATCTTTGCTTTTAGTCAATTTCTGGATTGGGGAAGCTAGTTAATTGTAATTAAGTTTTAAAAAGATCTTCTATGATTTGCTGACGCATGTAATAAAACATAATGGTTTAATCCTTTGGAAGCAGTAAAAATTCAAAGTGAGATAGTATGGACTATATTGCACAGTTTCGGTATTAAATGAACCCTCATGAACATGGAAAGAAACGGCGAACAACTTTGTCAGACAGATATATAGATGGTAAAATAATATATGCAATCCTTCAACAGTTACACTGCTACACTGTGTTTGTTGCCTAACTTCCTGCAGTCCGGATCAGGCTGGGTTTGTCATCACACGGAGAATGTGATCCCAGTACACTCTGTCAACACCGCATGTCGCATGGATGTCTTAATTAGGAATGAAAGTTTGTTTCCCAGTCGTGCGTAAAAATCTCTTTAAGCAGGCGCCAAAACCAGAGAATACAAATACCACACATTCATTTACATAGAAATGAGCTCATCCCTTTTGTTGTTTTTTTTTTATTCTTCTTCTTTTTCTCTCTATGAAATGTTAAATTTGCGCTAACAAAAATTGAATTAAATGAGTGCACATCTTGATAATCAATCTCATGCAGCATGCATGACAGAACTGTCATTAAACAGAGGAGGCACACGACTTACTACAAAGCAAAACAAGCTTAATTCACAATGACAATTTTCAAAATTTCATCACAATTTTGGGTCAATAGATCAAATGTCACCAATTTAAACATCAAACTTAAATTTTTGGTCCACCCACTGAGCTGTTAAAAAGATATTTGTCATGATAAATAAATTACCTTGTAAATCTACAGCTATACATACCATATGGTTAATTTGCAATTAATTAAGGAAGAGGATTCATAAAGTGAAATAATGATAAACCTTGCCACAGAATGAACTAACTGCACCATTCATAATAATTAACACAAATGACCTTTGCTAAAAGTTTGCCTTTGAATATATTTCCTCTCATGTCTGAACAAAAACCCTTTAAAAAAAACAAAAAAAAAAAAAAAACGGCAACATCTGTTCACTTAATACACAATTGTCAGATTCTTGTCAGCTGAACATAAAGGATATTATGTCAGAGAAGAGCTCTGTCAATTACAAGGCTGCACAAAGGGCTCTCAATTTTAAAATATTGTAGTGGCATGATATATTTTTGTGCGTTTAGTCTTTTAACGCGCAATGTTATTCAATAACAAAGGCAAAACACATGCTGAGCGTATGACTTAGGCAGCACACAGCAAAACAGGAATGATTTCAATTCAACAGGAAAATTTTGGACAGAAGTTTCAGATGTTTTAATTTGCAATCAGATGGACTTTTTTGCATCTTTTTGTCTTCAGTAATAAACTAAACAGTGAACAAAATCAACTATAAATGTGCAGACAGAAGTTTCATGGTAGGTGGCAGATCTTTTGTTTGTTTGTTTGAATTGATGCTTAATCTCCCAGTCAACAGCTAATGGTCATGTCGGGATGCTGCCCCCATTTTATGGAACTTTTACCAGAAATTAGACTGCCATGGCATCCAAAAAGTGCTTCGAATATAATTACCCAACTAAACCAACAAGCCATATATGTATAGATAGTTTGACATGAACCACTTTTCCTGGGCAGGCTCAGTCCTGAGCGGTTAACCAGATGGTCAGTCAGTAGCAAAGAAGCTTTGCCTGGAGGCACAAGCAGCCCATCTATTTCTTTAGGCACCAATGGGCGGGGGCCCATATTCACACCCGACCATGACGGCGTCCTTCTTTTTAGTTGTTGTTTTTTTTTTCTTTGTTTTTTTGTGTTTTTTTTTACATATTTTGTCTGTCCATTGCTGTATTTATTTACATGTACATGATATGATCAGATTCATAAATGTGCTGTCATGGGGGAAAAAAAGAAAAAAATATAATTCTGTTTTATCAAAGGGAACTTTTGATGTCGTCAGAAAGTCATACTTGTTCGTCTTTTTTACAAGCATACCATGTTTCTTGAGTACGAAGCATTAGAAATTAAGATCCCTGGAAACGATTAACTAAGCACATTTCAAGGATGTTTGATGTTCGAACTGGAAGGGTGTACGGACTAATTGGTCATTTACCGTAGCTTTACTGGAACTGGAATCTTCCATGTTGCAGTGGCTAAGTCGCTAGCTTGTAAACCAGAGGTCGCTGGTTTGATCATGATCGAGCTTCTTAGATGATAAACCAGGTATATGTAAACTTCCCTAGAAAAACCAATGTCCCGTTTCCATATGACCTTACCTTTTGGTGGGACATTAAACCCAAAATATAACCGAACTGGCTGAATAATTGGTTGTTGACGATGACATAGACTTGAAACAACCCAAGTTTTGAACCCAGCCCCTGTGTTCAACCACTGAGGTGACCATGTACAGACGTTTGTGAGGACCATTAGTCTCATTAGTGTTTTGTGATACCTTCATCATGGAAGTGCACATGTAACCAATTTACTTTGAACAATGTAAAATTGTGTTTCATGTTTCAAAGTTTATTTCTCCCTGGTGTTACATGAAACATGTAAAACATAGGCAATGCAATATTACAAACACCATATAGGTTTGGCGACACACACACACACACACACACACACACACACACACACACACACACACACATCCCCCGGCAACTTAAATCACATGCTCTCGATGACTGGCTTTTTATTTTGCACTTTCACCCGTTCTTAAATTCAATTGTCCCTTAATACAGCCATTTATTGTAGACGCATTCTAATTCATACATCAGAAAAACATGTCCATGAAAAGTATTCCCCTGGAATCCAACTTTTATAGGAAAAACTAGGATTTGCAGGGGTATACCTATCTTTCTTATTTTGGCTCCAAAACATAGACTGTGGGTACTCATTAGAACCACCTCGTCGAGGCGGTTCTAACGTATACCCACAATCATTGTATTGTGCACAATGAAGAAATATTATATATATAACTATTCTACTTAAAATTTTTCATTTTTACAACTTGGAAAATCCCTTTATATAACATGGGCATGTTTCCGTATTAATAGAAAATTTCAATTAAAAGGTTGAGGTGGTCAAGATTCAAATTCCCATTGAAGGAGCAAGACCATTTCAAAGGGATCAAAGTTGAGATATGCAGTCAATATACATAATTATTCGCCACCTTTGGAAGTTCCCCCTGGCTTCAGTGTATTTTAATGTTTACTTGTCTGGCTGGCCAGCTGGTAAAACAAATTAATCATCTTATTCAATTATATATAATGGGTCGTTAATATCAGTTTTCAAAAATTCATTTTACGACTGACTCATAACAGGCAACCTGTTAACAAAAAAAAGTATCTTGCCTCTTCTAGTCAATTTAGTGTCAATTAAAAGTTAAATGGATAAAGCAATAAACAAAGGTTACTTGATAAAGTTTCAACATTGTACTTTTCTTTTACAACAGTTAAAAGTTCTATGAAATTTTGAAAATACAAACAAACACACTTTTACAATGAAACAAGTTAAGTCTAAAAATAAACAGTTTGGAAATACAATATTGGGTATAAAAATAAACCTCTCCTGACTAGGTGTATTGATTTTGAACACTATGCGTCTAATAATAACTTTATTGGTCCACTGTAGTATAATTTACTGAAGATAACTGTGTCATCGTTTTCAGTCAATTGACTCTGGCAATATTTGGTATGTAGCAATGGCTAATGGTCCTCTACATAAATTGTGCCATTCATGCCCCTGGGGTCAAATTTGGCTACGCCCCAGGGTTTGATAGTCTCCATAGACTTACTATGGGAAAAAAATTAAAAAATCTTCTTCTCTGAAACCACAGGGCCCACAGCTTTGATATTTTGTATGTGGCAATGGCTAATGGTCCTCTACATAAATTGTGCCAATCATGCCCCTGGGGTCAAATTTGGCCACGCCCCGGGGGTCGATAGTCTCCATAGACCTACAATAGGAAAAAACTAAAAAAATCTTCTTCTCTGAAACCACTAGGCCCACAGCTTTGATATTTGGTATGTGGCAATGGCTAATGGTCCTCTACATAAATTGTGCCAGCCATGCCCCTGGGGTCAAATTTGGCCACGCCCCGGGGGTGGATAGTTTCCATAGACTTACAATTGGAAAAACTAAAAAAATCTTCTTCCCTGAAACCACTAGGCCCACAGCTTTGATATTTGGTATGTAGCAATGGCTAATGGTCCGCTACATAAATTGTGCCATTCATGCCCCTGGGGTCAAATTTGGCCACGCCCCAGGGGTTGATAGTCTCCATAGACTTACTATGGGAAAAAAATAAAAAAATCTTCTTCTCTGAAACCACAGGGCCCACAGCTTTGATATTTTGTATGTGGCAATGGCTAATGGTCCTCTACATAAATTGTGCCAATCATGCCCCTGGGGTCAAATTTGGGGCCACGCCCCGGGGGTCGATAGTCTCCATAGACCTACAATAGGAAAAAACTAAAAAAATCTTCTTCTCTGAAACCACAGGGCCCACAGCTTTGATATTTTGTATGTGGCAATGGCTAATGGTCCTCTACATAAATTGTGCCAATCATGTCCCCGGGGTCAAAATTGGCCACGCCCCGGGGGTGGATAGTCTCCATAGACCTACAATAGGAAAAACTAAAAAAATCTTCTTCTCTGAAACCACTAGGCCCACAGCTTTGTTATTTGGTATGTAGCAATGGCTAATGGTCCTCTACATAAATTGTGCCATTCATGCCCCTGGGGTCAAATTTGGCCAGGCCCCGGAGGTTGATAGTCTCAATAGACTTGCTATGGGAAAACATTAAAAAATCTTCCTCTCTGAAACCACAGGGCACATAGCTTTGATATTTTGTATGTGGCAATGGCTAATGGTCCTCTACATAAATTGTGCCAGCCATGCCCCTGGGGTCAAATTTGGCCACACCCCGGGGGTAGATAGTCTCCATAGACTTACAATGGGAAAAACTAAAAAAATCTTCTTCTCTGAAACCAAAAGGTCCAGAGCTTCTATATTTTGTATGTAGCAATGTTTGGTAGTCCCCATTATAAATTGTGCCAGTCATGCCCCTGGGTCAAATTCGGCCATGCCCCGGGGGTCAATAGTGTCCATGCATAGACTTTCATTGGTCGATTCTCAATTAATTTAAATCTCATGAGCTTACAATGTGATAATCTCTCAGGTGAGCTACAGGACCAATGGTCCTCTAGTTATTTATTCTATGAGCCTTTTTAGAGCAGGTTGCTTACAGTACTGCAGTAGGTTATGTTGAAGCACTGAAGCTCTTTAGTTCAGTGTACATTTAGGAAAATCTGTATAAAACATGGGCATGTTTTCGTAATGTTGAGTTCTGTGTCTATGACCGTCACTGATGTCTTACAGGTAGTGTTGAAACAATGCCTTTGAAGCCTTCTCTGTCTTCTTCAGTCCTTTCTGGCTCACTTACTTTGATCTCTGACCACATTTATTGTTATTTTTCCCACTTCAGTTCTTTCTAATATTTGTCAAGGAGGGTGAAATTTGACCATGAACATTCTCACTATCACATGTCATTGCCATATTTACGGTATACACACCAGATTCTTCTTAAAGCCGTTGTTTGTTCAGTTTTTGTTTTGTTTTGTTTTGTTTTTGAAAGAATAAATTATACCATGAATAAAGTCCCGGTCAGAATGTTACATCTTAAAGCTGATAAGTGTCCCATTCTTTCTCGCAAAGTCACAGGAAAGGTCTTCCCAGTGCTAATTAGGCTGGCACATTTAAGTTAATATTTGTGGAGATTTTGTCATCAATAATAGCTTCTTTTGGTGACCCCTATTGAAAAGTTTTTTTGCTAAATTCTTGTTCATAAGCAGTAGGTGCAACAATTACCTGTGCAATTATCTAGTCTGGTGTTGTCACCCTAACTCTGCAGGTTACTTCCTCACTTCTGGCTAATTGGCCTCCAAAGAGGGGTACTACAAGGGTCACTTCTATGACCTCTTTCATACATTGTATGAATTAATGGTGGACAAGGAACAGTAGGACAGCAGACACCCATTAACATTGTCAATGAATTTGAATGAATTCAATGTAATAAAGGGATTGACAAATTGTTATCTGTTTATCAAAAGGAATTTTTGTCTATTAAATAACATCAGCAAGTTAGAGTTCACCACAAAATACTTGTTATAATCATACTATAGCATAAATGGTGCAGAAAGCTTAGAGAAATTGAGCAGATAGAAATAAATGGATCACCAAGTTGAAAATAAAGAATAGTTTGCACCTCATGGTTAAATACCTAAGTTTCGAGTGGTAGCCTGTAATTTAATTCAAAGTCAGTGTTCAGGCAGTTAAGCATCAAATCATGAAGTAAAATTAATGACTTTTATGACCACATGACAAAATAATTTTTAGTCAAAATTCTCTGTAGAATATGCACTCCTAACAAAAAGTACTCTTGAAGACATCAGTTTCATAATGCTGAAGGGTCAGCTTCAAGTACTGATTGTTCTCAACAGTCAGGAATGCAGACATTGGATGTATCAGATGAGATCTTGTGCAGTTGAGTCCATATTGGTGCTTGTTGCACTAATACACTCAGGTGTGTGATACAGATCCTTAGAATGACATTCTCAATGCTGTTTATCAATTACAATTTTCTTATGTGTATGAACTGACCCAAAGATACCTTAAAAAGTGAC
Source organism: Rugalucina vietnamica (assembly GCA_964017185.1). NCBI lineage: Eukaryota > Metazoa > Mollusca > Bivalvia > Lucinida > Lucinidae > Rugalucina > Rugalucina vietnamica. The sequence goes on along the minus strand of OZ024873.1, from coordinate 73,180,243 downwards.
TGTCCTCTACACTGTACTTTTATGTTTTTGACTCCAGCAGCTGTGGCCAACTCCTACACAATAGGATGTACTTTTATTCAGGAAATGTTTTATTCAAGATGCCTTCCATCAAGATTTTAAAGCCTTTTGTCCATGGCCAGCTTACATCTCCATTACCTTAATGTTAATGATGCGTATTTACATATAATTTAATATCATTCAATACATGTATGGGCCCCAGCCCAACAAAGCTATGAAAATTACTGTGTGCCCAGAGTTGATTCAAACAAAGCATCATTCTGGCCTCTCTACACGTATACATACAGAAAGCTAATGTACACTTTGATTACACAGCTAACACTGATCAGACTGATTGCCATTGGATTGTATCATCTTTTTGGGATGTTACATCCCTTAGCGAGTGGCCAATATTATTTTCTCATTCTTCATGTATAAATCAATTTAACCCATAATTCCACTCTTCTTCTTTTCAGGATCTGTATGAGAGCCCCATAGAACAAGTAAAAGCTTTTAAAACACTTCAGAGAACAAGATGTGACACTGATGTCATATGTTTCCTAAGGTTTGGACAGCTGGCTTTTACAGTACAAGGTTAGTTCACCATAATGTTTTTTTGAGAAAAAAATGTCTGTGGGGTTTTGTAACATCAGAATTTTATCAGCTTGCTCAAACGTAGTCCGTGAAGCTATGTTAGGGGAGCGGCGCGATGCCCCATTGGTAAAGTGCTGGACCTGCAAAGGAAGGTGAAACTGCATCAAGTCCACTGTGTTGTGTCTTTAACCCATATTTGATGAATGGAATTTCCCATCATTATCATTAGGGCAAGCCCACTTTTATTTTTAGGGGCATCAGGAGTGATTTTTAAATTTTATTCAATTTTTCGATGAAAATTCTCTAAGCAAACAGAATAGCCCCAGATGGGACGCCGCGTACTCTGGGGCGCCGCGTTCTGCGGCGTCACATCTGGGGCTATTCTGTTTGCCTATGTCCCATAAAAGGGATGCCAGGCTTAAATGAGTTAAGCAAGACACTTGGTCTTTATAAATGAGCCTTCGTGTGAGAAAACCATCAATCTGGATTTACAACCAGGTCCGACACAAACCGGACTGTACATCCACAGAAGCAGGCTTAGAAGCTTGAGATTTTGGATTTAAGAAAAAGAGGGATTGAACTATCTGTGTAGCGAAAACAAAGGCGTGTTCAGCTTTGCAGTTACCCTGAAGCTGGTCTGTGCCTTTGTTTTCGCATATGCAGATTGTTGGTTTTCTGATGCAGTGGCTCATGCTGTTTTAAAAGTACAAAGGAAGCTCCATCAAACATGATATGAACAGTTGTTGACTGTAGAAGGTAAACAATGTTCGCGAATGACATCTAAGGTATACAGGGGGTGGGGAGGGGGGGGGGGCAATATGTCAGATATTTATCTACGTGTTTGGTCTCTTACCTCATTCAGTGTATGCCTAGATTAGTTAGTCTCAAGTTATGTTCTTCACAACAGTTGCAAACTTGGCAATACAATTTTGAAGTTTTCGTTTTGAGCCACATCATGAGAAACCAACAATTTGCTAAAACAAAGGTGCAGATCAGCTTTGAAGTTGATCAGTGCCTTTTTTTTCACTACAGGGTAAGTACAATTCTTCTTATTTCTAAATCCGAAATTTCCAGCCTCTCGCTTTCGTCTGTGGTTGTACCCAGCAGACATTTGACGTCGGTTGGACGTCAGATAGACGTCAGACTCCGACGTCATAATGACGTTGGATTTAGGTTGATTTTGAAAGTTTGTTTGACGTCAAAAACAGACGTCATTCTGACGTCAAAAACAGACGTCATTCTGATGTCAAAAACAGACGTCATTCTGACCTCAGAAAAACAACGTTGGTTTGATGTCTCAAATGTGACGTCATAATGACGTTGGGGTTAGGTTGATTTTGAAAGTTTGTTTGACGTCAAAAACAGACGTAAATCTGACGTGCTAAAACCGATATCGCGAATGTAATTATAATTAACATTCTGAAATCCTGAAGTGGATTCAGAAGTGCGGTGATGCACTATTGTTATTCCCTTTCACTCCTTTGATAGAGTTATTCGGGATATACAAAATGTTTAAGATGTTAAATCACTCTGATGTTGCAATGGTATATCTTATTTATGTCAAATTTTATTGCTATATGGTGCTAAAACAAATAAGACATTAGTGTAAATAATAAGACTATTGTGAACAATCAATAATTTAAAATGGTGAAATAAGTATTAAAATATACAAATTTCATTTTCGTCTTAATAGAAGGTTTAATAATTTAGTGAAAGACTTTATTTTGATTAACAAATAATTATTTTTTCTAAATTAAGCATGGTGGGCGAAATATGTGATTTCCGATACGAGACCTAGATATGACTTTTTTAAAAGTGGCAATGTTGAAATTATAATTTGAATTTGATTTTGTTACATAATTTGCGCAAGAAATAATGTCAGTTCAAGGGCAGCTAACTCTGTCGACATATGACGTTAAGACTTACGTTTGAATCCGGCGTCATTTCGACGTCATATCAATACGTCCACTGACGTCAGGACTGGACGTCAGGTTGACGTTGGTTATTGGTTTTATTATATACCTACCAAAAATAACCATTGATACTACCCATTTTCCGAGACAAAAATACGGAATCTTGTATCACCACACTGTCCTGATAGGATTCCGTATCACCATCCTCCATTTTTTACCCAACAATATAAAATCCAGCACCTAAAGCCGGCATCTAAATCTGAATGACAACCAGAGTAATTTCTATTTTAATTTATAAAACAACAACTGTTTCAGAAGTTAAAGAGGTTCGCTTGTCATCAAAGCAACATAATTAACAAAAAATTAACGACTTTTCTAGCTTTGACGTAAGAACTGGCACAATGTTACGTCATCAAAGATTTGACGCAACGTCGTATGGTACGTCGTCATAACGTCGCAAATTTACGATTTGAATTCTTGTGGCTGATCCGACACGCGTGATCTGGTCTTTCCTGGCGCAGCTACTCGATGTGATCCGACCCATCAGATCAAGTTACTGAAGTAATAATGAGTATGTATGACGTCGTGAACAAAATACAACCAATATCCGACGTCAAGTTGACGTCAAATGCCTGCTGGGGACGTGTTTTTGTATATGTCGTCAGAGTTAGCTGCACTTAAACTGACATAATTTCTTACACATATTATGTAATAATCACTGCTGGGAATCATGTGACCGCAAGTGTTTCCATATACACCAAAATGTAAACAAATGACGTCATCAGTTTTGTTTTCTTTCCAAATAACTTCAAGATACGCTTGTTGATTTTTACGCCACCTAGTGCATTCCATGGACAACCCTATTTGGAAGAATTTGAGCCATAGTTTGTGGCATTTCACCTGGCCAGTGTTTCAAACACTTCAAAAATTCTCTTAAAATACGCTGATACCCTACACACATAAGCTTTATTTCCTTCAATATCTTAAATATTAAATGTTAATCATGACATTGAAATTCATTACATACTGCTGTGGTATTATAAACACGTGGGAAGTTGTTTCATAACGGATAAAACCAAATTCTGCAATTTTACGAGCAGATTACTTTGCTAGATACCATGTACACAGCAAACCAAATTGATTCCTTCCACACAAATAAATTGTGTTCTTATTTTCTGTCAGTTTAATATTTAAGTAGATTCATTTTGGCTCTCTAAAATTGATTAGGTCCAATACAGTGACGGACAAAGCCATGTTTTTCGCTAGTTCAGAAAGTAATAGATCATACAAACTGTTTGACTCTTAACCACTCATATCCATCAATGGTATTTTAAATGTTTCATGTTGAATACCTTTTTCTTTCTTCATTTCTTTATTTACTATACCCGACAAAATTAGAAACGTAATGATGCCATTAACCAATTTTCCATAAAGCTCATAAGAATTAACAAAATTTTATGGATTCCATTTCATAGATATGCTATTCGATCACACTATTGAACAAGGGGCAAAAACTGTGCTTCAAAAAATTAGCCATCAACCAGGTGGGGGTCATATGCTAAGTCACTTTAAAATTGCACCTTTTTTCACCCTCACTTTGGTATTTGCTTTAGATGTTTAGAATCTTTTGAGTACACTTCAACAACCCCAGACACACACTCTTTGCATCTTTTATTCTCATTTTGTTCTAACATGGACTCTTAAAGGGAAAGGCAAGGTTAAAACACAATGCATCTTAAATGAAAGTGGTTGCCTCTCTTAACAATTTGGTACAAGTTTTATTAAAATCAGATGGATATTGAAAAAAGTTGTGTTGGTTTGAATATACATTAATTTCTGTTAAAAGCTTGGATATTCATTAGGCTTAATGCCGTCATAAAGTTCTACTTAAATATGCATAATTAATAATAATGAAACCTTATTAATACTTTTCTGTTAATTCTTGTTACACTTTTTTGTACTATTGATTTACTATGTTACGCGTAGCTTTTAGCGTCGTTTTATTTTGATTTTCAAATGACGTTTCAAGCTGTAGAATCTTATTTTGTTCGTTTCTGCATAATTAAGTCCTAAAGCGGGTAAACATATTGTTCATTTTTTATTTTAAATTAGTTATGCGACAATTGATATACCCTCATTCTTGTATAAGGTTAATTGCATGTGAAAAACGGTTATTTCGCTGTTGATGACGTCGCATTAATATACGCGACGTCACTGCAACGTTTGACATTAAAACGAAAAAGAACGGGTTTTCTCTAAATCTTCCAACGCAATTCGATGACCCCCACTTTTTATTTCAACTTTTGAATGGTTACATCGTTTTATATCTATTGGTTTAATTTAAATAAAATCATATGCGTAGTTTAGGAGATATCGCAAAAATACATTTTTTTTTCCAGGTTTGAAAACATGGCGGGAAAGTTAATTTTGCTTGTAATCTCCTCAGTTTAAAAACAAATAGTATCAAAATTTAAGAAAATATCACTGATCGTATGTTTAAGTTGTTTATGCAAAAATAACACATATATTAAAACACATGTCCGCTACGAACGCGTTTTTATGAAATGCACGAGAAACATTCAAAAAGTTCTGATACCATGGAAACGAGGCCGGTGACATCCCACTTTTATTTCGATTTTAGTCCAAGGATACAATTATCTTGAAGCATGTGAAATTTCATGAAAATTATATGCGGGAATTTAATTATTATGTTTCCCTTTAAGCCGAATGAGCAGCTATTTCCCAATAAGTGCCAAACAGTAACCCGAACTTTACCAAAACTATGAAAACGTACATAAGGTTCAAACAGCACGAAAATTCGACTCCAAAACATAAAACAAATAGAACCACAACAGACGTATCGCCTTGGAACAATCAGTAATACAAAAAATACTGGGGGCTTTAAACCAGTTTTTAGAGTCTCTCAAAGACAAGTTCACACGCTTCTAAATTAATGCAAAAAGTATGCAAAAAGTATCAGTTAGCTTTTTACACATATAAAAAACTTCTCCTTACCTTTTTGTACTCACTTTTGACATGTAAAAGCATAGACTTTTCTACCGTCAAGAGCGCCATGTGCCCCAGAAAATGAACATACGCACAGTTTAATTCAACAGTTCTTGACAGAAAATTTGCAGAATACGCACCAATTCTTTACATGTCAAAAATTCACACGTGAATCTTGGTACCGTTTCTATATATTAAAAAAAGTTCTTCACAGATGTGATGGATACGTACAAATTCTTCACACGACAATGATAAAAACGTATTAAATTGGAGCATACATGATACCCAAAAACTTATCGAAACTGGCATATGCAAAATAAATGTCACATTTCTCATAATTAATGTGGTGTACATGGGTGTAAAATTTGCGATATGTTAAATGTGCGTGTCCGACAAACCTGCATTTTATCTGTCGCAGTGCATCTAGTTTGAAAGTAGCTTGTCTGTTTCAGGTCATGCTTAATTTGCATGTTACGCGCATGGAACTTATTCGAAACGTATAAGACACACACCCGGGACACACCGAACTTCTAGAAAGTTTTTAAGCATGTTTGATTTTTTTTGTGTGTGTGTGTGTGTGGGGGGGGGGGGGGGGGGGGGGGCAAACGCGCCAAGAGCGCGCAGCGACTTACAGCGACGTATGCAACAAGCGTACACCAAGCTTAAAAACGCGCGTTTAACGCGTTTCTAACGTGTCTCCAACGTGCTCCTGGAGTTTTTTGAATTTTACATTTTTGTCGACACGCCCGGCGCGCGTTTGGATTATACGCTAGTGTGTGACTGCTGTTTAAAATAGCAGAATAAGCCAACGCGCGCCGGGCGTGTTGACAAAAATGTAAACTTTGAATGATTCAACCTACGTCAGGAGCACGTCGGAGACACATTAGAAACAAGCTACATGTGCGTTTTTGGTGTACGCTGGGTGTACGTTGATATACGTCGCTAAAGGTCGGTGCGCGCTCTAGGCACGTATGTGTTTAATCATGCTTAATTTTTTCCAGAAGCTGGGCGTGTCTTGTACGTTTCGAATAAGTTCCATGACAGACGCGTTGAATACGCTATGAACGCATTTGGCGCACGTGTAATGCACGCTAGTATACGCCACATGCGTTTTCAGATTTTATGAGATATTGCTTCCGTAGCATGCCCTAAGCGTTTGTGAGAAGCGCGTTGAACGTTTGCTGTGCGCCTGTAGCACATGCTTAGCGCGTCTGGGAAGTAACACAAACGTACTTCAACACTTTGAGATTTTTGTACGTCCGGCACACGTCTCAGTCAGGCACTAATGTGTGACTGCTAAAGCGAGTTAAAGGGACAAATTATTTTTATACGTCCAAAATCTTAAGCATGTTGAGAGTATTCATACGCCAGAAGCGCGTTTGGGTTATACGCTAATGTGTGACTGCTGATATATAATAAAGCCAGGAAAGCATTCAAAGATTCGTTCTCAATATTGAACAAAACCGAGAATGGCTATTTTTTTCTTTTTTTGATCATATTTTAGCTGCAATTGTGCACAAGTCATTTGTAACCACTGCTCATCCACCTACGGGGAAGGGCGGTGATTGTGGCATTTCTGTTTTCAGTGCCCTGCTATAAGCCGCACACACAGGGGGCAAACTGGGGGGTCAAAACTTTGATCTTTGGCCTCACCTTAGAAATAGAAAATTGCCCTGGAGTAAGGATCCTAATGCATAAAACACCTCGTCATACCCCCTGCACTGCGGATACACTCGACAAGTAATTGCTCTGCACTTAAGCCCGGCTATCACCCACCCTTCACCGTAGGTATGTGTGAGGGGGGGGGGGGGGGGGGGGGCAATGGTTACAAAGGACTGGTGCATTAGCAATCAATACATTTATCGACGAAAGAATAGAAACATGATGACTATTGTTTTAGTGTGGAGGGTATCAATCCACATTGCATGTGTATAGGGATGCAATGTCAATGATGTTGATTATCTTTTTTCATGTGGCACTTAGCATATTTCTGTAAAATGGAGGTAATTGTCCTTTGAAAAAAATGTTATTTTACCTCTAAGAAAGGACGCATTGTTGCTGGAAGAATGAATAAGGCCCAAAATAAATATTTGGTGTACATGGCAACAAACAATTTTGATGATGGTAATGAAGTGTTTACACAAACAAAACACTTTGAAAGATTAGCTCGCACATGGTTAAATAAATCTGATGTATCTGCATGGACTGGGCATATTCATCCATCATTATCCCTCGGAATTTGAAACAAAACTCGATAGACTTACCTAGACCCGGTGGAAAATGGCGGCTTCTTGTTTACAATTTGCACATATCATAAACATTGCGTATCATGTGATTCCCAGCAGTGATAATATCAAATTCAAATAATAATTTCAACCTTGCCACTTAAAAGTCATATCTGAGTCTTGTATGGGAAATCCCATATTTCGCCCTCATGCTTAATTAATGTAGAAAAAATGATTATTTATTAATCAAAATAAAGTCTTTCACTAAATTATCAAACTTTCAATTAAGATGAAAATAAAATTTGTATATTTTAATATTTATTTCACCATTTTAAATAATTATTTGTTCAGAATAATCTTATTTCTCACACTAATGTCTTATTGGTTTTAGCACCATAAAGCAATAAAATTTTGCTTAAACACAAGATACAAGATACAAGATCTTTATTACGAATTTTCGGCCCACATATGGGGCATGTAAATAAGATGTATCAACATCAGGCTGAATTAATATCTTGAACATTGTGTATGTCCCGAAAAACTCTATCAAAGGAGTCCTAAAACCTCCTTCCGGTTGAGCCTTCGGGTGCTCCCGGAACAACAAACCCACAAAAAAAAAAAAAACAACCTCCTATAGTACTGGTCTCGCCCAGGAAAAAAATAAAGGAGTGAAAGGGACTATCAAAAGTGCATCACTGCTCTTCTGAATCCACTGTTATTCAAAAATGCGAAAAAATATACACCTTAAACTATTTATATGACATTAATTCAAACGTCGTTTTTAGGACGTCAGATTGACGTCAGCTTTCAGACGTTAAACCGACGTTGGCTTTAGCACGTCAGATTGGCGTCTAGTTTTGACAACAAACAAACTTTCAAAATCAACCTTACTCCAACGTTATTATGACGTTGGAGTCTGACGTCAAACTGACGTCCAACGGACGTCAAATGTCTGCTGGAAGTTACATAGAAAAAAAGAAAAAAGAAAGAAAGAAAGCAAAAGAAACACACGAAACGAATGATCTGATTTTTACCCAAAGTGAAGTTTCATTAATTTGCACACCACACATGGTCAGAAGTATGAAAAACACAAGGTCTAAATCACGTCTTGATTACGACGTCTAACTGACGAACTAGTTGGACGTCAAAACAACGTCCAATCCAGACGTCCAAAAGACGTCAGGAAATGACGTCTGATAGACGTTGGAAATTGGTTATATGACGTCGCGACCAAAATATAACCAATATCTGACGTCGAACAGACGTCAGGTGCCTGCTGGGTACAGTCTGGTTTTTGTCGGACCTGTTCGGAAACCACAATGTTGGTTTTCTCATGACGCTGCTCATTTATCTACAGAGCATTTTCAGAATTTTAGAGAATAAAGAAGTTTCAAGGTCTTTATGTATGATATGCAAATGAGAGAGTCTATTGAAACCTTCATAACTGCTGTTTTCCAACTCATTTCATAACTTCAAGGCTACAATCTGAGCCGCATCGTGAGAAAACCGGATTTTTGCCTAGGCGAAAACAAAGGCGCAGATCAGCTTCGCGGTAACCGCGAAGCTGATCAGCGCCTTTGTTTTCGCCACTCGGATAGTACAATTCCTCCTCTACTTAAATCCGAAATTTTTAAGCTTCTAGCTCTTTTCTGTGCTTGTACAGGTCGGTTTGTGTCCGACCTGTTCGGAAACCACATTGTTGGTTTTCCCACGAGGTGGCTCATATGCAAATGAGAGAGTGTATTGAAACCTTCATAACTGCTGTTTTCCAACTCATTTCATAACTTCAAGGCTACAATCTAATGTGATTTCCCGAGTTTTCAGCCACATTAGAGTGGCACACTCCAAGGTTAATCAAATTATTTGAGCCGCGACGTGAGAAAACCGGTCTTCGGGGTTTCCGACCATGTCCGACACAAACCGACCTGTACAAGCACAGAAAAGAGCTAGAAGCTTGAAATTTCGGATTTAAGTAGAAGAGGAATTGTACTATCCGAGTAGCGAAAACAAAGGCGCTGATCAGCTTCGCGGTTACCACGATGCGGCTCATTTTAAATATGACAAAGAAAGGTTAATTCCAATAAGGGAGACTTCTTCCAACAACTGTGTTACATGTGTAAAGGACACAAAGCTCACAGATTTAATCCCAGCATGTGCCAAATCATTTACATTTTAGTGTTAAGAACATTTTTAGAATCGGCTTTTTAGCTCACCTAACCACTGGGCCAATCAAAGCCAAACTTCTTGTGGAGCATCCTTAGGAAGGGGGAATGAAAGTTTATATAAATGGTCCAGGTCACATGACCAAGATGGCCGCCATGGCTATAATAGCAAAAGCCTTTAAAAATCTTCTCCAGAACCAGAAGGCCTATGATTTTGAAACTTGGCATGAAGCATCAGGTCATGGAGCTCTACAAAGTTTATATAAATCATGACCCTGGGATGACCTTGACCTATTTAACGGCAAGGTCTTAGGTTGCTTATGCATTTGTAAATGGGGAAAATAAGTTAAATGTTATTTAATGGTAGGAAACTTGCTCGGAGTATGCAAATGGGCAGAAGATTTATGTTTATGAAAAAAGTTTGACCCCAGGGGGTTGTCTGCCCCTGCCCCAGGGCTATATACATGTTTATGACCATAATATTCAAACATCTTCTCCTCTGAAACTGCTAGGCCAATTAAAGCCAAACTTAAAATGTGGAGCATCATTATGAGGGGGGGAATGAAAATCTGTATAAAATGTCAGGGTCATATAACCAAGATGGCCACCATGGCTATAAATAGCAAAAACCTTTAAAAATCTTCTTCTCCAGAACCAGAAGACCTATGATTTTGAAACTTGGCATGAAGCATCAGGCAATGGAGCTCTACAAAGTTTATATAAATTATGACCCTGGGATGACCTTGACCTATTTTACGGCAAGGTCAACTTACGTGGCTAATGCATACGAATGCATACATGTGATATCTTCTTTGGCCCAAATAGGGAGATTTGTGTTTTGAAATAGGGAGATTGGGTCTGAAATAGGGAGATTTTAGCGCGGTTAAAAAGCGAAGATTTTTTGTCATTTTTGTGCAAAAGATGCATTACATTTGCCTTATGATCCCTTATATCTTCATGATTTTGCTAATGGGTGGTAATTTTATAACAAACTAATAATTCCATAATTAAATATAATCACAGCTGAGGCAATTTTATTTCTCAAATCGGTCTAGCTAAGTGATGACGTCATCATGGACATACAACATGCATGTACAAAGCGTATCTAAGAAGTCGCGAAAACTAATGACATTTATTATTTCATACTTTATGTCCATTGTGTCAACGTCAATTCGAGAAAATTTAAATATTTCAATGTATTGAAATAAAACAGACAAAGAAAAAAGCAGAAAAACGTACAAATTTCTTTCCATTTTCCACAGAAGTTTCTGTAATTCCAATGTTTACTTTATTAGCTGGTACCCCGCATTTTTCTGGTTCGATTACGCAGTTGCTCCCCCTTATTATAACCGTTTCGTTCCAATAGTTTGTAGGTCGGAAAATTTACCCGACTTTTTGCCTTACGCTACGTTCGACGCAAGCGGCGTTTTCATGTGTATGAAATACCCGATCTTTCGGAACTATATGGCGTTTGTTTTAAACTTATATGTTAATCATTTGATGTCGCGCCGCCACCCAATTATCGCTGGTCACTATCTGTCTGGAGTTTAATATTAAATTTTGATTTTGGCTCCGAGCTCAAAATCAGAAAATTGTTACGCAGTGTTGAAACGACAGACGGACATTATTGCACAATGTCAAAGCGGCTTCGGTAGATTATTGAGAAGCTCCGCCCACGCGTTCGTTAGAATGGGCCAATCAGCAAGTGTTGCATGAATTACTGCGATGTTTACCCAACACATTAAAACCGCAAGGTTACCAGTCCTCACGTTTCAGTAACTTTCACACTTTTCCGCGAAAATTGTTTTGATAACTAGGCAATTAACAGGGGCAATTATCATGTTGACACGTGTGTAGTAGTGGTATATTGTGTCTGAAACTTGTGAATATAAGGACCGATCGAACTTTTTTCATGGAAATATCGGAAAAAATGTTTTTACTCGGACCGATAAAAATGCACAAAAATGAAAGATAAATCGGTCCCACGTGTTCAAAATGCCCGATAATCTTTAAAGGACAATCAGAATTAATTGTCCTATTACAATTATCGGCAATGTCTAATCCAAGCCCACCAAATTAAAGACGCATTAATCTTTCTAAAGATGAACTCTGATCAAATTAGCGGTTGACATTATACACTGATACCTGTAAGACTGACAATTTGTCGCATCATTAATCCCTTCTCACTTCGCCAATTACGCAATAAAGTGACATGTCATCTATTCTGCATTGTCTCCTAAATTACTCCCAGGTATTTATCGGGTCAATGATCAATAACACGTACCTTATATTACCGCAATATTAAAAATGGAACATTGCCGAAAAATTAGGATAGGCAAATACTGAAATCGGGAGATTTGGGGCCTACTGGGCTGGGCGGGGGACAATCGGGTTAGGAAGCCCAAAATCGGGAAAACCCGACGAGATCGGGAGATATCACATGTATGTACGAATGGGAAAAATGTAATTAAATGAGGGGGAAACTTGCTGGGAGTATGCAAATGGACAGAAGATTTATGTTTATGAAAATAAATTTGACCCCTGTGGGTTGTCTGCCCCTGCCCCAGGGCTATATAAATGTATATGACCATAATATTCAAAACATCTCTGAAACCACTTGGCCAATTAAAGCCAAACTTTATGTGGAGCATCGTTAGGTCGGGGGAATGAAACTTTGTATAAAAGGTCATGGTCACATGACCAAGATGGCTGCCATGGCTATAAATAGCAAAAACCTTTAAAAATCTTCTTCTTCAGAGCCGGAAGGCCTATGATTTTGAAACTTGGCATGAAACATCATGGAATGAAGCTCTACAAAATTTATATATATCATGACCCTGGGATGACCTTGAGCTTTTTAATGGCAAGGTCAACATAAGTCGCATATTCCAGATCTCAGGTGAGCGTTTATAGGATATTGGTTCTCTGGTTATTGTTTATTCAGCCAATCAAGGTACTTAGAAATTGTCCATGTTTCTCCCATCATTCTAAAAGGCTTCTCCGATGATATACCGCCTCAAATGAAAAATTTGAATACAGTTTTTCCCTAATTCTTTCTATGATATTGTTGGGTACTGATGAAAGAATGAGGGTACTGATGAAAAATTGACGGTATTGATGAAAGAGTTACAATTTCCTAGGTTGAGAACAGTGTGGTTGGGAAACCACCTACTGTAACCCATTTTATTTTCGTGGCTATTTTCACATTTTCACATTTTTATCTTTAGAGACATTTTTGCCGTGATTTATTTTCATGGATTGCAAAATCCATTAAAAAAAAACAAACAAACAATTATCATGGTTTTCTGTGTTGTTGTACATAAAAATGTTTCTTTTTGGCATGGACTTACATTTTGGCATGGACCATCTTTGACATTTCTTTATATTCCATTAACACTTGAATGTTTGTGGGGTACATCATGTACCCATTTTGTCATGCCAAAAGATGTGAATAATTTTATTGTTTACTGACTTGTTGGATAATTATCACGTATGAGAAGAAAGTGTCAATTGAGTCCTTTACCGATAATTGGCATATAATGACCATTAGATTGACATAAGTAATTATTTAAGTGCATATTCTGATGAAAATTTAAAGCTGGATAAATGATGAATGACTGTCTCTATTTGACCCAACATTTTTGTGGTGATATATTTTCATGATTTTGTTCCTTGCGAATATTCCGAAAATAAATCGCTCATGAAAATAAATTGGTTTACAGTATTTCAACTTGACCTCAACTGTTGACATTACATGAAATAACATTAGGACTGGCACAGTTGGTAGTGCATCGGACTTTGGTCCGAGGGGTCCCCGGTTCGATCCTCGTCAGGGGCGTCGTCTGTTGTGGCCTTGAGCAAGTCACATTTCCACAGCTCAATATGTATATATGTATCATATGTTCTTAGTTAGTCGCAATAAAAAGCTCTACAGAGCTTATGTTGATTGTTAATATATGTATGCGACTTTAAATAAAGATTATCATTATTATTATTATTATTATTATTATTATTATTATTATTATTATTATTATTATTATTATTATTATTATTATTATTAGGAAAACATGCCCATGCAATATACAGAGAATTTTTTTTCAGCTGTAAAAATTCAAAATTTCAATGGAAAAAAATTTGATAGTTTTAATATTTTTGCTCAAAACATAGCTTGTGGGTACATGTTAGAACCGCCTCGGGTAGAACCGCCTCGGAGGCGGTTCTAAGGAGTACCCACAATCTATGTTTTGGAGCAAAAATAAGAAAAATAGGTATACCCCTGCATACCCCAGTTTTACTTTATATATAAAAGTGGGGTTTAAGGGGGTTTATATTTCAGGGACATGTTTTTCTGATGAATGGAAGAACTAAAAAGTACATCACTGCATGAGGCACAAATTTTTGCTTTATATTTATTTTAAAAAGAGGTTTGCCCAACAAAATAAAAGTTTGGAGTGTTTCCAAACCAGTATGCAGACATAAGATTTATTATTTATGAAGAAAAAGCATAAACCGTTGAAAGACTTGAGCCCTGTATTACTGTTCTGATCCCTTCTGTAATTTGTTTGGATTCCTGCACAGCTTCTGAAGATTTTCTTATTCTGTAGTTAACTCCTAAATTATTATGAAAACTTGCCCATGCAATATACAAAGATTTTCAGTAGAAAATTTTTCTTCTTTTTGCTCAAAACATAGATTGTGGGTACACGTTCGGCGAGGCGGTTCTTACGAGTACCCATAATCTATGTTTTGGAGCAAAAATACCCCTGCATATCCCAGTTTTGCTATATAAAAGTAGGGTATAAGGGTGTATACATTACACGGACAGCATGATGAAAATGAGCTAAAGTTTGCTCATATAAATTGCTATAGAAGTGTTATGAATAGATACAGGCAGAAATTTATGAAAACAGCACAAAAAACAGATGCACTAGTCATTGTAAACCCATCATTGGGGAATAGCGGTGACATTGACTTTTATGGCAAATTCTTGTAATAATTAAGCTCAGCTCTGTAACTACACTATCCACTGCTTTAGTTACAAAACACTGTCCTGGCTATCATATATATAAGTTTCAACTTTAAAGAAAAAAATAATACTCATTATGAAAACATGTCCATGCAATATACATTGAAAATGTCATTGGAGAAAATTGATATTTTTAATATTTTTGCTCAAAACATTTATTGGAGGTACACTGCGGGGCGATTCTAACGAGTAGCCACAGTCTATGTTTTGGAAATAGGTATACCCCTGCTTACCCCAGTTTTTCTATAGAAAAATGGGTTATGAAGGGGTATATATTTCACGGACATGTTTTCCTGATTTTAATAAATAAATGAGTAAATATAAAGAGAAGCATAATAAAAGGTAAAAAAAAAACATATCCAATTATTGGACTGTACAAGTATAAGAGTTTTCAAAACGCTTGCTATCTCTCAGCACTATTTTCACTGCATGACCACGTATAAACCTAAGGTGATAGCCACAGACCGAAAAGACTCTGGCAGCTCGGTTCAACGTTAGCTTTCATATCCGAGCCGGCATGCGGTATTTCACCATGGCTAGCTCGCAAAAAATAAGAATGCTGATATTGAACATTTTCAACTGAAATCAGACAAAAGAAAATTGGAACAATCATGAAAGATAAATTGTTCCAACAAACAAATAGTCTGTACAATGTTTGTCATTGATGGATTTGAAGCACATTCCCTGTTCCTCTCCTAGCGGATTAGTGAATGTAAAATTGATCACCGAGGAAATTATGGAGGTCTATAACTACATGGTAGACTGATGATGAAAATGCCATATTTTGAATATATTGCCCCAGACAAGGTATAGATCATATAGCATTGTTTTTTATATTAAAGATTCATCGCATTGTGTTCTATATTAAGATTCATCAATGTATCCAGTTGCAAGCACAACACCACTCATTATGAAAACATGCCCATGCAATATACAGAGATTTTTAAAAGTTGTAAAAAATTGAAATTTTCAGTAGAAAATTTTTGATATTTTTCTTATTTTTACTCAAAACTCAGATTGTGGGTACATGTTAGAACCGCCTCACCGAGGCGGTTCTAACAAGTACCCACAATCTATGTTTTGGAGCAAAAATAAGAAAAATAGCTATACCCCTACATAGAGTTTAGCTATAAAAAAAAGTGGGGTTTAAGGGGGTAAACATTTCGTGGACATGTTTTCCTGATGTCATGCGTGTGTATACCAACATGTTGTAGACTGTTTGAGGCTTCAAATTTCAGATTGACATCTTCCCCACCACCTCATTTTCAGTCGCAAGCTGCCCTAAAAGGATAAACACTGTATATTGGTTAACTGATTAATTTGAACCTGTCTTTTGGGATCATCAGGAAAACATGTCCATGAAATGTATACCCCTTCAAACCCCACTTTTGTATAGAAAAACAGAATTGCAGGGGTATACCTAGGTACTCGTTAGAACCGCCTCGGCGATGTAACACCTTGGGACCCTTGAAGATTGTAAGACAGGTAAAGGGCTCCTGCCATGAACTGAATATGAAATATTATGATATTTCTATACCATAAATCAAGTCCATTAAATATAAAGTAGATTGCTAGAAAAATATTTCCGCTGCTTTCCAAGTCAAACAAAACAATTATCCTAGTGTTGAAAGACCAAGCAGCTCTTCTCATATATCTTTTCAGGACTACTTTCCTATAGTAATGGAGTGCATCCACTAATAAGCCTCATCCCGAGAAATCTGTCAGTGGGATATTTCCTGGACATGGGCTCCCAGCAGCTATAGAAGCAAGGTATAATAATCGAATGCTCTTTGAGAATTAGCAGCAAAAATGGTGTTGATCAGCCTGTGCTTTTCTGTTGCTGATCTGCACCTTGTTTTTTTTTTTTGCGACCCCCACCCACAAAAAAGGACTTTTCATGATGCCAGCGCTTAAATGAGCCATGCTATGAGAAACCCGGATTTTTTTGCCTATGCGAAAACAAAGGCGCAGATATTGCGAAGCTGATCAAAGCCTTTGTTTTCGCTACACGGATAGTGCAATCCCGCTCTTCCTAAATCCGAATTTTTTGGCTTTTAGCCTTTTTCAGAGACTGTACAGACCGAATTGACGGACCTGGTCGGAAACCCCGAAGACCGGTTTTCTTACGTCACGGCTCAAATGAGACCTAACAATATAATTCCAGCACAAATCCTCCCCCCACTTTCAGACGTTATTTTTTTCCCATCTAAATGAGCAACCTCGTGGAAAAACCAACAATCTGCAAATGCGAAAACAAAGACGCAGAACCGCGAAGCTGATCAGCGCCTTTGTTTTCGCTACTCGGATAGTACAATTCCTTTTCTACTTAAATCCGAAATTTCAAGCTTGTAGCTCTTTTCTGTGCTTGTACAGGCCGGTTTGTGTCGGACCTGTTCGGAAACCACATTGTTGGTTTTCCCACGAGGCGGCTCAAATGATGGATTGAAATTACTTAGCCTGGAATTTATATCCTTCATGAAGATACATGAGCCTGTGCGTGAGAAAACCAACAATTTGGGTTCCGACCAGGTCCGACGCAAACTGGGCTGTACAGTCACAGAAGACAGCTAGAAGCTTGAAATTTCGTATGAAGGAAGCAAAAACAAAGGCGCTGATCAGCTTCGCGGTTACCGCGAAGCTGATCTGCGGCTTTGTTTTCGCCTATGCAAAATGTTGGTTTTCTCATGCATTGGCTCACATGAAAAAATTAGAGCAGCGTCATGACAAAACTGGCTTTATGCCTATTTGAAAGCAAAGTCCCATATCAGCTTACCAGTAACTGCGAAGCTGATCAGTGCTCCTGTATTCGCTACACGGATAGTACACTTGCTTTACTTTCTAAATACAAAATTTCCAGCCTCTAGTCGTATTCTGTGCTTGTACAGCTCGGTTTGTGTCGAACTTGTTAGGTAACCACATTGTTAGTTTTCTGGTGTCGCTACTCAAATGATTAGTTGTCATACTTTTTCCTGTATAATTCTTAGTGTGGAATATTTTATAACCTGTTGCCTGTAGTTGGGTAGTAGTGCTAGGTATTTTACACACTTGTATTGCCTTACGGTACAAGCCGGCTTTTACAGCGACGCGGTAGAGTGTTGGATTAGCATGCAAGAGATCCAGGTTCGATCCTCGGCCAGGGCAAAAGATGACTAGCAATGGTTAAAAACCACCTTGATTAAACTTGATTAGGAAATATGGGTGTCAGTCTTTGACCTGGGGCACTCAATCTAAGTATTGGTCTGACCAAGAGCTTTTCAGAACAATACTTAGATTGAATGCTACTTGGTCTGACAAATAAACATACAGAATCATAGCTTTTGAAAATGAATCAAAAAGTTATACAGTTGTTGTGGAGTCTTAAAGAAAAAATTTGTGCTGCTCGAAGTCCTGGCTTCAAGTGGCTGCACTATAAACCGTTGGTAACTAACAATGTGTTATTTGCCTCGAAATAGGTACGAATAAATTGATTTTCTTGGGAGTTTTAATACTTTCTAAATCTTGGAATTGCATTTTGGGAATATTAATCAATTAATTCTGTATCTTTTTTTATAATCCATCATATTTGTAAAGAATTAATTTAAGCATCCTGGTGTGAAAACCTGCTTTTTGTAAATGCTAAAAAATTAAGGCACAATTCAGCTGCCGATCAGCCTGCGCCAATCATCAACAGTATGTTGTTCACTGCCAAGGGAGTATGTTCGTCTTAACTTTCAAAGCTCTGATTAGCATTTGTATCTGCACTTACTAGTTAATATCTAACCCAGTCTAAATCTTATAATCAGATTTTCCCCGCAGCGGGAGCATAATTTTAACCCCCATCCTGTGCTGACTGCAGTTTCTGTATTGATCTCTCTCAGACTTGTATTGTTACCCCCAACAATAGGAAAACTTGGATGAAAATTAAAAGCTGATTTTTACTGCTTTCTCTTTCCTTGAAAAAAACATTCTTGACACTCAGTCTAGCATTTGAACCTTGATGTAAGAAAACTTGTTTCTTAAGACCGAACAACTAATTAAATGTTGTGAACCACTGTAGAAGCTGAGGGTGAGGTTATGGCCATGTAAAATCGATTTAAGCCCCCACTAATTTTATATTACTGATCCTCCCATTGTGGTTCCATTTGTTTTATGTTTTGGAGTCGAATTTTTGTGCTGTTTGAAACTTTGAATCTTATGTACGTTTTTATATTTTTTATTTACGTTCGATTAACTGAGTGGCCTTCTATTGGGAAATAGCTGCTCACTTGGCTTACGATATGTTTTCTTTCTAAGTATAAGAACCTAATTGTCAGTTACATTTTTCCTATGTTGTTTTTTGGACTGTGAATTTCGTTCTGATTGTGCCTTTTCCTGATCATTGCCTACTTGTACCTTTTTATATACAGACACAACATAGCAAAAAGTTGAAATTTTAGTTAATGAAGTGAGAATTACTCTTGCCTGCCATCAAGAAAGTATGATGGTTAAGGTGCTGACTAGCCTGTGCCAATGCTTAACTGATCTATGTATCTTTCACACAAATGTTGAAAAGCTGCAATTTAAATGACATGCCTCATGAAGTATTGAAAAAGCAGACAAAAAAAAGGACATTTGAGCCGCCTCATGAGAAAACCAACAATCTGCATATGCGAAACCAAAGGCACAGATCAGCTTCGCAGTTACTGCGAAGCTGATCAGCGCCTTTGGTTTCACTACATGGATAGTACAATTTCTCTACTCTCTAAATCCAAAATTTCTAGCCTCTAGCCATCTTCTGTGGCTGCACGGATTGGTTTATGTCGGACATGGTCGGATACCCCGAAGACCGGTTTTCTCGCGTCGCGGCTCATTTATAGGACGGTTGTCAAGCACCAGACATCTCCATGATTTCTCAGCTGGGGGTATCTACTGGCAGGTGTGCAGCAATTGCAGTTTTATGTTTTAAGATCTTATTATGTTATTATGGGTTTAATTGCTGATGCGCAAGTCTATGCAACAGTCTGGCTGACATTTCTTTGACAAAAGGCTATTGTAACAAAGAGACTAAGGAGAAATGAGCCGCGTCATGAGAAAACCAACAATGTGGCTTCCGCACAAGTCCAACTCAAACCAGCCTGTATAGTTGGTTTTCTCATGGCACTGCTCATATAATCTGGATACGCAGGCAGGATGCTGCTCTTATTCAAACTTGGTCTGAATGGAGAGGCTGCCTTCACCAAAGACTCGACAGACAAACTTACATAACCCTTTGTAGGTAAAAACTGTCTGAAGTGATGCTGCTGCTGATGATGATGACGACAACAACAGTGATAATTTCATTCACCACTTTGTCAAATGCTCTCTGTCGACCCCCCCCCCCCCCCCCCCCCCCCCCATCTGATACCACTTTCTTCCACCAGTTAAATTCACCTAGTTCTAGTCCTTAGAACAATGTTTTGTCCTCAATAATCACTAAGTGTGGTTTCGTTTTTCTTGAATAATCAAAGAATGAGGAAATTTAATAAAGCAGATCCTTGAATTCTTACTGTTTTCATTTGTTAATTCTCTAGATCAAAGAGCTGCAGACAGTTTGTCTTGATACCATACTGTGTTGGCTGAGTGTTGGAACTATTAATTTGATAAAACAATTTGAAATCTCAAAAGCATTGTTTGGAACCTTGAAAAAGCTTTCTGACACTTTTCAGAGTTCAACAAGAATGTTTTCATTTGGACAAAATCTTTGTTGTGGAGGTCCACCAAATGGAGAATTTTGACCTCGTTGAAATGAGACACATCTCCGTGAAATGTATACCCCCTTAAACCCCTTTTATATACTGAAAATGGGGTTGACAGAACTTGCCAAATTGCCAAGTTCGTATTAATGGTCCAGGTCACGTGACCAGACGTGAACATGGCCTTCATAGTGTACCTGGTAAAATCCCTAAAAACATTTCGGAATCCCAGTCATAATGATTTTGAAATTTGTTGTGCACATGTAGCATTGGGGTATCAAGCTATACAAAGTTTATATCATGGCCATGACATGACCTTGACCTCTTTTACAGCAAGGTCATGTTTCTCTTTGTTTCTTCCTTGTCCTGATTTGATGAATTCAGCCTTATTTTTTTTTTTTTTTTTTTTTTTTGATTTAGCACTCAATAACATCAATGGTCATGTTGGGACCGTAAGTAATCCAATGTAGTACTTCATATCCTTGGTCATGTTGGGACCGTCAGTTATCCAATGTAGCACTTCATATCCGTAGTCATGTTGGGACCATCAGTTATCCGATGTAGTACTTCACGTCCATGGTCATGTTGGGACCATCAGTCATCCAATGTAGTACTTCACGCCTATGGTCATGTTGGGACCATCAGTTATCCGATGTAGTACTTCACGTCCATGGTCATGTTGGGACCATCAGTCATCCAATGTAGTACTTTACGCCTATGGTCATGTTGGGACCATCAGTTATCCGATGTAGTACTTCACGTCCATGGTCATGTTGGGACCATCAGTTATCCGATGTAGTACTTCACGCCTATGGTCATGTTGGGACCATCAGTTATCCGATGTAGTACTTCACACCTATGGTCATGTTGGGACCATCAGTTATCCGATGTAGTACTTCACGCCTATGGTCATGTTGGGACCATCAGTCATCCGATGTAGTACTTCACGCCTATGGTCATGTTGGGACCATCAGTTATCCGATGTAGTACTTCACGCCTATGGTCATGTTGGGACCATCAGTTATCCAATGTAGTACTTCACGTCCATGGTCATGTTGGGACCATCAGTTATCCGATGTAGTACTTCACGCCTATGGTCATGTTGGGACCATCAGTTATCCGATGTAGTACTTCACGTCTATGGTCATGTTGGGACCATCAGTCATCCGATGTAGTACTTCACTTCCATGGTCATGTTGGGACCATCAGTCATCCGATGTAGTACTTCACGTCCATGGTCATGTTGGGACCATCAGTCATCCGATGTAGTACTTCACGTCCATGGTCATGTTGGGACCATCAGTCATCCGATGTAGTACTTCACGTCCATGGTCATGTTGGGACCATCAGTTATCCAATGTAGTACTTCACGCCTATGGTACATGTTGGGACCATCAGTCATCCGATGTAGTACTTCACGTCCATGGTCATGTTGGGACCATCAGTCATCCAATGTAGTACTTCACGCCTATGGTACATGTTGGGACCATCAGTCATCCGATGTAGTACTTCACGTCCATGGTCATGTTGGGACCATCAGTTATCCAATGTAGTACTTCACGTCCATGGTCATGTTGGGACCATCAGTCATCCAATGTAGTACTTCACGCCTATGGTCATGTTGGGACCATCAGTTATCCGATGTAGTACTTCACGTCCATGGTCATGTTGGGACCATCAGTCATCCGATGTAGTACTTCACGTCCATGGTCATGTTGGGACCATCAGTCATCCGATGTAGTACTTCAAGCCTATGGTCATGTTGGGACCATCAGTCATCCGATGTAGTACTTCACGCCTATGGTCATGTTGGGACCATCAGTCATCCGATGTAGTACTTCACGTCCATGGTCATGTTGGGACCATCAGTCATCCAATGTAGTACTTCACGTCCATGGTCATGTTGGGACCATCAGTTATCCAATGTAGTACTTCACTTCCATGGTCATGTTGGGACCATCAGTCATCCAATGTAGTACTTCACGTCCATGGTCATGTTGGGATGACCATCAGTCATCCGATGTAGTACTTCACGTTCATGGTCATGTTGGGACCATCAGTTATCCGATGTAGTACTTCACGCCTATGGTCATGTTGGGACCATCAGTCATCCGATGTAGTACTTCACATCCATGGTCATGTTGGGACCATCAGTTATCCGATGTAGTACTTCACGCCTATGGTCATGTTGGGACCATCAGTTATCCAATGTAGTACTTCACGCCTATGGTCATGTTGGGACCATCAGTCATCCAATGTAGTACTTCACGTCCATGGTCATGTTGGGACCATCAGTCATCCGATGTAGTACTTCACGTCCATGGTCATGTTGGGACCATCAGTTATCCGATGTAGTACTTCACGCCTATGGTCATGTTGGGACCATCAGTCATCCGATGTAGTACTTCACGCCTATGGTCATGTTGGGACCATCAGTTATCCGATGTAGTACTTCACGCCTATGGTCATGTTGGGACCATCAGTCATCCGATGTAGTACTTCACGTCCATGGTCATGTTGGGACCATCAGTTATCCGATGTAGTACTTCACGCCTATGGTCATGTTGGGACCATCAGTCATCCGATGTAGTACTTCACGTCCATGGTCATGTTGGGACCATCAGTCATCCAATGTAGTACTTCACGTCCATGGTCATGTTGGGACCATCAGTCATCAGATGTAGTACTTCACGTCCATGGTCATGTTGGGACCATCAGTTATCCGATGTAGTACTTCACGCCTATGGTCATGTTGGGACCATCAGTCATCCGATGTAGTACTTCACGCCTATGGTCATGTTGGGACCATCAGTTATCCGATGTAGTACTTCACGCCTATGGTCATGTTGGGACCATCAGTCATCCAATGTAGTACTTCACGTCCATGGTCATGTTGGGACCATCAGTTATCCGATGTAGTACTTCACGCCTATGGTCATGTTGGGACCATCAGTTATCCGATGTAGTACTTCACGCCTATGGTCATGTTGGGACCATCAGTTATCCAATGTAGTACTTCACGTCCATGGTCATGTTGGGACCATCAGTTATTCGATGTAGTACTTCACGTCCATGGTCATGTTGGGACCATCAGTTATCCGATGTAGTACTTCACGTCCATGGTCATGTTGGGACCATCAGTCATCCGATGTAGTACTTCACGCCTATGGTCATGTTGGGACCATCAGTTATCTGATGTAGTACTTCATGCCTATGGTCATGTTGGGACCATCAGTCATCCAATGTAGTACTTCACGCCTATGGTCATGTTGGGACCATCAGTCATCCAATGTAGTACTTCACGTCCATGGTCATGTTGGGACCATCAGTCATCCGATGTAGTACTTCACGCCTATGGTCATGTTGGGACCATCAGTCATCCGATGTAGTACTTCACGCCTATGGTCATGTTGGGACCATCAGTTATCCAATGTAGTACTTCACGCCTATGGTCATGTTGGGACCATCAGTTATCCGATGTAGTACTTCACGCCTATGGTCATGTTGGGACCATCAGTTATCCGATGTAGTACTTCACGCCTATGGTCATGTTGGGACCATCAGTTATCCGATGTAGTACTTCACGCCTATGGTCATGTTGGGACCATCAGTTATCCGATGTAGTACTTCACGCCTATGGTCATGTTGGGACCATCAGTCATCCGATGTAGTACTTCACGTCCATGGTCATGTTGGGACCATCAGTTATCCGATGTAGTACTTCACGCCTATGGTCATGTTGGGACCATCAGTCATCCGATGTAGTACTTCACGTCCATGGTCATGTTGGGACCATCAGTTATCCGATGTAGTACTTCACGCCTATGGTCATGTTGGGACCATCAGTTATCCGATGTAGTACTTCACGTCCATGGTCATGTTGGGACCATCAGTTATCCAATGTAGTACTTCACGTCCATGGTCATGTTGGGACCATCAGTCATCAGATGTAGTACTTCACGCCTATGGTCATGTTGGGACCATCAGTTATCCGATGTAGTACTTCACGCCTATGGTCATGTTGGGACCATCAGTCATCCAATGTAGTACTTCACGTCCATGGTCATGTTGGGACCATCAGTTATCCGATGTAGTACTTCACGCCTATGGTCATGTTGGGACCATCAGTTATCCGATGTAGTACTTCACGTCCATGGTCATGTTGGGACCATCAGTTATCCAATGTAGTACTTCACGTCCATGGTCATGTTGGGACCATCAGTTATCCAATGTAGTACTTCACGCCTATGGTCATGTTGGGACCATCAGTCATCCAATGTAGTACTTCACGTCCATGGTCATGTTGGGACCATCAGTCATCCAATGTAGTACTTCACGCCTATGGTCATGTTGGGACCATCAGTCATCCGATGTAGTACTTCACGCCTATGGTCATGTTGGGACCATCAGTTATCCGATGTAGTACTGCACGCCTATGGTCATGTTGGGACCATCAGTTATCCGATGTAGTACTTCACGCCTATGGTCATGTTGGGACCATCAGTCATCCTAGCCATACTGTTACGGGGCAAGACTACCATAGGCAGGTTACCAGTGCCAAGTGCCCATTTCTTTCACCACTTGGAAATGCTCTACTTGTTAATAAGAGATCTGAATCTGAATGATTTATTGGTGACAAGCCAAATTGACAATACTTCACGGGGGTGGTGGGCCAGGAGGGAAATTAGTCCTTGGCTGTCACAACAGATGGGAACTTGGACACACTGTCATCAGACATTTCAGTAGAGGAGATCAGAGAATCAGGGAGGTCATTCCAGTCCCTGATAGTCTGTGGAAAGAAACTGCTTTTGTATGCTTCTTTGCTAGCTGAAGGTATCTGAAATGCCAAAGAGAGTTGATTTCTACAACGCCTATTCTTTGGGATGAGGTCATCTGTAGGTATTCTGGCTTTACCCTACTGCGAAGCTGATCAGTACCATTGTTTTTGCTACACGGATAGCACAATTTCTCTATTTTCTAAAATCAAAATTTCCAGTCTCTAGCCGTATACTGTTCTTGTACAGCTCAGTTTGTGTCAGACCCACACAGAAACCATATGGTTGGTTTTCTCATGACACGATTCAATTAGGATTTTCCCATGCATTGGCTCGATTTTTATGACTTTTTCATCATTAAAAGTTTGCACATAAGTCTAACTTGTGCAGAAATAGTCATTAAAAGTCATTAAAATCACCTGGAAGTATTTCAAGTTTTATTTCCTCTTGCTTAATTAACCTGGTAACACTTAAAATTTCCCAATTTATAGCTCATAAATAAGTTATTCATCAGTTTTATATTTTTGAATGACTACAGTACAGTTTGGATGTATCTGTTGAATTTCAATTTTGCGATATGTGAAATGCAGAATTAGGTTTACCGGTAGTGATCTATTTTCATACTTGTAATTGAAACTGGTAGCTCAATGGTTGAATTTAGCAAATGGGTTCGGGCCTCGAAGGTTAAAAAGCCTTTTTCAAGCTCAGCTCAGCTGGTCAGTCAGTAATTTATAAGCCTGAAGCTGCCTGAAGGTACCAGCAACTACTTCTCACAAGCCCATTGAATGGGTGGGGGCCATACACAGGAGGACTTATTGTTTGTAAGTACCAAGAAGGAGTGGTACTCTCTCCTGACATGACTAGAGGTTTCAGTCTGTGATAGACACTTTATGAGCCTGTGTGTGAGAAAACCAACACTTTGGGTTCCGACCAGGTCCGACACAAACAGGGCTGTACAATCACAGGAGAAGGTTAGAAGCTTGAAATTTTGGATTTAAGTTGAAGAAGGATTGTACTATCCAGGCAGCGAAAACAAAGGCGCTGATCAGCTTCACGGTAACCTCGAAGCTGGTCTGTGCCTTTGTTTTCGCATATGCAAATTGTTGGTTTTCCCATGCGGCGGCTCATATATAACAAGATTTTTTAGCCCTTCTGAAATAGACTTTTCAGATGTATAATGTTGTTTCTGAAGGTATCCCAGGGCTCAATGAACAGGTCACGTTTTCTTTACTTTTTAGCTCACCTGAGCCAAAGGCTCATAGGTGAGGTTATAGGAAAGGCAGATACCCGGCATCCATTTGTCCATTTGTGGTCCGTCTTGTTGACATTTTCAAACAACTCCTAAACTGCAAGGTCGATTTCTTTCATAGCTGTACATGTAAGCTCATGTGAGCTTCGTTTTCTTAGTGTCCAAAAAGCAGATTTATTTGATGGAATCGGAAGTGATTTGTCTACACTATTCGTATCTGATGTCTGTCTGTATTGAACAGCGTCATTTCTGTCCTGATTTCTTCAGACATATAGCCATTGACATAAAAGTTGAGAAACTATGGAAATACAAAATGTTGTTCAATCCATATATATATACATGTACCGCTCCTGATGATATTTTAAGCTCTTAACGGGATCTAGAGAATAAGGGATGTATTGCCAAAATGCATTGGCTTGAAATTTCAGATTTTGAAAGTATAGAGATTATGCTAGACCTTAAAGGACCTTTGAGTCTTGCATTACGAAAACTTGCCAATGCAATAAACAGAGATTTGTTTTGAATTATAAAAATTGAAAATTTCTTAAGAAAAAATTCGATATTTTTAATATTTTTGCTCAAAACATTGATTGTGGGTATCCTTTAGAACCGCCTCACCGAGGCAGTTCTAACGAGTACCCACAATCTATGTTTTGGATTAAAAATAAGAAAAATAGGTATACCCCTGTAAACCCCACTTTAACAATATATAAAAGTGGGGTATGAGGGGGGTATACATTTCACGGACATGTTTCTCTGATGGCAAGGTCACAGTTGTTGAGGTGTTTTTTCAACGCCGACTCAGCCAGTGTTTATACATATATGGGTGTTGGTTATCAATTAATTTCAGGGTCAGCTGACTGGCTAAGAGCACTGATATTTCATTAACACAATCATTTGATCATCCCACTGCTGTGTCTGGTGTGGGTTTGAGCCCCACACAGGGCACATGAGAATCAAGACAAGTTCTTCTTGCCAGTGTGCCAGGTGTTTTTAGGAGTTCTTTTGTTTTCGCCCCACCTACTTATTGGCCCGTTTCATATGAGCTGAAATAATCTTGGAAGGGACATAAACTGAATAAACAATAATTTCAGTAGCCCATCAGACTAAAGAACATAGCATGTACGTCCTATTCAGCTTTTGTAATAAGGAAACATAGATTTTGTATCAATGACCAATCAATCATCTTGAAGAACTCTAGAACTTTCAGACTCAAGCATTTTGACCTGTTATGGAAATAGGGATGTAATGTGCCTATTTTGGCGTAGATATAAATATTGATAGGTTGTCATATTATTCTGTTGATATTGATTTTGGGGTAAATATGATCTAAGAATGAAAGAGACTCAGTCCAAGGAATGGTCTCAAATAAAATGAGAAATCGGAATAGACTTGATTTTTGCGTTGCTTTTTGGAAAGAAGATATACATGTAGTATTACATCAAATCAAGTGGCATATAAGTGCTTATATGCCAATTCAATGTAATATCTGTATCTGGAAGCTCTGGACAGTTTTTTGGAAATTGTGAAGATGTTCAGTGGTTTTGGGATTACTTTCTTGTTTTACTTAATAGCCTTTTGGTGCAAGAGCCAGTCTTTGGAGTTGTTATCCAAGTTTGGACAAGCATGCCTTTGTAGCTTCACAGACATTGTTGAAAATTTACTAATAGACCCTAGGTAATTCATACCATCAACATGGTAATAGACATAGGTGCTGATCAGACTGCATAGATGTGTAGAGCAGCCTGCTTCATTTTTTGCATAAAGAATGTTTCTTCAGGATGGAACTTATTTTATTTGCAGAGATTTCTGGATGTGAAAGATGGCGGTGATAAGACTGGAATGTTCCAATGGATAAAACATGCAACTCTGGAAGATTGAGCTTTGAGGTAAAAAAAAATTATAAGATTTTATCAATGTGGAAGTCACAGAGAGCAAAACTTGAAGTGGTGTATGTATAATAAAAACATGTTACAAATCTTTGTCTCATGAAGAAAGTAGCCCGCAGAAAGCATGTCAAGTACCTGATCAAAGTTGAAAACTTGATATCTCTATGTCACTAACCATTCTGTTTGCATTTTGACATGTTTCTGAATAAAAATGTTTTGTCAGGGAACGACCATTTGATTTTAAGGGGGAGCGGGGTGGGGGGGGGGGGGAATTCCTGGAAATTTTGCCCAAAAAAGGACAAGGTGAATTCTATTGTACATATTGTATTATATACAAATAAAAAGACAGGATTGTGCAGCGACTGAAAAAAATATCCGGCCCGAAAGCATCTTCCAGCACCCCCACATAGAAATCAAATGGTCACTTGTTACCCTAAGCATGCAAAATATCATAACCCGAAATCATTTATTTGACTTTGATAATATTTTTCTGCCAGAAATGAAATGAACAGTTCCATGTTTTTAATCCTCAGAATCAGTTTAATCAGAACCATACCAATAAATCAGAGGAGTTCCTAATGACATTTGTTCTAAAGGAATAAATCAAAGGCAGCCCAAATGTCATCTTTACAAAAATGGCTTCCATAATACTGCATTGGATGACTGAGAGTTCAAATGTCAAGTTCTATGGGTTTGTCCACAGTGAAACAATCACATGCATCTTGAGGATAATAAAAACAAATCAGAAAATCATATTAGCACAACTGCTCCCAATATGAGATCATTTTCATATTGACATTAAAGAATAGCAATCTGACCATATCAAGTTCATTAAGACTTCGTGCTCTTTATATGACATCAATAAGACAATTATTTGAAGTCTAACCCTCAGTAGAGGACAATGCACTATTAAACAGATATGATATGATGATGATGATGATGATAAACAGTTATTCCATGGTGGTTTGGTGAATAGTCAAAACTATTGCCCCGCAATAGTCCATCGAGGCACCGAGGGGCAATGGTTATGACTGTTTACCAAACAGCCATGAAATAACTGTTTTATTACCCAACAATAACATATAATATACTAGATACCATGAAGATTCAATTCGTCTGTTCAAAGTCAAATTGGACTTCTAGCAACTGTCATTAATAAGGAGGTTGACAATTAACTATCAAAAACACTGTACAGTGTATTTTAGATCCGCATTAAATGTTGACTGCATTTGTGTTTTCATTTATCACCTATCTATTCTCTGATTTGTTTCTTCTATTACATTTAGCAGCTTATTCCTTATTATTTTGTGAGCTGGGTACCAGGCCATGGTATAGTCCCATGTTATATCCAAAACTATGGACCGGTCCATGCATTCGCAGTTAAGGTCAACCTGTGACATAGTGAAACCTCTGACATCTTTTGAGCTGGGTACCATGGTGGACTATTGCCCGAGGCCGAGGGCAATAGTCCACCATTATCATCCAAGGCACCGAGGGGCAATTGTTTTGACTATTTATCAAACACCCATAAATAACTGTTTTATTACCCAACAATACATGTAGCTACTATACTAGAGACCATGGAGATTGAATTCTCTGACTCTTCATATAAGTTCAAAATCAAATTGGACTTTTAAAAGATACATTGCCATTAATGAAGAGGTCGGTAATTTGCTATCAAAAAGCTGTTCAGTCTGTCCGCATTCGTCAACTGCATTTGAGTTTTCAATTATCACCTATCGCTACTCTCTAATTTGTTTCTTTTATTACATCAAGCAGCTTATTCCTTAAAATCTTGTGAGCTGGGTACCAGACCATGGTATAGTTCCATATTATATCCAAAACTACGGACTGGTCCGGGTATGCGAAGTTGAGGCCAACTGGTGAACATGTGAAACATTGCTATAGCTCTGATATCTATTGAGATGGGTACCAGTCCATTGAAATGTATGTTATTTTTTGAGCGGGGTACCAGGCCATGGTATAGTCCCATGTTATATCCAAAACTATGGACCGGTCAGAGGCCAACTCATGATATAGCGAAAAATATGCTATTACTCTGTATATAGTGGGTTGGGTAATAACGAAAAATATGCAATTACTCTGTTTATAGTGGGTTGGTTAGGTAATAATCTCAGTTACAGTATTCCAGGGATAGAGATGATATGATTATGACTTTGGTCAGTTTTCAACTGGTATTTCAAACCACTTTTCATAATCTGTCAAAATATTATTATAGTTGTTGAGTTCAGATTTTGGTCTGAAAAGCAAACAATATTGCAAAAAGTTTTCAAATTTGAAGTATGAGTACAAAAAATTGCATCCCTGTCTGCACGGTAAAAAATTATCTTTCAATAAAACATGCAATCTTGCATTTTAGATTTGAAAAGTAACATAGTTTGGGAAGCAGAATATGTTCTGGTGCGATGTTTAAGCCATACGGCTAGAAAACCAGTGTGCATGGTATCTGAGAGGGTAAGGTTCCACTCAGACTCCCTATTTGATCAAAAAGGTAAGCTAGAGTCCCAGAATTTGATGTAAGAGGTCACCCATGGATTATACAAACTATATAAAAATCAGTGAATGCAGACCTGCACCAATATGAAAAGCCGATTTTCACATGATATTATCTCACATTGTTTATGATATGGCCTGTTTTTTTTTTTCTGTAAAATTTCTATGAAGTAATAAAGTGGTATAATTTTGACAGGTTCCATTGCCTGCCTGCTGTGATCTTCACACACTTCCATTAGCTTTTAAAACATAACCTGTGGGGGAGAATATTGTCTGCAGACTTCCAGACCAGCCCAGTCTCATGCTCAGGTGATTTATAACAGGTTTGTGAGTTTATTCTGTTTCTTACTTGTTTAAATGGCAAAACTAGATGAAAGCCAAATTTTGAGGACTATGTACTTTGGAGCCTGATTGCTCAGAGGTAGACTCTTATCTCATTAAGAAAACATGTCCGTGAAATGCATACCCCCTTCAACCCCACTTTATATAGTAAAACTGGGGTATGCAGGGGTATATCTATTTTTTTCTTATCTTTGCTCCAAAACATAGATTGTGGGTACTCGTTAGAACCGCCTCGCTGAGGTAGTTCTAATGTGTACCCAAATCTATGTTTTGAAAAAACAAGAAAAATATCAAACATGTTCTACTGAAAATAATAAATTTTTACAACTTAAGAAAAACCAGTTATTATATGGGCATGTTTTCATAATGTTATTCTGGAGCAAAAGCCACTGCAAGTAACATATGAGCCGCCTCATGGGAAAACCAACAATGTGGTTTCCGAACAGGTCCGACACAAACCGGCCTGTACAAGCACAGAAAAGAGCTAGAAGCTTGAAATTTTGGATTTAAGTAGAAGAGGAATTGCACTATCAGTGTAGCGAAAACAAAGGCGCTGATCACCTTCACGGTTACCGCGAAGCTGATCTGCGTCTTTGTTTTCGCCTATGCAGATTGTTGGTTTTCCCACGAGGCGGCTCATAACCCAGGAAGACCTAAGGTAACCGGTGGCTCCATCCAATCATGACTGAATAACTCTGTTGATTCAGTGAGACATTAAGCCTCAACTCAAACTAAGGATGGGCATCGAATATGGTAATCTGCCTAGCTCATGGATAAGCTGATCAGCATTCTAAGTCATCTCGGTACTTAAAGGTTCTTCTTTCTTCTTCTTGTTCTTCTTCTTCTTGTTGTTGTTCTTCTCCTTGAATCACCTCCAATGTTACTAGCCTCTCTTGCTTTTAAAGTAATTTTAAAACTGCAGCATTTTTAGCCCACCTGAGCCAAAGGCTCAAAAGGTGAGCTTATAGAATGGCCATGCTCCGGCGTCTGTCCGTCCATCGTCGGCGTCCACAATTTCAAAGATCTTCTCCTTTGAAACGTCAAACTTCATGTGGAGCATCCTTAGGAAGGGAGAACGAAAGTTTATATAAATGGTCCAGGTCACATGACCAAGATGGCCGTCATGCCCATATATGGTAAAAAACATCATAGTTTATATAAATCATGGCCTTGGGATGACCTCGACCTATTTTATGGCCAGGTCAGTTTTGGTTACATAGGCTTTTCAATGGAAAAAAAGTGAAATCATTGAATTTTTCAGGAAGTTTTGTAGCCTGTGACCTGAAAGTTGGTAGATACAGACAACATGTGGAGCTAATGAAGTGTTGTGAGTATTAATGGTCAAGGTTATTTCTTGACCTTGGCCAAAGGTCATTTACAAATTAAATGTAAAACTTTATTTTCATAGTAACCGCTCGACCAATCAAAGCCAAATTTTATATGTAGTATCCATGGGATGTAGGAACGAAAGTTTATATAAATGGTCAAGGTCACATGACCAAGATGGCCGCCATGGCTATAAATAGCAAAAACCTTTAAAAGTCTTCTTCTCCAGAAACTTGGCATGAAGCATCAGGGGGAGGAGCTCTACAAAGTATATATAAATCATGACCCTGATATGACCTTGACCTATTTTACGGCAAGGTCAACATAGGTCGCCCATGCATTTGAATGGGGAAAATTGTCACAATGTCATTTGAAGGGAAAACTTTAAGGAAATGGGCAAATGGACTAAAGATTTATGAT
Organism: Rugalucina vietnamica; assembly: GCA_964017185.1. Lineage (NCBI taxonomy): Eukaryota > Metazoa > Mollusca > Bivalvia > Lucinida > Lucinidae > Rugalucina > Rugalucina vietnamica. Next base: position 73,147,115 of record OZ024873.1, on the reverse strand, counting down.
TCTGAAATAAAGGACCCCTGGGGCAGGTCTGCCCCCACCCCGGGGCAATATACATGTATATTGCCTTAATGTTTAAAGATCTTCTTCTCTGAAACCGTTTGGCCAATCCAAGCCCAACTTCATGTGGAGCATTCTTAGGATGGGAGAATGAAAGAATGGTCAAGGTCACATGACCAAGATGGTCATCATGACCTAGGGATGACCTTGACCTATTTTATGGCAAGGTCAGCTGAGGTCGCATATCCCAGATCTCAGGTGAGCCATTACAGGACCATTGGTCCTCTGGTTAAATGTTTGAAAAAAGTAAAGTTTTTAATATTTAAAGATCATTTTCATGGTCATGACGGAAATTCACCAGCATGTTACAGTAGTATAACTGAGTGGTTTCTTCACAGACTCAATAATTGCGCAAGCTATTCAGGTTTGCTGATCAAGCTAACTTTCCAAAAGCACATGGCATTTTGCAGCCATTGGAAAATGAGCCGCATTATGAGAAAAACGGATTTTTGCCTATGCGAAAACAGCTTCCCAGCAACTGCGAAGCTGATCAGTGCCTTTGTTTTCGCTAGACAGATAGTACAATTTCTCTTCTTCTTAAATACGAAATTTCAAGCTTCTAGCCTGCTTCTGTGACTGTACAGATTGGCTTTTATCACACCTGGTCGGAAACCCGGAAGACCGGTTTTCTCGTGTCGTGGCTCAAATTATTTTACCCATTAACCAGTTGAAGTGTCTGCCTATCAGTCAGTTGAGAGTCAATGCTCAATCGAGCAGGTAGCTCAACATTACAAATCAATCCACTCATCTCCGAAAATATTGAAGAATCTAATAAATCTGGAAATTAGCAGGAGAAATTGTTAGTGATTGCAAAATATATTTGTTTTTCTAGGCATTCAAGTGGTTTATTTTACCAAATTATTGTATAAATAGCCAAAAGAAGATTTACTTTGTGAATTGATGTGATTTCTTTATCAGTTGGATTTTAGTGGAATAGGTGAGAGAAATAAATAAAAGAAGTGGTTTACTTTTTTGAATTCTAATAAAACTGTGAAATAGTATAGTTGGATTAAAACTACCTTTTTCGCAGGTAAGAAAAATATTTTTGAAAGAACTTTGTAGAAAAGTTAATTATGTTACGAATAATTATTATTAAGAGAAAAAGTGTGAAATATTTGAAAACATCTACAAGTTGAAAAGTATTATGTAAAATTTGTTTTCTAGCATGTATGATTTTTTTTAATATATTCTTTTTCATTACAATCCAATAATTAATTAACATGTGAGCATACATGTATTTCTCTATAAAATGTTCACGTTAAAAATGATTTTACTCTAAACTTGGTAATTATACGTGATTCAAGCAAAATTATTTGTTTGTTATGTGCACATAGAACCCCTCCCCCCACCGTTCCCCCCCCTCCCCCCCCCTGTCTGATACACTGACTAACCACACTTACAGCACAAATGAATTTAATTGTCCATATGGATGGGGTTTAAACTGAAAAAAATTATATAATTAGCCTATATATTGCCGTTTGCTCTGGCCTATCAGATACAGACCAAAGACACTGAATTCATGCATTGCCTTTGTCATCGTTAACATATCTGAATACTTTTTAAATGCACACAGCAACATTTCATGATCACAAAAAGATATGCACATTTGTACAATTTCCCATACAATCCCACAGGTTTCTGATGAGCATTGCTGACATGAAATCTTGAAGTCATTACATGCCCAATGATTTAAAATAACAAATAACTGCATACAGAAACAAACTGGTGGGAAACAAGAGTGGTTGTTTTTGCTGACAAATTGCTTGAGAAAGACTTATGCAAGTTGCAGATTGTTGTTCTGATAATGCTGTCAAAACAAACAATTTTGCAATGAAGAAGTTAATTTTTGTTGCTTATCTTTTATGTGCATTCTGTGAGTTTTTTGTGTCAGAAAATTTATGAAGTCTGTTCCATGATTCATGTGTGATTTGGAACACTGAATATTCAGATGGTATCAAATTTCCTGCAGCTAAAGAGAAAATTTAATAATGCTAAGCTTGAACTGAAGCATGACAAGGCTTATAAGTGATTTGAAATGCACAATATATCTATCAGAAAATATCATTCTTATATCAGTGAAGTTTTATAGTATGACTTTCAAATGTTTAGGAACTTTAAGGCAAGCTTCCATTTGACTGATGTAAGGATAAAGAAAGCTTTGTTTGGCTTTAAGTATTCTTGAGTCATATTTTCTTGGAAACACATGTTGTTATATCCTCAAAGGATCTGACTTAATTAATGAAATATAAGCAGCAAGCTAGCAAGGAGCTACTCTAGATATGGCTCCCAGGTTATAAAACGTTTTTCATGCTCAACTCAGCTGAGCATGAAATTTAAACTTCTCATAAATGTTGAAATTTCCCAAATAAATTGAAATTTTAGGTTAAGATCACCATAGCCTGTAATTTATCCTGCTTATATATGTTAAAATGCCAACAATTGTTGGCATTTTAACATTTATGAGCAGTATAAATTTAGTCTCAGTCGAGTTGAGCATGAAAAAAGTTTTCTAACCTCAGGACCTGCTGTGATTCCATCGAACCTTTGCAAATGTTCTTGTTAATTTTGATGGTGACACAAGTTACTCCATTTATGCAGAGATAGATAAAGTTTTTGGATTTGCTTGATTGGTTGGTTTACACGAATAATGGATGAAACGAAGAGGAATGGACATTTATTTGTTTTTAAAAATGCTAAATCTGAAGAGTAGCTTATTTTGGAGCCATCAAACTGACTGATAAGCCTTCAGCTTTCTCAACCTGATGGAGTGCCCACACAGAGTTAATTAGATTATCTGAGGTGATAAGACAATCCTCAAAACTCACAATTTCATGTAAGATAAAATCAAACTTGTATTGGTTGTGTTTTCAATTTACAGTCTACTAAAAATCGGAAGCCCTGCCTGCCTAGATCTGCAAATTGTTTGTTTGTCTTTGTTTAGGGTGGTTTGGGTAGAGGATTGTGGGCGATAATGCACCAGTCATTTGTATCCTGGACTCCCCTACGGCTGGGGAACAGCAGGGCTTTTAATTTGTCAGTTTTTAAAGCCCCGCAAAAAGCCCGGCACTGCGGGACCAGATTTGTGGTAAAATCCCTGCTATTAAAAGCCCCAGCTCCCCGTAGGCTGACCATAATGTGGAACAACCAGCTGGGATCGAGTTGTTCTGATGAAACTGAAAAATTAGAGAGGGGCTTGAATTTATGTATGTAAAAGTGCAGGTACATTTGCCGAGGCGGTTCTAATATAATGTGTACCCACAATCAATGTTTAAAAATATCAAATTTTTCTGATAAAATTTTCAATTTTTACACCAAAAAAATATTTTAATATATTACATGGACACGTTTTTGTATTTGTCGGGCAATTCACACTATACACTTCATTTCATTCATGTTTTCACTGTTTTTCATGTGTGTTTGGATCCTCTTCATTTAGAAAGTCAACAACTGACAGTATGTCTGATAAACCAGAATGAGTTAATTTCTGGCCTACAGGTCATGCTGAGATTCTCATTAGAACCTCATTGTGACAAAACCCGATTTTTGCTTAGGCGAAAACAAAGGCGCAGATCAGCTTCGCGGTAACCGCGAAGCTGATCAGCGCCTTTGTTTCCGCTACACAGATAGTACAATTCCTCTACTTTCTACATCCAAAATTTCCAGTCTCTAGTCATCTTCTGTTACTGTATAGGTTTGTTTTTGTCAGACCTGGTGGGAAACCACGAAGACCGGTTTTCTCGCGTCGTGGCTCATTAGTACTGGCACATTCTCTGCTACATCTGCTGATCAGGGGTCAAGATAGGGAGCTGATGAGGGATCTCCCGGGAGTTGAACTGTCTACCTGCCTGCTGGAGTGGCAGGCCTGGGCCTGATAATGCTGATAGTGACTTACTCATTAGAGTATAGCACTTGATTGATACTGATGTTTATATTTGGTTTGGTGGTATTTCTGATTTTCATGTCCAGTACATTTCAATCATGAAAATGTTACTATAGTTCAACCTCATTATAAACCATGTCACTGTTGTGCGATTTTCAATATAACATGGCTAAGTTATGGATCCCAAAATGATTGTTTTGCTATATTTCTAATGTAGATAACCTCATTATAACAGATCACATATAACACGGTCTGTTTCCATGGACCCCAAGATAGCGTTATAATGAGGCTGACCTTCATGAGCAGTCTTCCATTTCCATAGGTTTAGCAGTGTCATGTAATCAGTAGTTAATGGTGAGAGAATGTGCACCAACCACTGATAACCTACCTCTGCAAGGCTTGTCCAGGAACAGTGTTGCAATTACATAATGAGTAATGACTTAAGGTACACCTCAGGAAAATAAACCGTTTACTTTCGTATATAACTCGCGTCAACCTAGATCGATCCATCAGTGTTTATTTTTAACTATCGGATTGTAGTAAATTGACAAGCGACACGGGTAAGATATTTTTAGACGCGTAGTTTCCTAAAATGAAACCAATACACTTGAAATAAATATGTCACCCGGGATATGTCAACATGGCAATTCATGTCATTGTCGACTCATGAATAGGTCAATAGGCTTCCGTAATTGTCATATAACCATGATGAAAAAAAGATTGTATTTTGATTTGATTTGGAGTTTAACGTCCCACCAACAGCTAAGGTCATAAGGAGACGGGACGTCGGTTTATAACTGGAGACCTCCGAACCCTGCATGACAAAGCACTGCGCCACGGAGGCTTCTAAAAGATTAATTTTAACATCGCCGACCTAACCACAGTGAAATTGGAAACATTGGGTCCCATAACCATGATCATGCGATCTGATCAATATTCTAGCCCAAACACAGCAGATGCAGGAAGAAGACTGGTGCAGCAAGTCGCTATTAGAACATTAGAATGACGGACACCGATATCAATCCAATCGTCCTTCATTTTTTTTCGTCAGACTTGGTTATGGCGAATTTCAACGATCCACCACAGCTCCCCCACCTACGGGGAAGGTGTGGATTGTGACTTTTCAGTTTTCAATGCCCTGCTATAGACTCCCTAGGGGACAAACTGGAGGTGGAGGTCAAAACCGTGCTCTTTGCCCTGCCCTTCACGATAGAAAATCTCCCTGGGTCGGGTATCTTAATATCAAACCCCCACTATATACCGGCTATCCCTCACCCTTCCACGTAGGTGGGAGCGTGGTTACAAATGACTGGTGCATTATGACTATAATCCTTGCATTGTTTTTGTCATCTTCTCGTGACATGTGTTGTGCAGCTTTCCTGTGCCAAGAATTACAATCCTCCAGGCCTTAGTTTCAACATCCATCTAAACTCTACTAAACTAGTACTTATCGGTTTTATTATGTAAATGACATTTTGTTTTACACATTTATATATTCACGTAACAGCAGTTATTAAATTTAACGGTAAAATATCAAGTCAAACTCAGGTGTGCCTTCACTGTGAGGAAGTATTGTTATTCTGGGCCCTGGTATTTATAGGAAACACAGGCCCAAATGCGACCGTTGACACGAGTAGTCCGCCCATTACTACTGACACGCCTTGTTTCCTAAATCGCATTTAAATATTAAGAATATGCCAGTGGTATTTTGTCCGCAAATTTGCTTTGTTTAACTGAGCACATAGACTAAGAAAAACATCAGGAAAACGTGGCCGTTCTCGGCGAGGCAGTTCTAATGTGTACCTACAATGTATGAAACACAAAGCATGACTTTTAGGGATTACAAAGCATCGGAAGTACATAAGTGTATAGGTCGTATGCTGACCTCCGCGGCGTTCTTGTCTTTGTATAGCACCTGATTGTCAATTTAGTTTTTCCCATCTCGGTTTTTTGGAGGGGGTGGATTTATTCCGATTGCGCTGTTTCCTGATCATTACCTTTCAATAATATGATATACAAACTGATATTTGAAAACGGACGTGAACATCCCGACATTACAACACCTTAACTGACAGGACTTTATATGTATCAAAGATCAGCAAAACTATTAAGCAAATATTCATTAACTGATAAAATCAACTGGACGCAGCGTGAGTGGGGTATAAACCAATTACACCGCGTCCAATCGTAAGTCCAAACTTATATTTTGTTGGAGATATTATGGGTGATTTTCTCCTGGTTTTGAATGGAAACGTCCTAATACAATTAGCCGAACGGATCAGTACACTTGTCTCCCTCCTGTTTGTCGCCGGTGTTATTACATGGATTCTTCTGAACACAGCTCTTACACGCGTGTTGCCTTGTAAGGGAAAGCTGGCTGCCTGCGACGCCGTCTCGACGCATATAGAGTAAAATTCTGAGACTGCATAATATTATGTTGACTTGTGTCGGACCTGGTGAGAAACCCAAATTCGTTTCCTCACACAACGGCCCATTTGATTATTATGTTTTCAATGCAGGGAACACGAATTTGACAAAAAAAAAAAAAAAAAAAAAGGCTTCCAGAAGAATTCGGTTTGGTACAGTGACCGCGCCATCAGCTCCACCCAGAGGCGCACTTCCTGTCCAGCAGTTTCATTGCGGAGATGAATCGAAAATTCTTGGAGAATAAAGGCTCGGAAAGTTACCAGATACATATATATATAGACCAGCAGAGTTAGTTTGTGTCAACAAAGGACAATTTATTGAAGTAGCGCTCGATAATTGGCATACAATTACGCAACTGACGTCCATCCGAGTTTTTGTTTAATTGCTTCTTCACTTGACTAGACATATATAGGCATTTTCGTCATATTTCTGACGGTAATGTGTTGTTTTGGGTACTATAAGAGATCGACCTAAACATATATAACTTTCCAACACGTTCCAATCTTGCCTCTTTAACTCAGACTAAAACCTATCTACCACTTTTGTCTTACATGGCTTATCTTGACTGACAAGCAACAAGTCAAAGATCATCCATCCTCAATGATGACAACAGAACGTCGAACTAATTTCTGGAGGTCACAGCCAAGAAAGTAATGCTGCACAAAAATGAGCATTCCATTTGCGTACTAGACCTTACAAGACATTAATCTGTGCAAATACTTGCTAAGTTTGAAAACTCAGATTACCGTATTACCCGGCGTTACTTTGATTTTGCGGTATTTTATTGAAACGTACGCTTATTCGGGCATAAAAATCACGAGCAATTGGCTTCTTACGAAATAGTCTCATGTACAAATGCAAAATCAACCAGCAATTTGTAAATACTTTGAAGAAAATGACAATAGTACGAAACTTTTTGGGGCGAACACTATTTTAGCATATGGCCGAACATGGAAAACAAAAATCTCCTCGAATGTTTGCATATCCTAGCGGAACTTATGTATCAGCAGAATAAGCGGCGGTTGGAGACATGTATGTAGATCCGAACAGGCTAGAGCTTACGTTGACATAAACTCTTTTAATATTTATAATAAACGTATTTGTTACCTGGTCGAAAATATTTCCTTCGAAAATGGCGGCGAATCCAGCGGAAACTACCGCAATCCGGAGTTAAAATAACGCAGATCCGGCGTTTCGACCGTTCGTCCGGCGTTCCGATTGGACGCGGTGAATTATGTATTTAGAAGTTGATGATAAAATTTCGTTTTTGTTGCCTACTACGATGACTGACAGGAGGAGCATTCAGATGTATAGAGTAAAAGTTCAGTTTCAAGCGCTTTCAATGTTAGTTTAGTGTTTCTTTTACGCAAATTTTGATATACATATACAAAACGCCTGATCATGCGGAATAATAGCATCAGGAACTTAACTACGATTTTTGAAACAATCGAACTTGCTTAAACATTAATACACGTGAACACATGATAGTCATATGCACATCGTGCTGGTAACAAGACAGTGTCAAAGCAGTTTGAAAGTATGTCTTCGTTTTCTATGGCTGCCGTGCGCTTTTCATGGCGAAATTCCACGATGTCAAACGTGACAGCTTAAAACTGCATTGGTTTATGCAACTTTGTTTAGTTTTGCATGACTACAGGGGGCGATACACTACAATGTCACAACAGGTGCTTCCGATTCATACACATTTGCGGGCTTCATCACAGAGTGTGTTGAAACAGTTACGGAATATGTCACTCCAGCGTTGAAGCCAGGCGATGTGTTGGTGGTTGATAACGCCGCTATCCACCATTCAGGGAAATCACAGATTCTCAAACAGTGGTTGGCACGACAGGGATCACGCCCAAATACTCCCCAGACATACCCGCGGTTGAAGGCTGCTTCAGTAAAAAATCAAGACCATCCTTCGACAGCCAAGTTATGGAACTATTTTACACACACGACTTGCATACAAGTAGTGATATGCATGGTTATTTCCGGAATACTGGTTTCTTGGTGAATGTTTTGAAAGCGTGATCCCGATTCTAGTGACTGGTTACAAGTATGTGGTCGTAACTGGGCTGCAGTTAAAGTACGTGACTGACCGTACTACATGTAACGTTACTTTGTTCCATTACGATGTTACGCTGAATATAGCGTAATTAAAAATCTATCAAATCGACATTTGACTGACAAAATTACAAATTCATATACTATCTTGAGGTCTATGCAGAACAAAATTTAGTTGAACTTTCGGACAGGTCTACGAAAACATATGATCATTGAAGCCGTAGTACATAAGCGTGATCAGTAAAAATAGGCATGTATAGTATACTTCGTATTATTCCTCGTTGAAAGTTTCGGAATTCCTTCCACCTCTATTTTTTCTAAGCCTAAGGGCGCGTTAAAAGACGTGTGATAAACCTGTACTTTAACTAGCCATATTGTCATCGGATCAGTTTGTATTGTGGGTGTTTTCTTAAAACAAAATGTGGATGTTTTCTTAACCCACTTTGATTTTTTTTTTGCATTAAAATCACGAACATATAACCGTGGTGGTTATTGAAAAGTCGTTCAAATTTTGTTTGAGCCGAGTCATGGGAAAACAAATATTTCGCATATGCGACAACAAAGGCGCAGATCAGCTTCGCAGTGACTGTGAAGCTGATCAGCGTCATTGTTTTCGCTACGCGGATAATACAATTGCTCTACTTTCTAAATCCAAAATTTCATGCCATTAGCCATAGTCTGTGCTTGTATAGCTCCGTTTGTGTCAGACCAGTTTGAAAACCATATTGTTTGTTTTCTCATGACGCGGCTCATTTGTTATCACACATTCTTGACATCATATTGTGTGTTCGAGAGAGCGAGCGAAGGAGAGAGAATTCTGACGAAAAATTTCGAAGTAGGATTTTGTTTTACGCTTAACGTCCCAGTCAACAATTTTTCAGTCAATGTCGGGACGGAGCCAACGCTTCCTGGGTTTAACAAGTACAGTAGGGAGTTAATGTGTCTTGCTCAAGGACGCAACACGGTGACGCCTGCGGGGATCGAACCCAGGACCTCTCGATTCGGAGTCCGACGCTCTCTCTATATAAAAAGCAAATATATTGTTTAGGCAAGAAAATCATTAAGTTTTGACATGCATTCATGAATGATCAGATATTTTAGACACGGTGGCTGCATAGAACGATCATAAACTAGCGAACCCAAAGTTTTATCGGCGGTTCTAACGTGTACCCACAAACAAAGTATTGAACTTAATATTTGAAATACCATTTTTTTAATTGAAGTTTTCAATTTTTACAGCTGAATTTTTTTCAGTATGTATTCGCCGTGATTTGGTCGTTAAGTTCTAATCGCTTCAAACAGGGTGAACTCTAATTTGCGAACATACTTTCTATCCAATTTAATGATATTCATGTAACAATAGAAACCTATTATTTCCATTGACCATTAGTGTTTACTAAGAGCTTGACAAAGTCAAATTATCAATCATTCTTGCACTTGAATAGAGTGGGCCGTGATCCAGATTTGGGAATTATTTTAAAGAAGATTTGACGTGACAAGCTTGATGTGGTCTGTACGCAAGTCATACTTAATCTGTTTGTTTGATTTGATGCTCCCACCCAACGACTAACGTCATGATGAGACGTTGTCCCTAATTTATAGGTCTTCTACCCAACAAACGGAGGTCCTGACGCCAGAAATGTGCTAATATATTACCACCAAGTAACAACTATGATTTTTATGTTTGGATGATTTGATGAAAAACAACGATTGCTGATCACAACTGCATGTTCAGCATGCTCAATATCTGCCCATGATACCTGATTACACGTATTGTCATCGATCCAAAAATACTCCCTGTCACCCTGGGCGGAGTGAAATAGCTAAAAATAGCACGTATAAAATATCAAGGTAAATTTAAGCTCGATCGATAGCTCAACGATGATATCGAGAGTATAGCTAAAGTAAACACAATTATTTCCTTAGGCTTATTGACTGTGGACGGAAAATATTACACAAATCAAATGACTGATCTTGTGTGGGTCTAAGCCCATGTTACCCTGCCTGCAGAAATTGCATCTCTATCCTAATCTGTTCAAATCTTTAGGAACTTTAGGGCAAGCTTCATTCTTGCTGTAAAATTCCTGAAGTTTGAAGGGGTTAATTTATCATGCTATCTATACTGTGAGAATTGTGTAGCTTCTGTGCATGTCTGTCTCATAACTGGTCTGTTCACAGTAATTGGAACTGACAGACAATGTAAATTATATTGTTCATCACCAGTAGTTGGTCTTTGATAAGTTCAGAAACAATTTCTGTCAGAAATAGAGAAGGAAGTCTGAGAGAGAAAGAGAGTACATTGTGAAAGTGTACGTTGAGCAATGCTCCGCTAGTCCCCTCCCCCACCTGCAGGCTTATACATTTTAATTTTAAGTACAGTTTAGTTTTTCAATTTTAAGTTCAAGCCAAAGGTGCAGAACTGCAGAGCTGTTCAGTGCCTTTGTTTTCGCTACACAGATATAAAGTGCAATTCCTCTTCTACTTATACAGATATAAAGTGCAATTCTTCTTCTACTTATATTCAAAATTTCAAGCATCTAGTGTTCTTCTGTTACTGTACAGGCCGGTTTGTGTCAGATCGGGTCAAAAGCCCCGAAGACTGTTTTTTTATTGCATTGCGGCTCATACTTTCTGCTACTTTCTAAAGAGGCTGTTCACTCTTCCTCTATCAAACTCCCCACACCACCTCCACCCCGGCCCCACCCCCACCCCTATTAGAGCATTGTACTTTTTCATGAAGAAGCATCAGGCATAATTTTCTAGGCAAGAACATAGTTATATGTATAAATGCCATTTTTGACATCTTTAACATCTGCTGTCCCTTTTGTCAGTTATCAGGGCTTTATTTCCATGTAAGAAGATAGAGTTATCTAGAAGTTATGGAATTATGACACCTAAAACTGTTATAAGTATGACTTATGATAGTTGTAGATAAATTTTGTTTCCATTTTTTGTGTTTTTATACATGTACATAGTTTATATGAGCCGCATCATTTATAAAACCAGCATTTTACATATGCGAGAACAAAGGAGAAGATCAGCTTGGCAGTAACTGCGAAGCTGATCAGCGCCTTTCTTTTCGCTACACGGATAGTTCAATTCCTCTTCTTTCTAAATCGAAAAGGTCCAGCCTCTAGCCACATTTTCAGTGCTTGTACTACTTGCTATTTGTCGGACCTGTTTGGAAACCACATTGTTAGTTTTCTCATGTTGCAGCCCATATTTCTCCATAAACAATGACAGTTAATCATATATGATCCGCCTCATGGGAAAACCAACAATCTGCATAGGCGAAAACAAAGACGCAGATCAGCTTCGCGTAACCGCGAAGCTGACGTTACCGCGAAGCTGACCAGCGCCTTTGTTTTCGATACTCGGATAGTACAATTCCTCTTCTACTTAAATCCGAAATTTCAAGCTTCTAGCTCTTTTCTGAGACTGTACAGGCCGGTTTGTGTCGGACCTGGTCAGAAACCACATTGTTGGTTCTCCCACTAGGTGGCTCATATGTAGGTGGTGTCTCCGAGGCTGGAGGCTGGAAGGAGAGTGGGCTATAAAAGCCTTTGTCACTGTATTGTATTTGACAAAGATTTTACTGGTTTTTATGTGAAAATGTTTTTGGCATTCCACATATTTTTCATAGCTTGACATGAAATTGAAATATGTCAGCAACCTTTGAATTTGTATTTGTTCAGAATTTTTTTTTTATTAATTGTTTATGTGTTTATTTGTACAATTTTTTGTAGGCCACAAAAATTTAAATGAAATAATTACCAGAACATTGAATAAAATAATAGTCACAATGAAGTAAATTCAGTATTATACAGAAGAAAGGCTTTATGTACTAATAACTTTCTAAAGTCCAATTCGCATGCGCAAAAAATACACGCGTGTAAATATACTCCGGTGTGTATTTATACTCCGGTGTGCAAATCAACCTGAGAGTAAATTTAAATTGCGTTCGCATGGGTTTTATCGCAAGGAGTATTTTTGTAGGTAAATTTATCATTTCTGGATTAAAACCTGTTCATTTAAGTTTTCTGTATTTGCAAAACAAGAAGAGGCTGCTTCAAGGTGTTCATGCAGAGGGGAATCATGTAATGGTCAGGCATAACCTTAGCAGTTATACAGTTCCCTTTTTTCATCCTTTTATAAGGAACTGTTAAAATGCCCCAAGAATCCTAAACAAGAATGATGAAGAAATAGTGTGGCTGTTTGCACTCCATATGATCTAAAATGTTACGAATGGCAATAAACTCTTATTTAGCAACAATGTCCACAGTTTCAGCAACTGTCATATAATCAGTTAGGAACAAAAAATGTGAAAATTCGTTATCTAAAAGCAGAATATTGACTTGAAATAAAAATACTCATGGGTAAATTTTACTTTGCGTTCGCATGGCACATAATAGTAAATTTACACGTGTGTATTTGTAAAAATAAAATTTGCATCTGGTCAGACCCAGGAGTAAATTTACCCATATGTAAATATACTCCGGTGTGTATTTGCGTTCGCATGCGCCATTTACTTACCCCGAGTAAAATTTGCACACCGGAGTATATTTACACGTGTGTATTTTTGGCGCATGCGAATTGGACTTAAGGCCCCTTGATAGGTCTGATTTCTGAGCAGGATCATTGTGATACAGTTTTCTGCTTTTTGCATGGAACTCAGACTGGTTGTCCAAAATCTTGGGAGAACCATGGTAGATTTGTGTTTCCACCAAAACATTATTTTTTCTTTATCTAAATAAGTTTTTTCCTGATGACAGATATACCGTATTTATACATTTAAGTTACATCAGGTGAAAACCACAAAATACCTTATTATAAAGTGCATGGCATATCCTGACTTGGTCAGTCTACAAAAACAAAAACCTATACATTTCCATAATTTCACCAAAATTGTTTTTGTTAAAAGTTCATTGTTTACACAATGCAACACTACCACATGCTAAATATTGCATGTCTGGATCTAGTTGCATGTTTTTGTGGGACATACCTTAAAAATGCCAGTAGCAAACTTATATACAGAAAGCATCATAAAACATGAAGCACCCTGATAAGAGAAGATAAGCCAGCCTTTTAATCTTTCAAAGTCTGATAAATTGTGATAAATGTAGCTGTTTGAGTTTATGTAGGTATTAGCTAGTCTAATATCTGCCACTGTTTACAGTACAATTTTCAGAATGCTTAATGGATGCAATGTAAATACTGCATTTTAGATGAAAGGACATGATATGGTAGCTTAAGAAATTAATGGTAGTACAGTTACGTGCCAAATTAATGTCCACGTCAGAATCTCCATAGACTTCAATGCATTTTCACGTTCACAATAAAAAATATCCTGCCTCTCCTGATCAACTGATTTTCAAGATTTTGGTGTCATTTGATTGGTAAATGAATAAAGCAATAAACAAGGCGTTTTCATTCAATTCTATACATGGGTTTCAAGGCTGCAATTTTTTAAAGAAAATGTAAGAATATTTTTGCAGTTTTTGGGCAACGTCACCATTGACGTCAATGGGAAAATGAATTTTTCAAATTTTCCTTAAGTTTTAAATTGTTGTATACGAAAAATGCAAAGTCAGAAAATTTCATCAAAAATCTTATTTATTGCTTTATTTATTTACCTTTCAAATGACACCAAAATTATGAAAATATGTTGACCAGGAAAAGACAGGATAATTTTTCTTGTAAACGTGAAAATACATTGAAGTCTATGGAGTTTGCGACGTTGTGGACATTAATTTGGCACTTAACTGTATAATGTCATGTTCAAGCACTTGTTATAAATATATTGTATTTGTTTGTATTGAGGCTTAACATCCCAGTCAACAATTTTTCAGTCATGTCGGGACGGAGCCAATGCTTCCTGTGTTTAACCAGTATTGTAGGGAGTTCATGTGTCTTGCTCAAGGACACAACTTGGTGCCGCCTGTGGTGATCAAAGCCAGGACCTCTCGATTCGGAGTCTGAGGCTCTACCACTACGCCACCACACTCCCTATTAACAATGTATGAAATCAGATTACTGAGACAGGAATTTAGATGAGACAATCAATTTAGATATATGCACAGAAAACAGCCTTTCCAAAATGACAGGGACCTCATTTTGGGTCATGACACTGTAGATTTCAGATCCTGAATGTATCAGCCATCTTGGATCTTTCTTATTATTAGTGAATGACCCTGCACATTATGTTTTCAAACAACTTTTTTGTGTGTTGCAATCAACCGATATTCTCATACTGTTATTCCTTTGTCCGTTTTAAGGAAGAACTGATGCTTGCATGAATAGTGTATACCTTCACTTTTGTTTATGTTCTTCATTTATTGACAAAATGGCATCCAATACGGCTGTCCAGCTGATGTGGCATATTTTATCATTGTCAAAAAGCTTCAATTTTTTGAAAACCAATTTGAGCTGTCACAAGTTATGTTTTCAGTCAAGCTTCATGATGACTCAGTGGTGATCTTGGGCAGATTTAATTTGTCTATTTGTAGGTCACTGGAACCCTGACTTTCTACAACATTCTTATACTCTGACATTTCCCAGAAAAGTAGTATCTCATCCCAATATAATTTCCTATAGCTCATCAGTTGAAGACTCAACAGGCTTCCTAAGGCAGACTGATAATTATGTATAGGTAGGAAATTGGAGAAAAAAATCCAGGTAGGGATCCCTTTCAAGTATTTACCAAGGTGAGGAATGATATGCACATTATTAACACTTCACCATGTTTATGTTTTGTGTTGCCGAGACTGAGTGATGGGGAGTTGATTGGCTAGGTCTTGATGAGTTGATGAGCTTCTTGTTAGGTGTTCTTGGAAATTTTGACAGCTGCATTTCTATGATAAACAATTAGTTTGCCAATGAGAAGTATGATCAGTGCTTTTGTGGAAAGTAGGTCAATGGTGACTTTATTTTTTAGCAAAGGGTATTTGTCCACAGTCTTGGTCTTGAGTCTCTTATACAGTAAGGTTCACTAGGAAATTCAGATGGCTGCATTTGAATGATTGACACTTAGTTTGGCCAATTTAAATTAGAAGTATTATCCATGCTTTGGTAGAAAGTAGGTCATTGTGACTCATTTTTGAGCAATATGGTATTTGTCCATGGCCTTTGTCTTCATGAGTTGTTTGGGTGTTCTGAGAAATTTCAACAGCTGTATTTGTATTCACCATTTTTGCATTATTTGCTGGTTCCCAGCATATAAAAAGTCAATATTGGAAATGCAGGTAGCCAAAACCACCCTGACGTCAGGGTGGTTTTGGTTACCTGTATTTCCAATATTTATTATTGCTAAGCTGGAAACCAGTCGATAATGCAAAAATGGTGAATGATAAATATTACTCATCAAGCAAGATAAGAGAAAAAATCACCCTAAGTGCTTAGAAAATAGGTCATTTTGACCCATTTTTAAAGGGACATGGTAATTTTCAATAGTAGACCATTACCAAAAGGGGTTCAGATAAGAGTGCAAAGTGGGTTATTAGCTTTATATATTTTTTATTTACCTGATCCATATGGTAAAACAAAAGTATCTGAACTCGGGGAGGGTGTAAGGCCATCTGAGTTGAATCGTGCCATGTATCTTTCGATGTGACTAGCAAGAACTCAATTATAGGTCAGGAGGCTCGCGTGGCCACGTGGTTAAGAGTGTTGATATTTCATTACCACGCTTCACCATTCAATCATCTCATCGCTGTGTCTGGTGTAGGTTATAGCCCGGTGTGTTCTGCTTATGGGTGTGCCAGGTGGATGTTCTCGGGGTTCTCCCGTTTTAGCCCCACCTACTGATTGGCCCATCTCATATGAGCTGAAATAATCTCAGGGGGCCCAGCAACCTATATTTACCTATAGAATCCTTGAAAGGTACGTTAAACTGAATCAAAAGCAAAAAAAAAAAAAAAAAAAAAAAAGAAAGAAAAGAAATATAGATAAAAAAAACTTTGATGACCTTGACCTTATAATCTTTAATGTGTACTCTGTGTTATAGACAGATGTTGGAAGACATAGCTTGAAAAAAAAACTGATTTGTAAATGAAGAGAAAAATGAAATGAAACAACGAGAGAAACACCTCAAAACAGATTGAGAATGCTGGTATTTAGGGCAATAATCAGCAATTATTGACAGGTAGTTGGAAGAATTGGTAATGATTGGATCACTTTACAGAACCTTGCTGATTACTTCACTACCAGAGATATGGTTAATATAGTCTTTATTTTGGAGAAAATATGGGATATTTTTCAATATTATTTTGCAAATTGCCTGTTTTTGTGTGCAGAAATTGTTTTACTTGGATTGGTATAATGGTAATAGCTGTCATTAATCATGCCAATGCAGTTGTTTCAATAGAGATTGCAATGGAATTATGGGAAAATATGACAAAACTGAACACTAGAACAGCATAGTGGCAGACAAAAATGTATGAATGGTAATGTGTATGTTGAAATCATGTGTTTGGGAAATGTTTGGAATAATTCCGGAGCCAGACAGCCAATGTCTGGTAATTCTTGTTTTGTAAACATGCACTTTGCATTTGTATGATTGGGAATCAGAATCAGTCTTCTAATGGATCATCAGGATAACATGTGCGTGTAATGTATACCCACTTGAACCCCACTTTTATATAGTAAAACTGGGGTATGCGGGGTATATCTATTTTTCTTATTTTTGCTCCAAAACATAGATTGTGGGTACTCGTTAGAACCGCCTCAGCGAGGCGGTTCTAATGTGTACCCACAATCTATGTTTTGAGCAAAAATAAGAAAAATATCAAAATTTATCAGCTGAAAATTTTGAATTTTTAAAGCTAAGAAAATATCTGTTTATTGCATGGGCAAGTTTTCGTAATGCCAGACATGGAATTACATGTAAAGTTCTTGGTTCTGATTTTCAGGGCCAGACAAGGGATTAACATGTAATGATTTTAGGTGAGGACTTTGTAAATTTCTTATTTGGATATTTATGATATGCAATGTTTGATAATCTGTAATAATTTGCAACATTTGCAGTCTCCATATGTAAACTTGCCCATGCAATATACAGAGATTTTTTCACCTGTAAAAATTGAAAATTTCATTGGATTTTTAAAAATATTTTTCTTATTTTTGCTCAAAACATAGATTGTGGGTACACGTTAGAACCGCCTCGCCGAGGTGGTTCTAACGAGTACCCACAATCTATGTTTTGGAGCAAAAATAAGAAAAATAGGTATACCTTTGCATACCCCAGTTTTGCTGTATAAAAGTGGGGTTCAAGGGGGTACACATTACACGGACATGTTTTCCTGATGAAGGGAGAGAGATATTAAGACTATACTCATACAGTAGTTTGTATTTTGAATGATTTTACGTGATGAACTTGGAAGCAATTAGCATGAAGAAGATGTTCAAAGTAATTTGGATAAAAAAGTTCTTCCATTGGTGTTGTAACAATTAACCTGTTTGATAATAGATTAAAGGAGAGAAATTGTTTCTTGGTAAACAATAAAACTTTGGCATGTGTTGGAATCTCTGAAACAAAACTCAGGGTTAACAGATAAGAAATCACATGAGCCTCGACGCGAGAAAACCGGTCTTCGGGGTTTCCGACAAGGTCCGACACAAACCGGCCTGTACAAGCTCAGAAAAAAGCTAGAAGCTTGAAATTTCGGATTTAAGTAGAAGAGGAATTGTACTATCCGAGTAGCGAAAACAAAGGCGCTGATCAGCTTCGCGGTTACCACGAAGCTGATCTGCGCCTTTGTTTTCGCCTAGGCAAAAATCCGGTTTTCTCACGATGCGGCTCACATATTCTTCTCAATCTCTTTATAACACTATTGCTGGGGTCCAAGTCAATTCCGTGTTAGCTATCCAATCTGCGTTATAACAAGTGTAAAATGGATCAAATTGGGGTCCAACAATGATCAGTGTTATATCCAAAACTATGTTGTAACGAACCTTGTTATAAAGAGGTCCAGGTGTAGTAACTTCTAAAACACAACTTGAGTTGTTCTAGATGATGTGGTGGATCAACTTGCAATGAAAATGGTCATTCCCATTCCCATGCTGGCCAGATTTAACATAGAATCAGCCAAAATTTCTATACATTCTGCATCTAAGATTGAAATTTCCTTACACAGTAGTAGCCGAACTTTCTGCACATGCGGCAAAATTTATGCATTGACCCTTGAAATCATCTTTTGAATTCCTTGCATTGTAGAGAGGTTTATAAATGCCCATGTGTTACAAGACAGATTTGTGCATCAACTTAATTTCCCAAGCATTGCTAGCAGATTAGCATTGGCCTTATAATTTTCCAAGCATAATAAAAATGCCAACAGAAGCATTGACCTTTGATTTCCATGCATTGCTAGCAGATTAGGACTTGATTTCCCATGATGCATTGCCAGCAGACTGTTGTTTTCCCATGCATTGCCTGCAGATTAGGACCTTTGATTTCCTATTCATTGTCAACAGGTTAGGACTTTGATTTCCCATGCATTGCCACAGATTTAAAATATTGACCTTTGATTTTCCATGCATTGCCAGTAGATAAGGACCTTTGATTTCCCATGCATTGTCAGCATACAAGCCACTGACCTTTGATTTCCCATGCATTGCCAGCAGATAAGGACCTTTGATTTCCCAGGCATTGCGAGCAGACTAGCCATTGACCTTTAATTTCCCATGAATTGTCAGCAGATTCACATTGACCTTTAAAAGTATCATGTGTTGTCAGCAGATTAGGACCTTTATGTGCATGATAATCATGCATTGCTAGCAGACGAGCCATTGGCCGTTAATTTCTCATGCATTACCAGCAGATTAGCATTGAACTATGATTTTACCATGCATTGTCAGTAGATTAGGACCTTTGATTTTACCATGCATTGTCAGCAGATAAGGACCTTTGATTTCCCATGCATTGCCAGCAGATAAGGACCTTTGCTTTCCCATGCATTGTCAGTAGATTAGGATTAGGACCTTTGATTTCCCATACATTGTCACCAGATTGGGGACATTTGATTTCCCATGCATTGTCAGCAGATAATGACCTTTGATTTCCCATGCATTGTCAGTAGATTAGGACCTTTGATTTCCCATGCATTTTCAGTAGATAAGGACATTTGATTTCCCATGCATTGTCAGCAGATAAGGACATTTGATTTCCCATGCACAGTCAGTAGATAAGGACCTTTGATTTCCCATGCATTGTCAGTAGATTACAACCTTTGATTTCCCATGCATTGTCAGAAGATAAGGACCTTTGATTTCCCATACATTGTCAGCAGATAAGGTCCCTTGATTACCCATGCACTGTCAGTAGAGTAGGACCTTTGATTTCCCATGCATTGCCAGCAAATAAGGACCGTTGATTCCCCATGCATTGTCGTTGATTCCCCATGCATTGTCGGTAGATAAGGATCTTTGATTTCCCATGCATTGTCAGTAGATTACAACCTTTGATTTTCCATGCATTGTCAGCAGATTTCTTTAACTGACCTTTAGACTTCCATGCATTTCTACTTGCCATTGCAGTAGCATCAGTAGCATTTTGGATTATGCATGTGTCAGTAGGCATTTGAGCCACCACTGTGCACTAAAGTATCAGGAGGAAAAAGTCATTGGTCTATATCTCAGTAGCTGTGTGTTTTATGTAATGTTAGCAAATTTTTTTCCATACAATAAATCAGATATTCCAAGTGCTGGTTAAGTGTGATAGATAAAATACATTCTGATGAAACAACAGATTATTGTATGTTTGGAAAACACCTGCCAAAGTGTTGCCAAATGGATATCAGTTGAAAACTCCAAAATAAAATGAGCCGCATTGTGAGAAAACCGGATTTTTGCCTATGCGAAAACAAAGGCGCAGATCAGCTTCGCGGTAACCGCGAAGCTGATCAGCGCCTTTGTTTTCGCTACTCGGATAGTACAATTCCTCTTCTACTTAAATCCGAAATTTCAAGCTTCTAGCTCTTTTCTGAGCTTGTACAGGCCGGTTTGTGTCGGACCTGGTCGGAAACCCCGAAGACCGGCTTTCTCGCGTCGCGGCTCAAATTATCTTTATTGCTTTTCCAAGGAACTGATATGGCTGGTAATAGAAAGTACATTTAAAGCTCAGCATTTGCAGTTGTTGTTGAAACATCAGGAAAACATGTCCGTGAAATAAAATACCGATACCCCACTTTTATAGAGAAAAACTGGGGTATCCAGGGATATACCTATTTTTCTTATTTTTGCTCAAAAACATAGATTATGGGTACTCATTAGAACCACCTTGCCAAGTCGGTTCTAACATGTACCCATCTATGTTTTGAGCAAAAATAAGAAAAATGTCAAAATTTTTCTACAGAAAATTGTCATTTTTTACAACTTTTTAAAAAAATCTCTGTAGATCTATATATGTTTTCATTATGATATGCGAAAATAAGCTATGACTGAGAATTGGCACAATCATGGCAAAACCAAATTTATGCACCCGTTTAAAGACAAAATCCATCCCAACTGCCCAACCCGTTATTGGTTTTTGAAACTTAAATTGTCTGCATGTCCAGCAAGCATTCCCTTACAGAAGCAGCAAACAGTTGTTCAGCCCATTTGTATTTGCTCCGCACTCAAATACACATTTTCCCATATTGAATTAAAGGGCTCTATTATCCAAATGATAACATTATTCAAGCATAAAACATCACAGATCCCAAAAATGGAGAGTATAAAATAGTAGCATTTTTCCTTTGTGCTCATTGTATTTTATAGATTAAGAACACCATTAAACAGATACAAAGTGACAAAACAGATTCATGTCAACCATTTAACCCACCCCAGCTGTCCCTGTTGCATCATGGGTAGCGCATTTGTTGTCTGCTCATTGTGTTTTGTCATCTGCTAACAGGACACCACAAACATAAAAATGTCAAAAACAATTTATTTTTTGCCCATCACTTGGGTAAAACTTCAAGCTCAGTAAGGTTGATGAAAATAAAATGTAAAATAAAACCATTAATGTTTTTAAGATTACAAGTGGGCCAGAAACTTGAGTTTTATGGTGTGCTTCCCTTATTTTTTAATAAAAGTGTAAATTGAAATTTTAAACTGAAAGGGGTGTTAAATGGGCATAAAATTTATTCTTGAAGAGTCATTTTTTATTATTCATGAGCAGATTATCTGCCATAAAATGCTTTCTTCTTTTTCCTTAGTTCAATATTCATTATTCTGATATGATTCTGAGTTTTTTTCAATATCCTTGCATTATTCTGATGTTCATGACAATTCTATGGTCCTGATATGCATTTTAATTTCTTGATTCTGATATTCATGTCAATTGCATGATTTTGATATCGACAAAAATTCCGTTATTCTGATATTCACAACAATTCCATGATTCTGATATCCATGACATTCCATGAATCTGATATTCACAACAATTTCATGACTGATATTCATGACATTTCCATGATTCGTATATTCACAACAATTCCATGATTCTGATATTCATGACATTTCCATGTTTCTGATATTTATGACAGTTTCATGATTCTGATATTCATGACATTTTCACGATGCTTATATTCACAACAATTCCCAGATTCTGATATTCACAACAATTCCATGATTTTGATATTCACAACAATTCCATGATTTTGATATTCACAACAATTCCATGATTCTGATATTCATGACAATTACATGATTCTGATATTCATGACAATTCCATGATTTTGATATTCACAACAATTCCATGATTTTGATATTCACAACAATTCCATGATTCTGATATTCATGACAATTACATGATTCTGATATTCATGACAATTCCATGATTCTGATATTCACAACAATTCCATGATTTTGATATTCACAACAATTCCATGATACTGATATTCATGACAATTACATGATTCTGATATTCATGACAATTACATGATTCTGATATTCACACCAATTCCATGATTCCGATATCCACAACCATGACTGTTCACAAAGACATGATCAGGTTGTCTCATGGCATGGCTTACTTATTCCCCTGTTTAACCTGCCATATTTTGATGCAGTAACTGACCATGAAAAATCCATTCATAAAATTTCATACTTGGTGGATTCAACCTACTGTGTGCCAATTGAAGGACAAATACAATATAACTGATGGCATGGTGTAATGGCTGGCTTGGGGTTGGTCTGTATTATATTGTTGTTCTGTCTCAGCCTGAGGATAGAGCTGGAGGTCAGGGCTTTGGACCAGTTATGTGGCTTTGAGAAAGATATGTTACCCCTCATATTTAGTTCCCAGAAAGCAGTGGGTTTGTCCAGACATGACTTTATAATTATTGACTTGGATTTTGAGCTTCAACTCGATGACCTCAATATGGAAGCTGCTACTTAAGTCCAATTCGCATGCGCAAAAAATACACGCGTGTAAATATACTCCGGTGTGTAAATATACTCCGGTGTGCAAATCAACCTGTGAGTAAATTTAAATTGCGTTCGCATGGGTTTTATCACCAGGAGTATTTTTGTATGTAAATTTATCATTTCTGGATTAAAACCTGTTCATTTAAGTTTTCTGTATTTGAAAAAACAAGAAGAGGCTGCTTCAAGGTAGACTTGTAGACTTTGGCAGCAGAGGAGAATCATGTAATGGTCAGGCATAACCTTAGAAGTTATACAGTCCCCTTTTATCATCTTTTCACAAGGAATTACTGTTAAAATGTCCCAAGAATCCTCTCCAAGAATGATGAAGAAATAGTATGGCTGTTTGCACTCCATATGATCTAAAATGTGATGAATGGCAATAAACTCTTATTTAGCAACAATGTCCACAGTTTCAGCAACTGTCATATAATCAGTTATGAACAAAAAATGTGAAAATTTGTTATCTAGAAGCAGAATATTGACTTGAAATGAAAATACTGGTGGGTAAATTTTACTTTGCGTTCGCATGGTACAAAATAGTAAATTTACACGTGTGTATTTGTAAAAATAAAATTTGCATCTGGTCAGACCCAGGAGTAAATTTACCCATATGTAAATATACTCCGGTGTGTATTTGCGTTCGCATGCGCCATTTGCTCACCCCGAGTAAAATTTGCACACCGGAGTATATTTACACGCGTGTATTTTTGGCGCATGCGAATTGGACTTTAGTATCAATGCCATTGTGTGGATTTGAAACCTGCCTTCAGTAGTGGTGAGAAAAAGTAGTAACCACTATGATATCTAGGCCCAATTTGTTTTTTTTTTTAGTCCAAGATTAGCTAGCCTGTGTAGCCTTGTTTAGATATGAAAAGGGGGTCTAGAAAGAATGAGCCTGCTTGAGGGCTTTCATGACATAGTCAGTCTGCCTGATTGCTTTCATGACATGGGTCACACAACCATATCGTGTAACAACCCCATATTTTAGAACAAGCCACAGTGCAGTAGTTCAAAATGACTAGAGTTTCAGAAATAAATCATATTCAGCATAGCTGGCAAGGAGAAAGGTTGACAAAGTATGAAAATTATTTCGCTGGATTAATTAGTGTAATTAACCTATCAGAATATAATTACCAGGTTTTATGAAGTCAGTCACACCAGACTATTGCCCAGATGTGCATGGATATAATAACTAAATAAAAATAGACAGGAAATTTATTATAAGAGAAAGAGACAGTTTTAATCACTTTTTGTATCTATATTGTGCCTACTGGTATAAAGAAATGATAAGAAATGTGAAAAAAAAAAAACAACTCGGAAATTATAAGTGCTTAGAGTATCCTGTTAAGAAAATGCATTTAATGTAATTATTAAGTAGTATTTTGACATAATTTAAACTTTAATGCAGATGATTTATTGGATTTACTTTTCTGTTTTCTGCAGGATATATTTGTGATGAAACAGTGCATGTGATTTACGGATTAAAGACAAGATTCTGGACACATTATACTGGTACATTATGCGGGGTTGCCGAGGTTGAGGTCTCCATTTGATACAATGTCACAGTCTCAAGGTAATGTATTTACATCATGAAAACATGTCCATGAAATGTATACCCTCTTATACCCCACTTTTATATAGCAAAACTGGGGTATGCAGGGGTATACCTATTTTTCTTATTTTTGCTCCAAAACATAGATTGTGGGTACTCATTAGAACCGCCTCTCATCGAGGCGGTTCTAACGTAACGTGTACCCACAATCAATGTTTTGAGCAAAATTGATAAAATTATATAAAAAAAATTCAAATGAAAATCTTCATTTTTTACAAATTTAAAAATCTTTGTATATTACATGGGCATGTTTTCATATAGTCTGACTGGTCAGCCGTCAAAATGAAGTATCATACCCAGTGGTTCATTTTGCCGTCTGACTCCAGCACATTGTCAAAAAGCCAAGCTGTCGGCCACTTTTGGGTGAAAGTCATTATTTACAGAATAACAAGTTTTTATACAAACAAATGGTGTAAAACATTGTAAAACAAAAAAATAAACAAACCTCCATTTGAAAATTCATAAAACATATCCAAATTTTGTTTATTTTGATGATTTTTTTAAAAGAATCCAACCAACATGGCTGACAAAAAAGTCATCTGAGAGGGGAGACAATTCTAACTGCGAGCTTCTGATTGGCTCTTAGAGAGTGCATGACCTCAGCACCCAGCCATCAACCAATCAGATTAGGAATTCCCATAAAATCAATGTCTAAAAACAGCTTGCAGAGGTTTTAATAGAACTTGGGAAATTTTGATAGTGTTGAAGTCAGACGTCAAAATGATAAATTCATTTTGACGGCTGACCCGCCAGACTAGTTTTCATATTAAATGAATAAAAGAATGTGCTGGATGCAAAATGGATACTAACATGGCTAAGGGTGCTGTGACCAGCCCTGAATGATGCTGTTGCAGTCTGATCTATACATTCCTTTCACATGTATCCATTACGAAAACTTGCCCATGCAATATACAGAGAATATTTTCAGCTTAAAAAAGTGAAAATTTCATTGGAAAAATTTTGATATTTTTCTTATTTTTGCTCAAAACATAGATTGTGGGTACACGTTAGAACCGCCTCGCCGAGGCGGTTCTAACGAGTACCCACAATCTATGTTTTGGAGCAAAAATAAGAAAAATAGGTATACCCCTGCATACCCCAGTTTTACCATATAAAAGTGGGGTTTGAGGGGGTATACTTTACACGGACATGTTTTCATGATGTTTTGACAATAACATTATAACATTCTTTATATTCTGCTTGGGTAATTATGTATATTAAATGTAACTTTGCTTGTAAATTAAAACCAGATGAAAGCTGACATTAAATGTGACTTAAATACTCAATGTCGACAGTATTATGTAACAAAACACTGAAACTTTTTTTCAAACAGGTAGGACAAAAAAGGTCAAAATTGTGAAAGAAAACAGCTTGCATGCATTTCAGATGGGAGCTTTTGTTCAGTTTCTGTTTCAGGTAAAATATTTGGATTTGACAAAATGAATTCATGGACAAGATCAACAAAATGAATATGTACCTGCCAAGTAAATTCTCTCCTATGAGTAGAGTTTTCAGTTAGTGATGAACGGATGATCACTAAATACCGGTTAACTGCTTCGATAAAGCTAAAGGAATAGTGTGGTTGGGAAGGATTGGCTGGAGTCAGGAAGCCAAACAAAAAGGTCAAACAAGGGAGTGCAGTGAGCTAGTAGTAAAGCGTCAGACTTTGAATGGAGTGCACCTCTCTCTGTAATATTAGTTAATATGCATGAAGCCTTGACTGAAAGTCTTCTATTGTTGACTGGGATGCTAAAACACAAAACAAAAAGAAATCAAATGAGCGCCGTCACGCAGAAAGGGGGCTTAACGTAATTTTATCGATTTTTTGTTTATCATTGATCCTGAAGCTATAACCATTGCAAAGTCGATTGGTTACTATTATTTGGCTCTGAGACGTTGGAAAAGTGGTTAAAACGTTGATTTTATTAGGGTACTCACACCGAAATTGATGGAAACAGCGTAACATAATGAAAAACGTTACGTTGCGTCGTAGTAACGTTACGTTTAACAGGTCTGCTTTTTATGTTTTAAACTAGCGCCTATTCCCGCAAATATATATAAGCTCTGAAGTTCAAAACTGGTGTGGTAATTAAATTATGTTTAAAATGTGGCGTTTCTAAGACATCGCTTTGTGAGATTGATTTTGAGCATCTTGCCAATTGAATTATTAAGACCCACGATTTATCATCTAATGATACTTGCTTTTGGTGACAGAAATCGCTAAAATAATAATATGTTAGATTATAAAAATATTTTTATTTCAAAGGGAAATAACAACAACGCATTTGGCTATTAAAAGCCGGTACCGGACAATCTGTACACACTTTGCTATTCCGACAACACATGAAAACGTCTTGTGAGATAGTACTAGTATTTGGCACTGACCATACCGCGCGGAATTGTTTGTCGTAACAGAAATAGGTATAATACATATTTAATTGACAGGAGGGCATGTTATGTCTTTGTACTCATCGCTACAGAAGGGTCGCACATGTCTGAATAAATACAATGCTCTATCGGCGCTCAATCCAGCAGCATTAAGAACATTTGGCATTCTTGCACAGGCATCATTTAGATCAATGTTTGGTTTCAATAAAACAATTCTTTCTTCTGCTGCTTTTGGCGAAACTTTTGCAAATACGACCCCAGGCGTTGATGTAAATCTGAAGTGGTGAAATTTAGAAATTCCTTTAAAACACCTGAATATACGATTGAAATATGCGTCCCATTCGTACCAGGTATATGGTGGAATAATTGCCTCGTTACTAACAGCAGAACTTTCAACCACCGAGGCAAGCTGTTGAAGACATTGCGTATCGCTTCGCATGTAGCGAAGTCTAATGAGTCCAAAACACGCATCACAAATGCATTTAGTATGACCTGGTGTCATAAAATGTAGTTTTATTTCAGTGTTCAGTCCTTTAAAACACCGCCATAATAAATAATGAATCATAGTTTTATTTTTATTTTGACCAGCGGCATTGTCTGCGTGGAAAACAGCGTATTTTTCACCATATGATTTTTCTTCTAAATATCTATGTAAAAGGCTAATAATACTGTTTGGGCCATGGCATCGAGTTCCGTCTTTACCGATAGTCGAGTCCTCGTCAAGTAGATAGTTGGTCTGAAGTGGAATTGAAGAATTACAAATACCGAAGCACTGGACTTTTCTAGGGGTGATGAAGTATAAAGGGCCAACTTGCTGAGAAAAATGTGGGACTGAAAACATTTGGGAATAATCAAAAACATAGTGTGTAGTTATATCATTCGCATTCGCTTCGTGGATTCCGGGCTGAATATTGCTCGCGCCAATGCTTTCTTTTGCTGTTTGGATGCATTCATTATAAAAACTTCTCTCCGCTGTGAATGTTTCAATGTGGTCCATATATGACCTTGTTGCTACAAGTTTATCATTATCAGACCTGGCTGCTGAAACTGCCTCGCGTAGTTTGACACATTTATGACACAAATCACTACGCGGCTTGATTATTTGAATATGTGGCAAACAATGCTTCCAAATCATTTTGAACAATGTAAGTTTAACGTGCCTGTTATCCCCGCATGACTCCACATACATTTTGTAAACATGATCTTTGGTTTCATACGCTGGGAGAAATACTGGCGGTACATCATTATGTCCCCTCGGAGCTGCCGGCATTGGCATGCCGTTAACGACACCATATTGCTTCAAAAATTTTACAACGTTTTCGATAACTGCAAATGAATGAGCATTTGGCGGCTGGCGACCTTTAAGACCGTGTATCCTTGCAGAAACTCCGTGAGTTTTAAAATGTTTCCTGAGGTTTTCTAATTTCTTTTTTCCCAACTTATGAATAAACTGAAATGCATCCTCGCATACTGCCTTCCCCAAAAATGTATACTTAAACCGCTGCCTTTCACGCTGGTCCTTATTCTTTAACCTAGAACTTGATGTGCTTGAGCATTCCTGTAGTTTTCCTAATATCATCAAATCATATTCGTTTCCATCAAGTTCACTAAGGGTGAGCCAAAGCTGGTAAATGTCATCTTTGTCAAACGAACTAAGACAGTTGCCCTGCTTACATTTGCACCCAGTTCTAAGTTTCTCGGAAATTGTTTGTGTGTCCGGATCCTGGTCATTATCCCCACATGAGCAGGCATTTTCGGCTTCAACAGCATTTGATTCTTGTGGTAGAACATTTTCAACAAAATCAGAAGTCAGTTCCTGAACATTTATTTCAGCATTGAATGGATCCGGGTATTGCACCACGACCTCAGTCTCGCTATCACTATCCTGACTATGACCATTACGCATATCCGATTCAAAAATAAGATGAGGTGGCTCAGGGAAAAATGCTGCAAGAGCACAATCAAACTCTTCTCCATCACCGACTTCTGTACCCGACATTCTTACGATGATAAATGAACGATGATTAAGGTGAAGAACGATGATAGATGATCGATGATTAAGGTGAAGATATGATGACCTGCAATGATATGATAATGGGGAATTAAATAACATTAGTTGTTTGTTTGCTTATTTATTCATTTAGATCTTGTTATATTTTTTTAGTGGGGATGGCGCTGCACATAAACGAACTCTCGTTCCGGTATGTCTAGATAGCGAAAAGAGACTTTTTCGCGAAAAGAGGCAAAAAGAGGCATTTTACTATTAAATAGAGACAATTCCAATTTTTCCATTTATTTAAGATACAATATTGATAGTGCTTCTTAAAAAATCACGATATCGATGATAATCTTTATTCATGGGTATATTAACCAAGGTGACATAAAGCAATATGCGCGTGCCAGCTAACATCTACCGTGATTATTCACACCTTGTAAATTAAAGATACCCTGTCACTTAGCCATCGCACCGTTTGGTCAACATTTCACATTTCATAAAATCTTGTATTATGGCATGCTGCTACTATCGTACTCTCTGAAATAACTAATTTATATTGCATCATATGCATCATAAACGACTCTTTTGCATTCAAATGCCTCTTTTCGCATCTTTCCGCAAAAAGAGCCTCTTTTCGCTATCTAGTCCCACCCTCTCGTTCCACCAATATCACGCTCGTCTACATATTTCTAGGTTATTATTGTATTGCGTATATATTCTCCTGATTCATAGAAACCAAAGTAAATTACCCAGGGCCAAAGAATTTAGGCCTGCTGAACAAAACCACGCTGTTTCTGAGTCGCAAAACACACGCACGCACTCGAGCGCCAAGAGACTGCAGTGAAGTCAGCGCCATAGCTAAACAGTGCTTGCATATGCAATCCTTCGCAATTAAAATTATTTTATTTACGATATTACTCTGATAATGATGTCCAATGTTCAGACATGTATAGATCCCGGGTTTTAGTTTATATCCCGTTCTGAGCCCCCCCAAAAGGTACAGATGAGTTGTCTCCCTTGTCCTGGTAAGTGGGAGTTCGGGTAAAGACCCTCGTTGTTGTTCGACTACATCACATTAATGTTACTTGACTTGACTGCAAATTCGGTCAGTGGAAAAACGTATATAAATGAATCGAAGCGTGATTCATGCATACATGTCATAGAAATATGAAAAAGAAATGTTCACAAACATTTGCTGAAGATTATACTTCCTGGTTTTACTGGAGTACCACAGGGCAAGCCTCGAACGCAACCTTTAGGGGCTACAGAATATTTTCCCGACAGAATGTAAACACTTTGGTTTATGACAAAGATAATAATAATAATTCCCCGGTGAATAATTTTTAGAAAACAAACTCTCAATACGGCAAGTAAAAAAAAAAAACTAGAACAGTCGGACACCCCGGGTCGGCGGGACATTTTCACATTTTCGGGATATTTTCATGTACTCAGTATATTTACGCTTTGTACATATAAGTATCAACATAAAATTGTTTTCCTCACGATTATTCAACAGATATTGATGAATCTTTGACAGTAATATACGAAACGTTGTGCTTTTCGGCTACTTTTCGCAGATGCTGTTGGTTTGCTTATCTGTAGTCAAGGTAAACAATAAATCTGTTTCCGGTATCTAGGAATGTAAGGGGTCCTTTAGGGGAAAATCGGCACCAAACACCCGCGAAGTAACCGACTATAAGGGAAAGACCCGGGATAAAAAAAAAATCAGCAACACGTGTTTCTGTAAATTACGGCGCGCAAATTAACGTCAACTTTGGACGTCGTTTTCTCGTTACGTCACAAATTACGTTAAGCCCCCTTTCTGCGTGACGGCGCTCAAATGAGCCGTGGCGTTAGAAAACCGGTCTTCGTGATTTCCGACCAGGTCCGACCAGGTCCAACACAAACTGGCCTGTACAGTCTCGGAAAAAGGCTAGAAGCTGGAAATTTCTGATTTTAGAAGAAGAGAGATTGCACTATCCGTGTAGTGAAAGCAAAGGCGCTGATGAGCTTCGCTTTTACTGAGAAGCTGATCTTGCCTTTGTTTTCGCATAGGCGAAAATCTGGTTTTCTCATGACGCGGCTCAAATAGAACAAACAAACAAACATGTTCTGCTCAAGTGTTCTGCTCAATGCACAAGTATTTTGTTATACTGGGTGGGGTTCAGTTGATAATTTTGGTGACATTTCTGAGGAATGTA
Source organism: Rugalucina vietnamica (assembly GCA_964017185.1). Lineage (NCBI taxonomy): Eukaryota > Metazoa > Mollusca > Bivalvia > Lucinida > Lucinidae > Rugalucina > Rugalucina vietnamica. Next base: position 73,116,084 of record OZ024873.1, on the reverse strand, counting down.
TGAATTAGAAAATCTCCAAGAACTTTGCTCTTTCATGCATAATTATAAACTCAGGCTTTGTGAATGGAATAATTATCAGTGCATATTCATATTTATATTATATGCATGATCATTTTCATGCTTATTATGAAAATATTGCAAACATTTAACAAGGCAATTCATTTTAATGACCATTCTTTTTAGCACCATTCTCATTAAGGTAGCAAGTCAGACTGGGAAACGAATGGTCGGAGCTTCAAAACTATCAGCCTCCGTAATTTACCCTTGATCAAAACTTTTGTAAGATATTAAACCAGGGTTTCATATGACGAAGTCCAATGTACTGGTGACACCTATATGTATATAAATAATAACCATAAACTTTCTGCACCATAAAGTTTTTGACAGAATATTAACTTCATGTAAGTTGTGGAAATCAGTAGCTGTCTGAGATACTGAATGACATTTGAGCTGTGACAGGAGAAATCTTGTCTTTGGAGAGGGGGGGTGGTGTTTACTATCCATGTAGTGAAGACATGGGTGCTGATGTGCTGTGCAGGTGCTGCACCGTTGATCTGCGCCTTTGTTTTGCATGGGCAAACTTCTGGTTTTCTTGTGGCACAGCTCATTTTATGCAGTTTAACAGACATTGCTTGGTAGCAAGATGGCACAGTACCCAGCAGGCATAATGACATCAGATCGACGTGGATCGACATCGCATCGACGTAGATATGAGGTCATTATGATGTCATGTGCCCGCTGGGTAGTAGAGTAAAGTACTGCAGAGAGAGAGAGATCCTGGGTTTGATACCTTAACTGCTGCCATGTACTGTCCTTGAGCAAGACGCTTTATGCTTCAAATAGTACTGGGTAAATCCCGGAAAGTGGCATGATGGAAAAATTGTTAATTGGAAAGTTAAACCATAATCAAACCAAACCAAATCTATAGAGCCAGTTAATGGCTCCCTGACACTTAACCCCATTCTTGTCCCCCCCCCCCCCCCCTCTTCTAAACAGTGACATTTTTTTTCTGAATTCTCTCTTCATCTGCCAAAGAAATATTGATTTGTTTATATTATAATGGCATAATTTTCAAATTAATTTACCTCATTACCAGATTTACAGATGTTGGCATTGGCATTGATTGCTTTATTAAATGAGCCGTATCAAGAGAAAAGCTGCATTTTAGCATTTGCGAAACCAAACACACAGATACACAGGTCAGCTGATCTGTGCCTTTGCGTTTGTCTGGTGGTTAGTTCAATCTGTCTTTAATTGAAATCCAAAATTTCAAGCTACAAGCCAATTTGTGTTAGACTTGGTCAGAAACCTTGAAGACAGGTTTTAATGCATTTAAAATGTTGTTTCAAAGCAAATGTGTCTATTGTGTCCTATGGAATATGCCTTTATTTGTGCTGTGAGTTTTCTCAGATGAATACAAAAGATTTCTAGCTGTAGAAAACAAGACAAGAAAAAACTACTGAAAAAAAGTTGGAGTGTTATTCAATATGAGCTGCCACATGGGAAAACCAACAGTCTGCATAGGCGAAAACAAAGACGCAGATCAGCTTCTCGGTAACCGCGAAGCTGATCAGCGCCTTTGTTTTCACTACACGGATAGTACAATTCCTCTTCTTCTTAAATCCAAAATTGCAAGCTTCTAGCCTGCTTCTGTGACTGTACAGGCCAGTTTGTGTCGGACCTGTTCGGAAACCACATTGTTGGTTTTCCCACGAGGCAGCTCATATGTTATCATAAAGGATGAATGGGAGTTATGGAGGGTGAATGGATCATGGTGGAAAACCAGATGGCTCCTGTCTGGAAAATTGAAAAATATAATATTTTAATTGAAAAATGAGCTTGTGCATGAGTAAACCAACAATTTGGGTTCAGACCAGGTCGGATACAAACCAGCCTGTACAATCACGGGATAAAGCAAGAAGCTTGAAACTTTGGATAGAAGTAGAAGAGGAATTGTACTATCTGTGTAGTGAAAACAAAGGCGCTGATCAGCAGTTACTGCGAAGCTGATCTACGCCTTTGTTTTCGCCTAGTATGCAGATTGTTGGTTTTCCCATCCGGCGGCTCAAATAATATTTTAAAAGGCAGGTGGATTGTTTGTGAGTAAAACAGAAGATATTTTATTACAAAGCCAAAAATCATTTATCCGAATTTATGTAAAAGTAAACCCCTTAATCAAAGCTTATAATTAAAATTTTCTTTCATTTCTTCAAGTAATCTTCAGAAAGGTTTAGATATCAATAAAACAAATTGAACTGTCTGACTTTTTCATACATTATTTTTGATAGTAGTGTATAATATTTAAAAATAATTGGCTGAGCTTAAAAGAAACATGCAAAGGTTAAAACATATTGAACGGGCTGTTGCAGTTTCAATTTTTACTCTTTCAGTTTAAAATTTATTTATTTCATCAGAGCATGCTCTAGCTAGGCAGATAAGTGAAAAATCGTGCATTTGGTGATACAAGCATGAAATTTGGCATGGAGGCTCAGAATACCCAACTGTTTTGAAAAAAATCGTTGTCCAGCGAACATTCAAAATGGCAGACAAAATGGCGGCCAATTTCAAAATGGCCCCCTGAAAGACTACATATCATAGTTTGCCATCTCATACTTCACTGCATTGACTGTTTTCTTTTTAGGTTTTTGGTGTCACTGTCCATGTTTAAGAACCCATTGAATCTAAATTTTCACTTTTGTTTCAAAATGGCGAACAAAATGGCGGTCATTTTCAAAATGGTCGCCATAGAAGGTTTAGATTACTGTTTTTCACATTATACTTCACTGCATTGACCGATTTTTCTGCTTTTGGTGTCTAAATATATGTTATTGAACCTATAGAATCTAAATATGCGAATCGTTTTCGGTTGTTTATAACGTTTGATGACATATTTGCCAAATGTAAGGCTAAAACATCTACATTTAATGAGCAAAAGCTGTTTTTATGCAACCCTTTTGATATATATTTTTCTATATATTATAATTGCTTGATCATTTTGTGGTGAATAATGTTATAGAACTTTTATTCATTTGCAACTTTACAATTCAGTGCATTTAATTTTGAATTAGTAACATTTGCATCGTCCTTGGCATTCGCCTGCAGACAACCATGCTTTGTTAGTTGCCGCTTACAGTTGCCATTGTAGGAGTTAGTTTTGTCCATAGTATCTTCGAAGTGAAAAAATGCTATTAAACCCCATTCACTTGGAGTTTAAATTTACATTTGATGTATTGTTGACCCCCAAATGCATCTCTTTCGTAAGCTGAACCGGAGTTAAGTATGTCATCATATGGCCTTAACACTTTGAGCCCAACAGCATGAAAGTATACTGTCTCACTAGATCTGATGGCAAGGTCATGCCTTCGAAAGACATGATTGCTGAACAATGAGTTCTTCCATTATTATAGAGCATAGTCAGTCATCACAAATGATACACAAAAGCCTTAAGGAACATTATCTACACTAGCCTTAGCCTATTATTTCGTCTGGTACTGGACCTGCATCCTCATCACACACAAAAACTTTGCAAGGTTGATCACATGCTCAATGTACTTTGGATTAACTTTCTTCTGAAGTATCCTCAACACTAGCAGCACATTGTATGACCTGTTAAAAGTTTTATATCAGTTTAAATCCCCTTTAAGATTATTTTAATTCATTTGAGACGAGCCAGTCAGTAGGTAGGGCATAAACGAGGGTACCTTCGAGTAAAACCACCTGACGCATCCGCAAGCAGAACTTGGCTTGTCTCACATATGCCTATTCAATCTCTTACCCAAACTGGTCACAGTGGTGAGATGATTGAAAATTAAATCAGAGACAAATTGGCATGGAAGTCCCCTACCTCGATTTCAGAATTACAGAACATCTTTCAGCAGATCAACTTTCGTGGTACTTAGCATTATTTCTGGAAACAGCTGTTTCTGGAATCAGTAGCTTTTCTATCACCATAAACAGCTTAGATATATGATTGTATGACGCTACAGAAAATGCATCGTGTGTTTGTATGTTAGTTTTGTTGCCATACATCTCTGTAAGCAGCTATGTTAACAGCCTTGTCGGGACAAAATGCAACCTTTGTAAGCAACTTCATCTTATATGTATGCATGCTGTGACTAAACCACTTTCCCTGGGAAGTCTCGGACCTTTTAAAGCGGCTAACAAGTAATCAGGTGGTCTGTCAGTCGCTTGTCGGCGCGTTTTGCCTGGATGTACAAGCAGCCCATTCATTTGAGCCGCCTCGTGGGAAAACCAACAATGTGGTTTTTGAATGGGTCTGACACAAACCAGCTTGTACAGTTACAAAAGCAGGCTATAGGCTTAAAATTTCGGATTTAAAAAGGAGAGGAAGTGTACTATATGTTAAGCGAAAACAAAGGCGCTGATCAGTTTCGCGGTTACTGCAAAACTGATCTGCGTCTTTGTTTTCGCATATGCAGATTGTTGGTTTTCTCATAAGGCGGCTCATTTCTCACATTCCCAATGGGTGGTTAATAGTCATGGTGATCTTAAATCTTCATAAATTTTGTCTGACTTTGTGAACGCTTCCGATATAAGTAGAAATCAGCTGATTAAAGGCTAAGGGTTTATACTTTTACCATCTGTGATAGCAGAATGTGTACATTCAAGTACGCTATTCAACTACATTCAAACAAACAATACTTCTATACGTAGCCTTTCATACATACTGGATAACTAAAGACCCGGTACCTTTGGATTGGCTCTCCCGCAATCACACAACTTGTCAATTCAAGTGCGGGTCGGAAAACAAAAATCTTATTTCATCATTATAACATCATCAAATCCAGGTTAAAGTCCATTTTCTTCTACCGAGGGTTGGACTTTCTGACAAGTCTTCCTCGCGAAAACCCTCTCCATTCAGACCGGTTTTGAGGGTAGCTAAATCCATTTTCCAAAATCCAAAATATCTTTCTGCCCTCTGGCAATACCTCGTCCCAAGCGTTTTTTGGCCTGCATTGTCTCTTCTGTGCAGTTTGCATACTTGAGCAATCCTTCCATCGCTATGCTCCACATGCCAAAACCATCTCATCCCGCTGGCATGGTGCGAAGTACAGCATGAATGTCAAGCTTTGAGAGAAGGGAGTCTAAAGCTTTACATTACAAATCAAACAGAGCATTGCCCTGTCATGGTTCAGAGTAGTCAAAGGTTGCCCAAGTCTCTGCAGCATGAAACATGACACTTCTCGCACAAGTCGAATACACCCGGATCAAAAGTGACAGGTTGTGGTTCGCGAGAAGGGGAAGCAGTGGGCATTTTCCCAAATTGATTTTTCAGAGTGTAAAACAGCAGCCAGTTCACAGCCACCACCAGAGACCATATTCCTAAATAGCAATTCTATGCGACCTGTTCCACAATTCCATCACCAACCTCCACATCTTGTCTGTGGGCTAGCTATGCCTAAGCATGAAACACAGTTGAAACCAAGGCCAGGACATAGGGTGTCCTTGACGCCACAACATTTATTTTGTATCCAATGCACGCAACTAGCACAAACATGGCACTGGTACCTACACCTGTCTTACAGACAACATATGGACCATTTCAATCCATATATTCAATACAATCATTGTCAGTTACACTAGACAGCATGGACATTTATGGTGCATTTACTTTAAAAGAACAATCTTTACACGAGAGAAGGCGCAAAAAACGTTTATATAAAGCTCCCATTTTACGGTCAAAACGGCGGATTTCCTGTTTCAAAGAAAAGTACATGTAGAGACAAAACATAGCCACCATTATGATTTTTAATTCTGTGAACTGCTAAAATAATAAATGCAAAGAGATAATTATTCAAATCACCTGACATATTCATATCAACTTTATACAATTACAAATGCAACTAAAACCATTATTTTCATTAAAAGGCTATATATGAAATCCATTTTGCACATTAAGAGCAGATGATCTCGTCTCACAGTTGGCAAATATGTCATTGCAAATGATAGATACAAGAAAACTATGTAAATATTTAGATTCTATAGGTTCATTAACATATATTTAGACACCAAAAACATAATAATCGGTCAATGCAGTGAAGTATAATGTGAAAAACTGTAATTTAAACATTTGATGGCGGCCATTTTGAAAATGACCGCCATTTTGTTCGCCATTTTGAAACAAAATTGAAAATTTAGATTCAGTGGGTTCTTAAACATGGACATTGACACCAAAAACCTAAAAAAAAAACAGTCAATGCAGTGAAATTTGGGATGGCAAACTATGATGTGTAGTCTTTCAGGGCGGCCATTTTGAAAATGGCCGCCATTTTGTCCGCCATTTTGAATTTTCGCTGGACAACGATATTTTTCAACACAGTTGGGTATTCTGAGCCTCCATGCCAAATTTCATGCTTGTATCATCAAATGCACGATTCTTATGGAAAATTGACTTAATCTGCCTAGCTAGCTAGGCAGATAAGTGAAAAATCGTGCATTTGGTGATACAAGCATGAAATTTGGCATGGAGGCTCAGAATACCCAACTGTTTTGAAAAAAATCGTTGTCCAGCGAACATTCAAAATGGCAGACAAAATGGCGGCCAATTTCAAAATGGCCCCCTGAAAGACTACATATCATAGTTTGCCATCTCATACTTCACTGCATTGACTGTTTTCTTTTTAGGTTTTTGGTGTCACTGTCCATGTTTAAGAACCCATTGAATCTAAATTTTCACTTTTGTTTCAAAATGGCGAACAAAATGGCGGTCATTTTCAAAATGGTCGCCATAGAAGGTTTAGATTACTGTTTTTCACATTATACTTCACTGCATTGACCGATTTTTCTGCTTTTGGTGTCTAAATATATGTTATTGAACCTATAGAATCTAAATATGCGAATCGTTTTCGGTTGTTTATAACGTTTGATGACATATTTGCCAAATGTAAGGCTAAAACATCTACATTTAATGAGCAAAAGCTGTTTTTATGCAACCCTTTTGATATATATTTTTCTATATATTATAATTGCTTGATCATTTTGTGGTGAATAATGTTATAGAACTTTTATTCATTTGCAACTTTACAATTCAGTGCATTTAATTTTGAATTAGTAACATTTGCATCGTCCTTGGCATTCGCCTGCAGACAACCATGCTTTGTTAGTTGCCGCTTACAGTTGCCATTGTAGGAGTTAGTTTTGTCCATAGTATCTTCGAAGTGAAAAAATGCTATTAAACCCCATTCACTTGGAGTTTAAATTTACATTTGATGTATTGTTGACCCCCAAATGCATCTCTTTCGTAAGCTGAACCGGAGTTAAGTATGTCATCATATGGCCTTAACACTTTGAGCCCAACAGCATGAAAGTATACTGTCTCACTAGATCTGATGGCAAGGTCATGCCTTCGAAAGACATGATTGCTGAACAATGAGTTCTTCCATTATTATAGAGCATAGTCAGTCATCACAAATGATACACAAAAGCCTTAAGGAACATTATCTACACTAGCCTTAGCCTATTATTTCGTCTGGTACTGGACCTGCATCCTCATCACACACAAAAACTTTGCAAGGTTGATCACATGCTCAATGTACTTTGGATTAACTTTCTTCTGAAGTATCCTCAACACTAGCAGCACATTGTATGACCTGTTAAAAGTTTTATATCAGTTTAAATCCCCTTTAAGATTATTTTAATTCATTTGAGACGAGCCAGTCAGTAGGTAGGGCATAAACGAGGGTACCTTCGAGTAAAACCACCTGACGCATCCGCAAGCAGAACTTGGCTTGTCTCACATATGCCTATTCAATCTCTTACCCAAACTGGTCACAGTGGTGAGATGATTGAAAATTAAATCAGAGACAAATTGGCATGGAAGTCCCCTACCTCGATTTCAGAATTACAGAACATCTTTCAGCAGATCAACTTTCGTGGTACTTAGCATTATTTCTGGAAACAGCTGTTTCTGGAATCAGTAGCTTTTCTATCACCATAAACAGCTTAGATATATGATTGTATGACGCTACAGAAAATGCATCGTGTGTTTGTATGTTAGTTTTGTTGCCATACATCTCTGTAAGCAGCTATGTTAACAGCCTTGTCGGGACAAAATGCAACCTTTGTAAGCAACTTCATCTTATATGTATGCATGCTGTGACTAAACCACTTTCCCTGGGAAGTCTCGGACCTTTTAAAGCGGCTAACAAGTAATCAGGTGGTCTGTCAGTCGCTTGTCGGCGCGTTTTGCCTGGATGTACAAGCAGCCCATTCATTTGAGCCGCCTCGTGGGAAAACCAACAATGTGGTTTTTGAATGGGTCTGACACAAACCAGCTTGTACAGTTACAAAAGCAGGCTATAGGCTTAAAATTTCGGATTTAAAAAGGAGAGGAAGTGTACTATATGTTAAGCGAAAACAAAGGCGCTGATCAGTTTCGCGGTTACTGCAAAACTGATCTGCGTCTTTGTTTTCGCATATGCAGATTGTTGGTTTTCTCATAAGGCGGCTCATTTCTCACATTCCCAATGGGTGGTTAATAGTCATGGTGATCTTAAATCTTCATAAATTTTGTCTGACTTTGTGAACGCTTCCGATATAAGTAGAAATCAGCTGATTAAAGGCTAAGGGTTTATACTTTTACCATCTGTGATAGCAGAATGTGTACATTCAAGTACGCTATTCAACTACATTCAAACAAACAATACTTCTATACGTAGCCTTTCATACATACTGGATAACTAAAGACCCGGTACCTTTGGATTGGCTCTCCCGCAATCACACAACTTGTCAATTCAAGTGCGGGTCGGAAAACAAAAATCTTATTTCATCATTATAACATCATCAAATCCAGGTTAAAGTCCATTTTCTTCTACCGAGGGTTGGACTTTCTGACAAGTCTTCCTCGCGAAAACCCTCTCCATTCAGACCGGTTTTGAGGGTAGCTAAATCCATTTTCCAAAATCCAAAATATCTTTCTGCCCTCTGGCAATACCTCGTCCCAAGCGTTTTTTGGCCTGCATTGTCTCTTCTGTGCAGTTTGCATACTTGAGCAATCCTTCCATCGCTATGCTCCACATGCCAAAACCATCTCATCCCGCTGGCATGGTGCGAAGTACAGCATGAATGTCAAGCTTTGAGAGAAGGGAGTCTAAAGCTTTACATTACAAATCAAACAGAGCATTGCCCTGTCATGGTTCAGAGTAGTCAAAGGTTGCCCAAGTCTCTGCAGCATGAAACATGACACTTCTCGCACAAGTCGAATACACCCGGATCAAAAGTGACAGGTTGTGGTTCGCGAGAAGGGGAAGCAGTGGGCATTTTCCCAAATTGATTTTTCAGAGTGTAAAACAGCAGCCAGTTCACAGCCACCACCAGAGACCATATTCCTAAATAGCAATTCTATGCGACCTGTTCCACAATTCCATCACCAACCTCCACATCTTGTCTGTGGGCTAGCTATGCCTAAGCATGAAACACAGTTGAAACCAAGGCCAGGACATAGGGTGTCCTTGACGCCACAACATTTATTTTGTATCCAATGCACGCAACTAGCACAAACATGGCACTGGTACCTACACCTGTCTTACAGACAACATATGGACCATTTCAATCCATATATTCAATACAATCATTGTCAGTTACACTAGACAGCATGGACATTTATGGTGCATTTACTTTAAAAGAACAATCTTTACACGAGAGAAGGCGCAAAAAACGTTTATATAAAGCTCCCATTTTACGGTCAAAACGGCGGATTTCCTGTTTCAAAGAAAAGTACATGTAGAGACAAAACATAGCCACCATTATGATTTTTAATTCTGTGAACTGCTAAAATAATAAATGCAAAGAGATAATTATTCAAATCACCTGACATATTCATATCAACTTTATACAATTACAAATGCAACTAAAACCATTATTTTCATTAAAAGGCTATATATGAAATCCATTTTGCACATTAAGAGCAGATGATCTCGTCTCACAGTTGGCAAATATGTCATTGCAAATGATAGATACAAGAAAACTATGTAAATATTTAGATTCTATAGGTTCATTAACATATATTTAGACACCAAAAACATAATAATCGGTCAATGCAGTGAAGTATAATGTGAAAAACTGTAATTTAAACATTTGATGGCGGCCATTTTGAAAATGACCGCCATTTTGTTCGCCATTTTGAAACAAAATTGAAAATTTAGATTCAGTGGGTTCTTAAACATGGACATTGACACCAAAAACCTAAAAAAAAAACAGTCAATGCAGTGAAATTTGGGATGGCAAACTATGATGTGTAGTCTTTCAGGGCGGCCATTTTGAAAATGGCCGCCATTTTGTCCGCCATTTTGAATTTTCGCTGGACAACGATATTTTTCAACACAGTTGGGTATTCTGAGCCTCCATGCCAAATTTCATGCTTGTATCATCAAATGCACGATTCTTATGGAAAATTGACTTAATCTGCCTAGCTACTCCCTGTTTTGATATATTTGGACAAAGTGTTTGAGAAATTCATCAGGAAAACATATCCTTGTAATGAATACCCAACTTAAATCTCACTTTTATCAGGTCTGGATCATCTCGGAAAATTGTGATCGAAATTATCGCGTATATACGCGACAATTAATTCTCCCTATCTAGGGGAATCACTCCAAACCAATAATTCTGACTAAATAATGCAACGAATTGGGACTAAAGAATGAAACGAATCGGAAATGGCTGATCGTGCACATATCTCCGATACTTGAGGTGTGGGTCCCCCTCTTCAAAAAAGATTACAACCCAGAAATAAAAGATTACAAACAAATATTTTACTATCTGAAATTCTTTCAAAGATCAGAGATCAAAATGATGATGTAAAAATGGTTAGTAGAAAAATTCTGTGATTCTGTCGGCAGTTGGTTGAAATCCTAGTTCAATTTGCAAAATTTTCGTCTGCTTACCTCTGTAGTTTCCCTCCACGTAGTCCAATCACATCCGAAAAAAGCCAAGCCGAATCGTCGAAAACCAGGCTACATGATAGTAATCGTATAAGCTTTCTATTGCACAGAACAGCGATAAAATTGTCTCATTTCTATTGAAATATGGAATCTCCTGTACTGCCGGTAAATACATGGAGCCGTCGCGCATCAGTGCGATGATTTCGATCGCGATTTTCCGAGATGATCCAGACCTGTTTATATAGAAAAAGAAAACTGGGGTTTGCAGGGGTATACCAATGAATTTACCCTTAAATCCCATTGTTATATAGAAAAAAACTGGGGTTTGAAGGGTAAAACCTAATTTTCTTAGTTTTGATCCAAAACATGCATTGTGGGTACTTGTTAGAACCGCCTCAGTGAGGCGGTTCTAACGGGTACCCACAATGTATGTTTTGAGCAAGAATATTTGAAAAATAAAAAAATTTCGATGAAATTTTCAGTTTTTACAACTAAAAAAATCTCCATAAATTGAATGTGCAAGTTTTCGTATAAATGATGAAGCCAAAAAGCTCATTCCGAGAATTTTCAAAATAGGTTGGGGCTTTAGTGATCTCCTCTCTTAAGCGTTCGGGTCGGTAAAACCCAAGTTCTTTGTAAAGGCTGAACATTGTTGGTTTCATGAATTTCGATGAATAATGCATGTTTCATACCCTATGAAACTGTGCACTACATACATTATTGTATTGAAGCAATATTTTCTGCAGTTTTATCACCATCAGCTGTTCTACATGCAGCATGAATAAGTCGTTTCTTTCTTTTCAACTTCAGTTTTATATGTCTGGAAGTGGTGGGAGTCTTGGAACAGGCTGTGAGGCTATTAAATGTGACGTATGATGAAAACCGGATTTTTGCCTGTGCAAAGACAAAGACGCAGGTCAGCTGTGCAGTGACTGCACAGCTGATCAGCGCCTTCGATTTAGCTACACAGATAGTACAATCCCTCTTCTTCTTATTTAAATCAGAAATTTCGAGCTTCTAGCTATTTTCTGTGTCGGTTTGTGACGGACCTGGTTGAAAATCCCAAAGACCGGTTTCCTTGTGTGGGTGCTCAACTATCAGCTGCTGTTTGGGAAAGTGAAAAATTAGGCTTCAGCTATAGGATGGAGACTTTGATCAGCCCATGCAACTGTTCAATCTGTTCAGAGAGAGGCTTTAAATGTCAACATGAAGAAAGTTTAGGCATTGAGTGCCTACTTGCCACTGGTTGTTGTTGGCATCTTTTTCATTTGTTTTTAGATTCATTGATGAATGCATCTGTTTCATTGAGTATTTGCTATAAAATTGAACTGAAGTTACTTTTTATATGAGCCGCTGCATCAGAAAACCAACAAAATGTTTAAGCGAAAACAAAGGTGCAGATCAGCTTCGCAGTAACTGCCAAGCTGATCAGTGCCTTTGTTTTCGCTGCACAGATAGTTCAATCCTTCTTCTTCTAAAATCCAAAATTTCAAGCTTCTAGCCTGCTTCTATGACTATACAGGCCAGTTTGTGTCAGACCTGGTCAGAATCCAAATTGTTGGTTTTCTCCCACACAGGCTCATATAGCTAATGGAGCAGTTGGAAGTCAGTCAGATGTTGTATACTTGGATTTTTTTCAATGTGCAGGGCAGAGCTTAGCTAAGCCCAGCCTTGGATGATTTCATTGTTGAGATAGGGTCCCAGAGCTGACAATGTATAATTGAGGTAAAGATGAATATGCTTGTTGTCTTTGTGATATACCTGTGTTTCACCTGAATGATTTCAAAATAGGTGAAGTGTATGGTAGACACACAAAAACATAAACATTTTGTTTCTAAAATATAACCATACTGCTACATTCAAATATTTCAATCAATTTAGCCAATGCCTCTATTTTTGTAAACAACTCTTTGCTTTGCTTTACTGATGGTACATGACCGCAGTAGAAGGTCAATAAAGTACCATTCGAAAAAATAAAGCGATTCGGAGAACCAGCTGATTTGACTTATTTTTCCTATAAGGTCAGCTCGGTCAAATTAGCAGCAAATTTGCTCCATCAAAAATGGTCAAGTTAGCAGCAATTTTACTGCAGCAAAACGGCAATTTTGCTTGCAGCGTTAGATTTAAATTTGCAGCAGCAAAATACAGTCAAGTTTGCGGAAATTTTGCTGCAGAGAAATTGGTCAAGTAAACAGCTATTTTGCTACAGCAAAATACAGTCAAGTAAGCAGCAATTTCGCTTGCAGCAAACATTTTTGTCGCAGAATGTTTTGGCTTTAATCTAGGTGATAACGCATAAGAGAATGACATTTTTTGCCACAATCACATCTTTTCGACGTCACCTACGAAAAACGTTCCATGTAAGTGGAAATGTTTGTCACCATTTTTAGCTCGACTGCACGAAGTGCATAGAGCTATTGCAGTCACCCCGGTCGTCCACGTTCCCGTTCCCGTGTGCGTTCCCGTTCCCGTGCGCGTCACACTTGCGTTAAAGTTTTCTAGAAGTCCATATCTTGACAACCACTCATCAGAAAGCATTGATACTTTGACCATAGATACCCTGTAGGGTTAGCTTTCATTCCATGGCATCAGGCCCCTGGGTCCAGGCCAGGGGGTGGGGCTGGAGGTTAAAATCTAGAACACCTTCAAAAATGGCAATTCTTGTGTTAAAGTTTTCTAGAAGTCCATATCTTGACAACCACTCATCAGAAAGCATTGATACTTGGGCCATTGACACCCTGTAGGGTCGGCTTTCATTCCATGGCATCAGATCCCTGGGTCCATGCCAGGGGGTGGGGCTAGAGGTTAAAATCTAGAACACCATTAATAATAATGGCTTTTCTGTGATATAGTATTCTAGAAGTCTATATCTTGAAAACTTTTTATCAGAGGGCTTTCATGCTCGGACCATAGATACCCTATAAGGTTGAGTTTCATTCCATGGCATCGGGCCCCTGGGTCCATGCCTGGGGGGTGGGACTGGAGGTTAAAAACTAGAACACTAAAAAATAGATGTACTGCTGTGTAACTTTTACAAGGAGGCATATCTTGACAACAACTTATCATAAAGCATTCATACTTCATACACTTTAGGTTCCATGACATCGGACCTCTGGGTCGGAGTCAGGGGGGCGGGGCTAGAGGTCAAAATCTAGAACTCCCCAAATTTTTTTCTTTTTATTTCTTAATAGAAACAACTTAGGAGGATGGTTGGTCATTCATCTTTTGACTTTGTGACACTGACTTGTGTGTCATGACGGTAAGGGTCGGTTGACCTACTTTCCATGGTTCAGTGATTTTGCCTTATATCTTGACACTCAATTAGTATATTTTCTTACTTCTTTCAGATTATGAGTTAGTACGACCAGGCCTTTGACCCCAACTTACTTATAGGTCACTGTGACCTAATTTCACGGTTCAGTGACTTTGTCTTATATCTCGGCACTCAAGTGGTTTATGAACAAACTTCTTTCACACTATGTTTGCGTATGACAAGACCTTAGACCCTAAAGTAGTCCTAGGCCAATATGACCTAATTTCACGCTTCAGTGATTTTCCTTTATATCTCGGCACTCAATTGGTATATGAACATACTTCTTTCACGATATGTATGAGTATGACAAGACCTTTGACCGTAAAGTATTCCTGGGTCACTGTGACCTAATTTCATGGTTCAGTGATTTTGCCTTATATCTCGACACTCAGTTGGTATTTTTTCATACTTCTTTCTGATTATGAATGAGTATGACCACACCTTTAACCCAAACATACTTATAGGTCACTATGGCCTAATTTCATGGTTCAGTGATTTTGCTTTATATCTCAACACTGAATGGGTATATTATCATTTTTCTTTCACATTATGAGTAAGTATCACTAGACCTTTGACCCTTCAATACTTATAGGTCAGTGTGACCTTTTTCACGGTTCAGTGATTTTTCCTTGTGTCTTGGCACTCAGTTGGTATATGAACACACTTCTTTCACAGTATGAGTGAGACCTTAAATCTTAGGTAGTTATAGTTAACTTTCATGGTTCAGTGATTTTGCCTTATTGCATCAAGGCAAAAAGATGTATGAGCATAATGCTTTGGGTTACTGGTTGGGTTTGGCCTTATGTTTGACAAAGGTCAGAAGCAGTCGAGCACGCTGTCCTGCGACAGCTCTTATTTTATTATTTTATTCTTCTTATTATTTTTTTTTTCTTTTTCGTCTGGCTGTGATCGCTATGTAGAAAATGATGATGAATGCTGCAACATAACTTTTCTAGACCTCATATTACCAACTTTATGGAAAATGTTGCTGATTGTTTTACAGTTTCGTCTGGCTGTGAGTGCTATAGGAAACGAATACTTATGCTGCAAACAGGACTTTTCTATCCCACCCATAACATAGCTTAAGGACAAAAGTTCCCTGCCAACAGTAAAAGTGTCCATAGACTGGGTAATAGGTGGGATAAAAACGTCTGTTTGTGATGACATTCATCGTCTTTAATAATAGCGCTCATAGACAGATTTAAACGAAAACGAAAGACCGAATTGTGCCGTAGCTCACCTTAGTGATTTGCTCAATAGTGTAAGCTTCAAGATAGACGATGATACTCTGGAGCCTTGTCTGTATGAACAATAAACAATAGGTGGCAAAAAGTTTCGCTGCAGCTAACTTGACCGTTTCTTTTTTTTTTTTTTTTTTTTTTTTTTTTTTTTTTTTTTTTTTTTTGCTGCAGCTGCTGCTGCTGCAACAGATTCGCTGCTAACTTTACTGAGCTGTCAGTAGCACTTTACAGATCCGTACTGTAGTTAATGCACTTTTTTCTGCCACCTTCATTAGTAAATTAGTAATTTAAAGTAAGCCTGCATCATTTGATATTTAATTGTATGAGAATTAAAGTTTTAAACTTGAAACGAAAAACAGAGTCATACAACAAGAATGTTTACCAGGCATTTACTAAGGGAATTTTCAATATGGTCAGACATAAATACAGTCATGTAGTACAGATTATTTTTTCTATGACAGTATGTGTTTACCCATCATTTTCAGTGCATGAGGTTTAATTTTGACACTGATTTGTTCAACAATAACAAGTGGGTCAAAGTAACAGTCCAAGTGAGAACTACCCATTTTTAAATGTAATGGTCAACTTTGTCATTGTCAATCAAAAATTGACAGGCTCCGCCCTGCACATTGAAAAAAATCAAAATCTTTTTATAATGTTGCAGCATCTGTTGCTTGCTACCATAAAACAACTGTTTATTTTCATGTAAATACTGCAGATACTTGAATGAACTAATATATTAGTTAAATTTCTTCAAAACTTTTCTACTGTACCATAACTCAAAAATTTTCAAGTTTCTGCATTATTTTTGTCCTGTAATATAAAAGAAATTGAGGCAAAAATAACGATATTCATTAAAATATCTGTGATATGCCTAAAGATTCCAACTAAATCATTTAATGTAGAATATTGTGACTGAGCACCCCCCCCCCCCCCTTTTTTTAATAATAGCAAGTTGATGGGTTCTTCTTAAGGAGCTTGTGATGCATAAAATGAGCCGCCTCGTGGGAAAACCAACAATATGGTTTCCGAACAGGTCCGACACAAATTAGGCTGTGCAGTCACAGAAAAGAGCTAGAAGCTTGAAATTTCGGATTAAAGTAGAAGAGGTATTGTACTATCCGAGTAGCGAAAACAAAGGCGCTGATCAGCTTCGCAGTTACCGCGAAGCTGATCTGCGTCTTTGTTTTCGCATATGCAGATTGTTGGTTTTCCCATGGGGCGGCTCAGTTATTAAAGGCTGCAAAAAATTTCAAAATTGTCCAATGCTGTATTAGGGTCAAAAAAAAAAAAAAACTCTCAAAAGGCCAGACACATCGATTCTCAGAGTTTGTTACGAATCTAGGTTACAACTATTCCAAAGTCTGGTTTCTTTTTATGTTTCTTGGAAATAGGGAACCAGTTTTGTTGGGATACAATGTAAGTCTATTCATCACACATTGACCAGACAATTATTGCAAGGAGCAGACAAGATTCTAGGCTCATACATATGAGCCACCTCATGAGAAAACCAAAAAAGTGGTTTCTGAGCAGGTCTGACACAAATCAAGCTGTACAAGCACAGAAGATGGTTAGAGGCTGGAAAATTTGGATTTAAGAAGTAGGGGAACTCTTCCATCTGTGTAGCGAAAACAAAGGCGCTGATCAGCTTCGCAGTTACTGGGGGAAGCTGATCTGCGCCTTTGTATAACTGTGAAGCTGATCAGCGCCTTTGTTTTCGCCCATGCAGATTGCTGGTTTTCCCATGTAGTGGCTCATTTACAATATTACGGTAAAGCGTGGTCCAGTTGTGGCTTGTTTTGCTACCATATATGAGTCATGAAGACCACTGTATGAAACCTAAACAGCAGTAGCCAACAATTTCTATAATATTTGAATTGAAATTTTTGTCAGCAATTTGATCTAGAAAACTGATGGGCCCACACAATTACTGTTATGAGATGAGTTTATTAAACTATACTGACCCCATATCCATTTGCAATTTTTTCTGTAGATACATCCATAAATAGAATATGAGAAGCTTTCAAAACATTTTGGTTGCATGTTTCTTTGCCACCTATTTATACACGAAGACTCTAAAAGTACCAAACCTGCTACTACATTGGGCATGGCTTGGGCTAATTGCGATCTCGCCACGGGGAGAGCGCATACATGTATATAATTGAACAGGGCTGGAATCTTGTTGTTATTCGACCACCAACTTCCGGTCGTACTTGATTGGACAAGGCAGCTCCGATTAGGCATGCCAGCTTGGGTATGAATTAAAGCTCAGGTTGAACCAAGCTGCCAGGGTCTTTTCAGTCTGTGGTTATCGCCCTGGGTTTATACTCGGTCATACAGTGAAAATAGTGCTGAGAGATCGCAAGCGTTTTGAAAACGCTTATACATGTATACAGCCATTATGATTTGAAAACCAGAAGAAATCACTGAACATAGGAACCAGAAGAAAAGAACCAGAAGAAAACACTGATCTAGGATCTTGTACATGAACTCACTACACGGCCACCAATCCAGCTCTTTCATAGCAAAATGCAATGATAATAAATTCATTTGCGGTACTTCCCACAGTGGCACTATGCAGCTGCGGGGTTCGAAACGTGTAAGTGACTTCGTGTTCTCTTGTTTTATTATCAATTACTCCTATTTCAAGACATCTTTCAAAAATCGGAGAATGACATGATGTGGGTAATTTATCTGGCGTCTCTCATCTCCAGCTGATCTGCTAAAAACATAGCACGTGGTTTAGAATCACTTTTGAGGTGAGTGCAACTCAAGCGTTTTTAGGTTGTGTGCTAGATTTTCAACACAAACACGACGCATAACTTCGTCCATTTTATTTGGGAGATTTTATTTTGACTAATGATGAAGATTTGTGACCATAAACATCATTTGTATGCCTCTGATTTGAATATAATCGATATGCTATGAAGCGGCGTGATAAGCGATGAAGAAAGGAGTCTAGCTATGAAGAAAACGTGTTATGCTTGGAGGAAGAGCAGTCCAGTTGATTTTACTATAGCGAAATACGAAGTTATTCAGTGTGTTTGTGTTGTAAATCTAGCATACAACTAAAAACGCATGTATTGCACTCACTTCAAAAGTGATTCCAAACCACGTGCGTAGTTTTCAGCAGATCGGCTGGAGGTGTAAAAAGCTAGATAAATTACCCACATCATGTCATTCTCCGATTTTTGAAAGATATCCTTAAAAAGGAGAAGTTGATAATAAAAGTAGAGAACATGAAGTCGCTTACACGTTTCGAACTCAGCAGCTGCATAGTGGGAAGTACCGCAAATGAATTTATTATCATTGCATTTTGCTATGAAAGAGCTGGATTGGTGGCCGTGTCACTAGCGATAAAATAATATATGAGCCGCATGGTGAGAAAACCAGATTTTTGCCTCTGCGAAAACAAAGGCGCAGATCAGCTTCGCAGAAACTGCGAAGCTGATCAGCGCCTTTGTTTTCACTACACAAAGTAAGCTAAGTACAATTTCTCATCTTCTTATATCCGAAATTTCAAGCTTCTAGCCTGCTCCTGTGACTGTACAGGTCGGTTTGTGTCAGACCTGGACTCTCATATTTGGTCATCCCAAAACTGTTCAAATAATGCCCATTGCATTGTTACTGAAGATCAAACAAATGCAAATGAAAGCAGTTTGCAGTGACCTTTGACACTGAAATTTCCTTGACAGTGCATTTGCCTATCTGAGATTTAAATGATTTCTTCAAGTTTATTATTTTGAAAATAAAATGAGCCTGTGCGTGAGAAAACCAACAATTTGCATGGGCGAAAACAAAGACGCAGATCAGCTTCGCGGTAACCGCGAAGCTGATCAGCGCCTTTGTTTTCGCTACACGGATAGTACATTTCCTCCTCTACTTATACCCAAACTATCAAGATTCTAGGTTTCTTCTGTGACTGTACAGCCTGGTTTGTATCGGACCTGGTCAGAAACCCAAATTGTTGGTTTTCTCATGCACAGGCTCAAATTCAAACATTAAAAAGACCTGTATGGTGCATCAGGTAGCCTAAAGTTGATTTTAATGAGCCTGTGCGTGAGAAAACCAACAATTTGGGTTTTCGACCAGGTCTGACACAAACCGACCTGTACAGACACAGAAGATGGTTAGAGGCTTGAAATTTTGGATTTAAGTAGGAGAGGAATTGTACTATCCATGTAGCGAAAACAAAGGCGCTGATCAGCTTCGCGGTTACCGCGAAGCTGATCTGCGGCTTTGTTTTCGCCTATGCAAATTGTTGGTTTTCTCATGCACAGGCTCGTATATAAAATTTTATTTTGAATACCTTCACTTTAGAATGTGTCTTTCAATTAAATTTTTGCATAGTACTTTTAATTTATGAACTTTTAATTGTCAGTCAAGAATTTATGTTAAGTAATAATAACTGAACACCTGCTTTTAAGAAAAGTAATAATATTTCATGCTATGTGCTTGACAGTGTGTGATATTTGAGCCGCCCCATGGGAAAACCAACAATCTGCATAGGCGAAAACAAAGGCGCAGATCAGAGCGCCTTTGTTTTCGCTACTCGGATAGTACAATTCCTCCTCTACTTAACTCCAAAATTTCAAGCTTCTAGCCTGCTTCTGTAGCTGTACAGGCCGGTTTGTGTCAGACCTGTTCGGAAACCACATTGTTGGTTTTCCCACGAGGTGGCTCATTTTATTCTTTTAGTAACCTTGTACAGAACCTTTGATGAATTAAGGAGGCGTGTTGCATGATACACCACACATTGTTAACAGCATCCACAGCATTCCATGGCGGCTATGATCGCTGTTTCTTTATCACTTGATCATCTCACTGCTGTGTCTGGTGTGGGTTCGAGCCCCGCTCCAGCCACATGTGAGACAAGCTAAGTTCTGCTTGCGGGTGTGTCAGGTGGTTTTTCTCGGGGTTGTCCTGTTTTTGCCCCACCTACCGATTGGCCCTTCTCATATGAGCTGAAATAATCTTGAAAGGGACTTAAAACTGAATAAGAAAAAAAAAAAAAAAAAAAAAAAAAAAAAAAAAACAGCATTCCACACATTCAACAGTCACAATCACATGTTACCACAATCCACAGACATGAAAAAAGCAGCATCTACAGACAAGCATGATGTATGATCATGTATTGTATGACAGAATCATACAAAACAATGCAAAATAACAGTCAAGTGCTTTTATTTGAAGGTGAAAAACATACTGCACAAGCAATTTATAGAAGCACTCCCCACCAACAGTTGTGGTTCAAGAAGTGTTACCAACTTCCTCTAGATCAAGATCAGATCAAGATTTGAGCCGCCACATGGGAAAACCAACAATCTGCCTAGGCGAAAACAAAGGCGCAGATCAGCTTCGCAGTAACTGCGAAGCTGATCAGCGCCTTTGTTTTCGCTACTCGGATAACACAATTCCTCTTCTACTCAAATCCGAAATTTCAAGTTTCTAGCTCTTTTCTGTGCTTGTACAGTTCGGTTTGTGTCGGACCTGTTCGGAAACCACATTGTTGGTTTTCCCATGAGGCGGCTCATTTATCATGATTTATTATCACGGGGGTAATACAATAGGTACTACCTGTGTTGTCGACCGAGACGATACTGCATATATGGTTGTCGACCGAGAATTCCGGCTTCCGACCGAGTAGTACGGTTGTCGATACACGACATAAGTGTAGTGTGTAGTGGACGGTGACAAAATCTAAAGGTAATTTTTATCATTTTTCTGCCCGAACCTGTTGTTAGATATTTTCCTGGCCTACAAAGTGTTCCAGCGAGTTGTTGCGTCGCTAGATTTCTCATGAAAAGATATTTCATCGTAAAAAAGCAGAATGCAGAAAAAATGCAGATTCTTTGTTTTTTAGCCTATCCGATATCTTATGAAGTAATGAAAGGTGTGGTATGCATCATTGCAAAGACAAAGACATCAGAATGCGTCAGAAAATGCATTGCTTGTTTATGTTGTAAGGGTGTTTTATTTTTATTGTTACTGCTGTCGATGACATGTAAATGTATGCGATACTGTTGTCGATGTAGCCTGATACGGATGTCGACGATTTACGAAGATTAGGACATGTATTAGTAGCACGATCAATTCAGTTTTCAAAGCTTTATTCCAGACATTTCGGGCCAGGGTGTCGAAATTGAATTATCCACGCCTTCTACAACACAATTATGATGCAATGCGGTCAGCGACAACAGAAACAGGCCTATTAATCACCAATTTTGACATTTAACAAGGACTATGTGTTGCAAGCAAGGAAGTAAATACGATTAATTAAACGTAAAGCATGCAACAAATACTCTGACCAGAATGGACATGTACCCAGTGTCGTATTTTGCCTCATGGATCTCAGCTGCGGGCCGATTTGTAACGCTGTGCATAGCCATTTGAACTAAAACTAAACCAGATGTTTTATTTTGTTTTTAAGTATAACGCACTGTAACAGTTATTTTTCCAGACCGAAATGGAAAAGTTTATCTCAACTGAAGAGAGCTTCCACGAATTGTCAGACATTGGGTCTGAAAGCATCCTAGACCTTTCAAAAATAGAACGAGAGAGGGTCTCACCTGTCTCTGCAGGTCAAGTAAATGAGCTGTGTTCCGCTGTGCAGAATATCCAGGAAAACCAGATGTCTACAAACGTTCAAGGTGAAATAATGCATACTAGTACATCTGCTTTCTATGAACCCTCTGTTTTAATGCCCTCAAGTGCAACCATTCAAGGGCCCAGTGTCAACCAGAGACTTCATGAAAACCCTACTGCAGTCAACTCTGAAATAGACGCAGTGAGCGCGGCTGCGCCGTCAACGTCATCCACTAGGTTATATAAAAATCATTAAATTTGTTGTACATCGGCTTAATAATTGAAGCATTTTTAACCTGGTCCTCAAGCAGTTTGTGTTTTAGGCACAATTTCGCTTGTGTACACGAGAGATTGGGACTATCTTGGGCACAGGAGATGCATAAAGTAGTCTATGTTTACATCGGATTTTAATGATTTTCACGCCCTCGTGATTATTTAAAGCTGCTCATAATGTCAAATGCCAGTGTGTACAGACAAATGCAGACATTCGGACTCGTGCCAAATTCTCAAAACGAGTGATCTTGCAGTTTATTCAGCAATATGTTCTTAGCAATTACCATCGACAGCCGTACCGTACACATGATTTAACTATCGACAACCGTATCGGTGGTTATCGACAGCCGTATCATGACTTTTTAAAAACGTTCATAAAATGCACATGGCGTAAAGAAATGGGCGCATTATACTAGTTTTCAAGAACTCGGCTATAGAGGTAATATCCGAAGCAGTCTCATTGGTCTAGGAGGTTTTTGATAGCTGCAAGTTTCACAAATACCTTGAAAACTGATGTTTTTAGTATCTTTCATATATTTGTCGTTATCGCTGCACAACAAAGCACAGAAGAGTATTAGAAGTAAAGTTAAATACCTCTTTGACGATCGGCGATGATTAAAAATCTATTTTCTACGGTTTTTGATGTCCTGTTTACTACACACTGAGTTTGTGTCGTGTATCGACAACCGTACTACTCGGTCGGAAGCCGGAATTCTCGGTCGACAACCATATATGCAGTATCGTCTCGGTCGACAACACAGGTAGTACCTATTGTATTACCCCCGTGATTATGCAACACCTTCCTTATCTTGATGTTTACTTCAAAGCAACTTATGTAAAATTTCACCTTTGAAAATTTAATTTGAGCAAAATATGTGAGTTCAAAATTGTGTTGCACATGCATCAGGAATCCAGTCAAAGACCTCATTGTTGGGGGACAGTCAAGCTTGATGCTTTTTCTGATGTTTATGCAGTTAAGCCATTCAACATTTGAGCCGCCTCTTCGGAAAACCAACAATCTGCATAGGCGAAAACAAAGGCGCAGATCAGCTTCGCGGCAACCTTTTGCAACATGGATAGTACAATTCCTCTTCTACTTAAATCCGAAATTTCAAGCTTCTAGCTCTTTTCTGTGCTAGTACAGGCCGGTTTGTGTCAGACCTGATTGGAACCCAAATTGTTGATTTTTTCAAGAGGCGGCTCATTTTTTTTTCAATCGTGTGGATAGGGTTCCCTCTTCCTGGGTACTTACACAGTTAGCTTGCTCAATGACACAGCATGGCAGAGGTACTAAATTCTAATGCACCAGTCATTTGTTCCACAACAGGGAACAGCAGGGCATTTAACTTTTCAGTTTTTAAAGCCCTGCTAAAAGGCCAGCTCTGCAGGGGGGGGGGGGGGTCAGATTTGTGGTTAAATCTCTGCTAAAAGCCCGGGCTTACCAGAGACTTCGATAATGTAGAACAACAGCTGGGAGCTGTTTTAATGAAAGAATATGAGAGGGCCTTGAATTTCTGCAAGTAAACAACAGGTATATTTACCAATTAAATAAGTACCATAAAAGTAATTAAATGTTAAGATACAACTTGTATCTAATTTTGAATTAATGCAACCATGTTGGTGGGATATTAAAACCCAGGCACATCCCTGGCACTGCAGGGACTCGTCAGAGGCAAAATCACAGCACTTAAGCCCCGCTGTGTCCCCACTGTCCCTATCCCCTGCCCTAGGACCAGGAATACAAGTTGTTGTAATAAATGTTAAATGTATCAGGGATGCTGTAATAAGTGTGTTGTGTATCATGGATGCTGTAATGTGTGGTGTATCAGGGATGCTGTAATAAATGGGTGGTTATCAGGGATGCTGCAGTGTGTGGTGTATCATGGATGCTGTTATAAATGTGTGGTATATCATGGATGCTGTAGGTGTGTGGTGTATCATGGAAGGTGCTGTAAATGTGTGGTGTATCATGGGTGCTGTAATAAATATGTGGTGTATCATGGATACTGTAATAAATGTGTGGTGTATCATGGATACTGTAATAAAAGTGTGGTATATCATGGATACTGTAATAAATGTGTGGTGTATCAGGGATGCTGCTGTGTGTGGTGTATCATGGATACTGTAATAAATCTGTGGTGTATCATGGATGCTTTAATAAATGTGTGATGAATCATGGATGCTCTGTAAATGTGTGGTGTATTGTGGATGCTGTAATAAATGTTTGATGTATCATGGATTCTGTAATAAATGTGTGGTATATCAGGGATGCTGTAATAAATGTGTGATATATCAGGGATGCTGTAATGAATGTGTGGTGTATCATGGATGCTGCTGTAAATGTATGGTGTATCATGGATGCTGTAACAAATGTGTGATGTATCAGGGATGCTGTAATGAATGTGTGGTGTATCATGGATGCTGCTGTAAGTGTGTGGTGTATCATGGATGCTGTAATAAACGTGTGGTGTATCATGGATGCTGTAATAAATGTGGTGTAATTGGAAAGCTGTAATAAATGTGGTGTATCAGGGATTCCGTAATATATGTGGTGTATCACAGATGCTGTAAAAAATGTGTGGTGCATCATGGATGCTGTAATAAATGTGTGGTGTATCATGGATGCTGTAATAAGTGTGGTGTATCATGGATGCTGTAATAAATGTGTGGTGTATCAGAGATGCTGTAATAAATATGTGGTGTATCACGGATGCTGTAATAAGTGTGGTGTATCACAGATGCTGTAATAAATGTGTGTGGTATCAGGCATGGTTAATAAATGTGGTGTATCAGGCATGCTGTAATAAATGTGTACTGTGGATGATGTAATAAATATGTGGTGTATCATGGATGCTGTAATAAATGTGGTGTACCAGGGATGCTGTAATAAATGTGTGGTGCATCATGGATGCTGTAATGTGTGGTGTATCATGGATGCTGTTATAAATGTGTGATGTATCAGGTATGCTGTAATGAATGTGTGGTGTATCATGGATGCTGCTGTAAGTGTGTGGTGTATCATGGATGCTGTAATAAATGTGGTGTAATTGGAATGCTGTAATAAATATGTGGTGTATCAGGGATGCTGTAATAAATGTGGTGTATCACAGATGCTGTAATAAATGTCTGGTGCATCATGGATGCTGTAATGTGTGGTGTATCATGGATGCTGTAATAAGTGTGGTGTTTCATGGATGCTGTAATAAATGTGTGGTGTATCATGGATGCTGTAATAAATGTGTGATGTATCAGGTATGCTGTAATGAATGTGTGGTGTATCATGGATGCTGCTGTAAGTGTGTGGTGTATCATGGATGCTGTAATAAATGTGGTGTAATTGGAATGCTGTAATAAATATGTGGTGTATCAGGGATGCTGTAATAAATGTGGTGTATCACAGATGCTGTAATAAATGTCTGGTGCATCATGGATGCTGTAATGTGTGGTGTATCATGGATGCTGTAATAAGTGTGGTGTTTCATGGATGCTGTAATAAATGTGTGGTGTATCATGGATGCTGTAATAAGTGTGGTGTATCATGGATGCTGTAATAAATGTGTGGTGTATCATGGATGCTGTAATAAGTGTGGTGTATCATGGATGCTGTAATAAGTGTGGTGTATCATGGATGCTGTAATAAGTGTGGTGTATCATGGATGCTGTAATAACTGTGGTGTAATTGGAATGCTGTAATAAGTGTGGTGTATCATGGATGCTCTAATAAATGTGTGGTGTATCAGAGATGCTGTAATTAATGTGTGGTGTATCACGGATGCTGTAATAAGTGTGGTGTATCACAGATGCTGTAATAAATGTGTGGTGTATCAGGCATGTTGTAATACATGAGGTGTATCAGGCTTGCTGTAATAAATGTGGTGTATCATGGATGCTGTAATAACTGTGGTGTAATTGGAATGCTGTAATAAGTGTGGTGTATCATGGATGCTCTAATAAATGTGTGGTGTATCAGAGATGCTGTAATTAATGTGTGGTGTATCACGGATGCTGTAATAAGTGTGGTGTATCACAGATGCTGTAATAAATGTGTGGTGTATCAGGCATGTTGTAATACATGAGGTGTATCAGGCATGCTGTAATAAATGTGGTGTATCATGGATGTTGTAATAAATGTGTGGTGTATCAGGGATGCTGTAATAAGTGTAGTGTATCAGGGATACTGTAATGAATGTGTGGTGTATAATGGATGCTTTAATAAATATGTGGTGCATCATGGATGCTGTAATAAATGTGTGGTGTATCATGGATGCTGTAATAAATGTGGTGTATCAGAGATGCTGTAATAAATATGTGGTGTATCATGGATGCTGCTGTAAATGTGTGGGGTATCATGGGTGCTGTTATAAATGTGTGGTGTATCATGGATGCTGTAATAAATATGTGGTGTATCATGGAAGCTGTAATAAATATGTGGTGCATCATGGATGCTGTAATAAATGTGTGGTATATCATGGATGCTGTAATAAATGTGTGGTATATCATAAGAGATTATATATATGCTGTATCACCTTAAGTGATAAACTTGCTTCTTTGTAGGTATTGGTACTGTTATTAATGTATGTTTGATTTTTGGAAAGCGTTATGAACACTTTTTGATAGTGGTATGACTGTTGTTTAGAATCATTATTAAGCAGTGTTATTGAATTATCTTGAATTGATCTTATCTGGAGTATCTAATCTGGTTTAAGGACATTTTATTTTATTTTTGCTTTTTTTAATGAAATAAAGAATGAAATACCTCTTTGATCATCTTAAACTTGTATACAAACATTGGCTGCCAGTGTTTAGGTTCAAACAATTTAACAAATCACAATATTGATCATTTAATGTGATCATTATCTTGTAAGTAGGTGGGCCAGAATACTTATTGTTGCTCATAAAATAAGGTAATTTGTACTTATGAAATAATGGGGCATAAAAAGGTATGTGACCCCCAGATTTAGTTCAGTTGTGATTTTTTTATGGAATTTTTATGCCTATTTGGTTTGTTTTGTGTTTCTTTCATCCATCTAGGTAATGTTTAAATACCATTAATAATGTTAAGTAGGGGATGAAATTAATTTATGATGTGCTCAATTTGAGAGTATTATAATATAACTAAATATAAATCTTGATAAATGGCTTGATGGATTAAGTCTTGATTTCCTCATAGTTGTACAAACCATCTGTTTCAATTACACAAACAGTATGCATAAAAAAGATTGATCTTATTTTAAAAGCTTTGAAGTAACTTTTCAACTGTTTTCCTTGGATATTGTCAGCAATATAAATTGAGTAAAAATGAGTAAAACGATTATCGAATTCAAACTTCCAGGGCCCAGTTGTTCAAAACTAACGACGTCGTTAGTTAACGTTTCGTTAAAATTTCAAACATTAATATTACAAATACTCTGTTATTTTTTGTTGAAAAAATGTGAGAATCCTTTGCAGTGCAAAGGATTCTCACATTTTTTCAACAAGAAATAACAGTGTATTTGTTACTTCAGCTGATATTTGCTTAACAAAGGACCATTGACCCTTTCCTGTAAAATATGCCCTGTTTTCGAAAGCCGAAAACTCCATTTTAAAGCAATTTCTACTACAACTTTGCAATGAGAATGGTAGTATGATGTCTTAAGAACGGATAAATGCTACAATGTATGAAGCATTCCTCCACATACTGTAGAAATGGCTAACGAAGCGGAGGTAGGGGTCAAAATTTTGAAAATATAAATTGGAATAAAAATCATTTTTTGTTGCATGTCTGTATTCACTTCCTCCATTGTTGTGATTTTTAATCATGTAGGTCAGTGTCAAGGGTCTTAGACACTCTAAAATGCATCTCAAAAGTTTGATGCTTAATAAGCGACATTATTGTCATAAATTATTTTGGGAGTTACCTGTATATCATTGCTAACAATGACAAGTATTGAGCAAAGTCATGAGAAAATCTGTCATTAGTTTCCAAACAGGTAGAACATAAACCAAAGTTATGTAGCCAAAGAACATGACAAAATACTTCACAAATCGGGGTTTAAAATCACAGAGGAAGCAAAATGTCCATTGCATTGGCGACTACCACACAGCTGATTTGTATTTTAAGCTTGGTACATGTATCTGCAAAACACATTTTCTCATGGATGCCTCAATTACTGTATGATTTTCGTAAACATAAAATGACACAAGAGAATTTATTTGCAGGTCTGGAATGAATGAATGCATGCATGCCACCATTCAAATTAGATACATATGTAATCTAAATGCTTTCTGTTGTTAAAATTTTCCGACAGCGATCGCATATTTTTCAATGTTAAAACTATGGCATATACACCTTGTATACATGCACCTGTTTAGCTATAATACGCCCTGCTATCTCTTTCATAATACACATCAATGAAATGTATAGAGAAAGAAGTACTTCAGTGAAATATTGTTGGTCTAAAATAGTCAAGACATACTGTCAAGAGTAAACCAAGATGATGCCACTTAAGTATTTGACTAGATGCACAGACCTTAATTCTCTGTAAATTATGGATGAAGAAGTTTCATCAAGCAAATGCCAAAAGTAGTCAAAATCTTCATGTCATGATGCTGACACCAAAATACATGTAATTAGAGATCATCCATTACACAGTTTTAATACTGACAACTTTCCAATGTATAGTCTAAGTGCATTGAGGGACAAATGCCCTGTTATTTGTCCTTTAATCAAGACTGATCTCTCCACATGTTGAATTCATTCATGTGCTTTGAAAGATTAGGGGGCGTGTATGTTTTAACTTGTATTGTAGTATAGACTGGTGCAAAAGTTTGTTCCATGAAATGTTATTTTTCTATTTTTTGAATGAATCAAAAATGAAAAATGGTTAAAAAATCAATTATTGTCCAGTATCGGATGACAAAACTAGAACATGTATGTCTCACTTACTTGTACTTGATAGGAAAGAACCTAATTTCTACCATTTTCACTGTATGTAGTACTTATAACTATTTTATATACATGTACATAGTTTTCGGGTTACATTTTCGACTGGGCAACATTGTTCCCCCCCGAGTACCAACAAGCCATTCAAATATAATATGTATTTTAGGATGACCTATCAACATGCAAAAGGATTTGTTGGTACTCGGGGGGGAACAATGTTCAAAAATTAGTTTTCTGTTTTCCTATATGTTCAATACAAAAAGTAGCTGTTTTAGCCCAAAAATAAAGCTATACATGTATCGAAATGGGGACCAAAGTCCAATATGCTAAAATATGGACTGACAGTGAACTAACGTGTGCTGGTTGAAGCATTTTACGAACTTTTATATTTGTCGAAATACAGGGCAGCTATACATTGTGACTCCCATTACCACTGTCAAAGATCCTTTAAGTCTTAACGATATCATTAAGCTAACGATACTTTGAACAACTGGGTCCTGGTGATGGGAAAGGATGACAAATACAGCCTGTGGAAAAAAGCAAAAGCTCCAGTCACATAACCATCCATGGTAATACAGATTTACCTAAACACATTTTTGTGTGATTTTGCTACGTGTTTCATTGAAGTATGATTAGTTTTTGACTTTCCTTAACCATTGTCGCTCCGGTTTAGTTCATATTTCCAATCACATTCCCTTTATTCTGAACTATGCCACTTTCCTTAAGATTTTTCGGCAAAATATTGTGATAACTGATTTATGCTTAACCTCCGACTAGGCGACATTGACAATTTTAATATATTTATCGTAACCATCTCATCTTTCTATATCTAGATCAACAATACGCACATATTGTTGGGGTCATTCAGCCCTTAATTTTGTATAAATAGTGTTCTGCAGGTCTGCTGAACCGGTAAAAAGATTAATCTCACTCCTGCTGTTAGGTCTACTGGTATTATAATGTCACGGTGCGTTGGTTCGCCGACTCGGCCATAGTTGATGATTCTGTCATGCAGTGTGTTTATATCATACAATGTAACTGTTACAGGGTCAGGAGTTTTTTATGTGTCACATTTATTATAACATGGTGTATGAAATGCATTTATTAAATCGGTAGTATGGGTTTGTGATATATTTTCTTCATAATATGAAGGGAAAGAAAGTATGGATATTTTAAAGGGTAAGGTATTTTTATTGCTAAAAAGACGAAACTCTGGTGTTAGATTATATCATTCTGTTCAGAACCACCCAACTAAGCCAATATGGCTTATATGTATAGATGGTTTGACTTCAATCACTTTTCCTGGGCAGGCTCGGAGGTTAACCAGTAATCAGATGGACAGTCAGTTAAGCGTAGAAGCTTTGCCTGGAGGCACAAGCAGCCCATCTATTTCTTTAGGCCCCAATGGGCGGGGGCCCTGGTTTTGAACAAATAGACCTACTCTGGTAACATAGGTTAGTGTATTATGGACCTTATGGTCCCAAAATGTCTCCGCATACATTCAAAGATATGCATTAAGAAGCTTTGAAGATGGTCAAATTTAACTTGAAGACTTTGAAGACATTTTAATAATAAGGATACAATGTTTGATAGACATATTGATCAAGTTGCATGCCTCTAAGTACCATCTCAAAGAGGGCAGATTAGATAATGGAATTCATCTTCAAAAACATTTCTATTATGTATACACATTATACAGTTCAACCCCATTATAACGTGCCTCACTAAAGTGCTGTTTTCAGTATAACACGGCCATGCCATGGCTCCCAAAATGATTACACATATTTTGCTATATATTATATGTCTATTGTAAATAACCTCATTATAACACAATGCACTTATAACATGGTCTATTTTCATGGACCCCAAAGATAATGTTATAACGAGGTTGGCTTGTACTTGATTAGCGAGGATGCTACTAACACCACAGACATGCTTCAGTGTCCTGAATTTAATGAAAGAGGGTCTTTAATTCTAGCCGTTGGAATAAAATGAATATTTGAGCCGCGACGCAAGAAAACCGGTCTTCGGGGTTTCCGACCAGGTCCGACATAAATCGGCCTGTACAGTCACAGAAGAGGGCTAGAAGCTTGAAATTTCAGATTTAAGTAGAAGAGGAACTGTACTATCCGAGTAGCAAAAACAAAGGCGCTGATCAGCTTCGCAGTTACTGCGAAGCTGATCTGCGCCTTTGTTTTCGCATAGGCATAAATCCGGTTTTCTCATGACGCGGCTCATTTTATAATTATGAATTTTATAATTATGATTTTCATGAATTTGATTGATGATATCAATATGATTCATTCCATTATATGTAATGGCACTTTCAATTGTCTTCAAGCTGAGGTGGGATAGTTTGCAACCAGTCCCTTTGCTTTGGAAAGCTGTATAGTCTATAAAATGTGATGGAAAGTCCAAATTTGGAAAAAATAATCATACACTTTCATGCGGGGCACCCAAGACTGAAAAAAAAGAAAGAAAAAAGATTCATTACAAATAATTACTCTTGAGCCGCTGCATGAGAAAACCATTAATATGCATAAGAGAAAACAAAGGCACAGATTAGCTGTGCAGTAACTGCACAGCTGATCAGTGCCTATGTTTTCCCTACAGGGATAGTACAAATCCCCTTGTTCCTAAATCCAAAATTTCAAGCTTCTAGCCTGCTTCTGAGACTGTACAGGTCAGTTTGTGTCGGACCTGGTCGGATGCAAAATTGTTTGTTTTCTCATGGGAAGGCTCAAATGTATGGGTCTATAAAGTGGTTGAAATGCATATTACAGCTGCTCTGTCTGGCACAGCATGCCTGGACTCCTGCAGTTTCTATTTTACTGGAACTCTGGGATTACATAAAACGCATTGTTTCTCTTTTTATTACGCACACCCTGACAGCGTGTGACACCATTGTATTTGCCATATATAATTAGAAAATTGACATAGAAGAGCGATCATTGTACAATCAATAATTAATTGATTTGATTGACTGCAGGAAAAAAAAAATCCAGTTAATGCTGATGAATCATCTGTTGTTAATCAGGTAATAGAATAATAGAATAGAAAAAACTATGCAATATCTGATAACGCATGTTAATGTTCATTAATCACACTGGTTATTCAAAGACAACCAACGTGAAAAACTATGCAATATCTGATAACGCATGTTAATGTTCATTAATCACACTGGTTATTCAAAGACAACCAACGTAAAAAACTATGCAATATCTGATAACGCAGGTTAATGTGTCATTTATCACACTGGTTATTCAGATTACCAACATGAAAAACTATGCAATATCTGATAATGCATTTTAATGTGTCATTTATCACACTGGTTATTCAAAGACAACCAACGTAAAAAACTATGCAATATCTGATAACGCATGTTAATGTTCATTAATCACACTGGTTATTCAAAGACAACCAACGTAAAAAACTATGCAATATCTGATAACGCAGGTTAATGTGTCATTTATCACACTGGTTATTCAGATTACCAACATGAAAAACTATGCAATATCTGATAATGCAGGTTAATGTGTCATTAATCACACTGGTTATTCAAAGACAACCAACACGAAAAACTATGCAATATCTGATAACGCATGTTAATGTGTCATTAATCACCCCCCCCCCCCACACACACACACCACCTACGGGGAAGGGTGGGGGATAGCCAGGCTAAAGTGCAGGGCAATTACATATACTTTTCAAGTGTCCTTTCAGTGAAGAGGAAATGACGGGGTTTCGACATTAGGATTCTTACCCCAGGGAGATTTTCTGTTGCGAAGGGCGGGGCAAAGAGCGAAGTTTTTACCTCCAGTTTGCTCCCTGGGGGTGGGGCTTATAGCAGGGCACTGAAAGCTTTAAAATCATAATCCCCACCCTTCCCCGTAGGTGGGAGAGCAGTGTTTATAAATGACTGGTGCATAACTGCACAGCTGATCGGCACATTTGTTTTCGCTACACAGACAGAACAATCTCTCTTTTTCTTAAATCTGAAATTTCAAGCTTCTAAATTTTTTCTGCATATGTACAGCCTGGTTTGTATCGGACCTGGTCGGACACCCAAATTTTTGGTTTTCTCATGTGAAAGCTCATGTAATTTCATCTACATTGGTTGTTCTCCGTCCCAATGGTTGTGGATAGCTGGTGTGCTCATAAGATTTCTTATGATATTGGTGTTGTGGTTTCAGATTGATCAGCATTTTGCTTCTGTAAATTTTATGCATATAGACGATACATAAAATAGACTAGATGCATACGCATACTGCATGACTTGTAATTAGAACTGGGTACCAAGACTTTGTTGTATTCAGTATCTATCATTGTGATTAACCTTCTACAATCTGATCCCTGTAACGGCACTCAATTTGCAGTTTGATAACATCAGCTTTATAAATTAATGAAACTCATTTGAGTTTTCTGCATAAGGCATTAATCGCATTACACAATGTTTTCTTTCCTATTTTCCATTTCAGAGCCATTTGACATTTATTTTTGAACATCAAAGTCTTCTGATCTTCTGAAAGCTATAGAGAGACAACTCATGCAGAAATATTAATGACTTGTATAACTGCAACTGCAGGATACAGGGTACTTAATTCTGCATTACCCTTATGTTTTATCGCACCAGGGGTACTTTATGAAGCAATCTGCTTTCATTTAAGTCATTTGCTGCTCAGCTGGTATTTTGCAGAAAAGACATTTATTTGATATTAACTTTTATTGTTTTTAAGAGAATGAAAATGAATCACCCCACAATATAAAAATGACATATAATGTCACTAGAATATTGGCTCAACATCTAGCATAACAGGGTGCAGAAGCTAGGTGAATTGTAAGATCATTGTTGTTGTTCTGTTTGAAAGTAGATGAGGGTGATGTTAGCACCCTGTAAAATCGATTTAAGCCCCATAGTAATTTTATATTACTGATCATTCCAAGGCGATACTTCTGTTGTGGTTCTATTTGTTTTATGTTTTGGAGTCAAATTTTTGTGCTGTTTGAACCTTATGTATGTTTGGGTAACTGAGTGGCCACCTGTTGGGAAATAGCTCCTCACTTGGCTTACAATATTTTTTCTAAGTAAAAGTACCTAATTGTCAATTTAGTTTTTTCCCCACCTCAGATTTTGGAGTGGGAATTTCTTTCTGATTGCACCTTTTCCCGATCATTGCCTACATGTACCTTTGATAAACACCCATTTCTTGCGCATTGTTAATATATTTTACTCTTACATTTACTCAAAATCAAGGAGAGCTGTTTTCAGTTGACGGTAAAAGAATCTGCAACAAGCACTGGAAAACTGCATGAGTAGGGGCTTCTCCAGGAACAGTGCAGCTTGGATGATTAACCTTGACCTAACAGGATCAGTCTGTTACCAAAGATGTACATGCATAACACTTTAAACTAATAAATTTATTTCACATCATACTATGTAGATGAATTGATGAAAAGAGGACTGATGAAAAGAGATTTATTAATATTACATATGTATAATGGTTTTATTTTCAGGTGGAAGGATACTACATGGGAGAGTGATGAGGCTGTTGCTGTTTCTGGTGCTGCTCACATGGAAACAAGGTACGGACTACTTTCTTGTTCCAATATTTTCTTAACCAGTCCCACTTTGTGCTGTCCCACTCTTAATCATTTGATCATCTCACTGCTGTGCCACGTTGGTTCAAGCCCCACACATGGCACATGTGAGATGAGCCAAGTTCTGCTTGCTAGAGTGACACTCACAGATACATGTAGTTTTTAGCTCACCTGAGCTGAAGGCTTACAGGTGAGGTTATAGTATACTCATGCTTTCTTGTCTGTCCAACAGTTTCAAAACTGCCATAAAACTTTTTTCAAGCTCAGCTCAGCTAAGCATGAAATTTCAACTGCTCACAGATGTTAAAATAGTCAAAATTAGTGGAAAATTCAGGATCAAAATTCAAGATCTAGTAATTTATCCTGCTCATAAATGTTAAAATGCCAACAATTGTAGGCATTTTAACATTTATGAGCAGGATAAATTTTAGCCTCAGCTGAGTTGAGCATGATAAAAGATTTATAACCTCGGGGCCTGATGTCATAATCATTTCGTGTTTGGTTATCTTCAGGAATAGCGATCTATGGCCACACTTTAGAAGTTCACACTTCTTAGTGCAGGCCCCTGTGGCCAAGTGGTTAAGAGCGCTGATATTTCATAACAGCACTTAATCATTCCATCATCTCACCGCTGTGTCTGGTGTGGGTTCGAGCACCACGGGCACATGTCAGACAAGCCAAGTTCTGCTTGCGGGTGTGCCAGTGGTTTTTCTTGGGGTTCTCCAGTTTTTGCCCCACCTACTGATTGGCCTGTCTTATATGAGCTAGGGGTGTTAAACTGAATAAAAAAAATCCCCACAACTTTTTGGTGTATTGAGCCACGCCATGAGAAAACCGGTCTTCGGGATATCCGAATAGGTCCGACACAAACCGACATGTACAGTCACAAAAAAAGGCTAGAAGCTTGAAATTTTAAAGTGAAGAAGAAGAGAAATTGTACTATCCTTAAGTAGCGAAAACAAAGGTGCGAAAATCTCATGACGCGGCTCATGTCAAAACTGGTTCATGTCAAAAATCTGTTCAGTAGACACCCATCATAAAATGGCAACACAGGGAATGAATTTATATGACCTAAACATGGGATTCATGACAGTAGGATGCTGGCATCTTAATGACAATAATTCTGTTATGTTGGATCCATGACAAACTTAATTGATATATTTGTTTTCTGAGAGTCTGTGAGGAAATAAATACATACTAAAATTATGATGAATGGGAGAACTGACATCTTTATATTTGAGCCGTGACGCAAGAAAAAAGGAGTTTTGCCTATGCGAAAACAAAGGCGCAGGTCAGCTGTGCAGTAAATGCACAGCTGATCAGCTACACGGCTAGTACAATCCCTCTACTTCCTAAATATGAAATTTCATGCTTCTAGCTGTCTTCTGTGACGGTACAGGTTGGTTTATGTCGGACCTGGTCGGAAACCACATGGTTTTCCCCACAAGACAGAAAGAAGCCTCCGTGGTGCAGTGCTTATGTCACTCGCCTTGTAAACCAGGGGTCGCAGGTTCGATCCCGGGCTTCTCCAGTCCGTCGGATGGGGCTATAAACCGAGGTCCCATCTCCATATGACCTTAGCTGTTGGTGGGACGTTAAACCCCAATCAACTAATTAACCCACAAGACAGCTCATTTATTGAGAAGTTATGTAGAACAGGATTACAGTTCAATCTCATTATAGTGTGGTTTTCAATATGATGCTCTCAAATTGATTATTTTGCTATAGTATGTCTTTCGTAAATGACCTCACTATAATATGTAGACTGGCCCCCGTCCTATGTTCACTATCATCCTATCATACCATGTTCTATAACCTCCATAAATATTTTCTTGTATGAGTTACCCCTCTTCTTAGGCTCAGAACATGTTGTAAGGTCAGATGTACCTAAGAAAGCAGAAACATTTTTCACCAGTCGTCAAACTCAGCCATCAGAAGATTTAGTGCGTGTTTTTCTGATAAAAAACAAAAGTTTGACGACTGGAGCCAGTCTATATAATATGGTTTATAACACATTTCACCTGGACCCCAAAGGTAATGTTGTAATGAGGTTGACCTGTATACCATACACCCTATATACTCTTACAGTGCAGATTGATGTAACAATGTAGCATGACTATAAATGAGCCGCGTCGTGGCAAAACCAACAATGTGGTTTTCGACCAGGTTTGACACAAACCGACCTGTACAGTCACAGAAAAGAGCTAGAAGCTTGAAATTTTGGAGTTAAGTAGAGGAGGAATTGTACTATCCGAGTAGTGAAAACAAAGGCGCTGATCAGCTTCCCGGTTACCGCGAAGCTGATCTGCGTCTTTGTTTTCGCATTATGTAGATTGTTGGATTTCTCATGAGGCGGCTCAAATGGAGTGTGATGATGGGAAGCGGAAGCTTACAGCGACAGGTTCATTGTCTTCTTGTTGGTCGAAGCCAAATCGATCAAGCTTCAACTTCATCAGGAAAAGATGTCCATGCATAAATACCCACTGAAACCCCCACTTTTAAATAGTAAAACTGGGGTATGCAGGGGTATACCTATTTTTCTTATTTTTGCTCCAAAACACAGAATGTGGGTACACGTTAGAGCCGCCTGGCTGAGGCGGTTCTAACGTGTACCCACATTCTATGGTTTGAGCAAAAATAAGAAATATATCAAGATTTTTCTAATAAAATTTTTCATTTTTGCAACTAAAATACATCTGTATATTGCATGGGCAAGTTTTTAGCTCACCTGAGCCGAAGGCTCACAAGGTGAGCTTATAGGATGGCCATGATCCGGCGTCCGTCCGTCCGTCGTCCACAGTTTCAAAGATCTTCTTCTCTGAAACCGCTTGGCCAATCAAAGTGAAATTTTATGTGGAACATCCATGGGTAGGGGGAACTGAAGTTTGATCGCTAGAGTTTGATCGCGAGATCAGGGTCACATGACCAAGATGGCTGCCACGCCCATATATGGTAAAAACCACTCAAAAATCTTCTTCTCCAGAACCGGTGGGCCAATTTCCACAAAACTTGGTATGTAGCATTGGGGACTTCAGCCCATCATAGTTTGATAAAATGATGACCCTTGGATGAACTTGACCTATTTTATGGCAAGGTCAAATTTGGAAACATAGGCTTTTACATGAGAAAAAGTGAAAACTATGGATATTTTGAAAACTATTGCAGCCTGAGGCCTGAAAAGTGGTAGATGTAAACAACTAATGGAGTAGATGAAGGTATGCAATTAAAGGTCAAGGTCATCTCTTGACCTTGGCCAGTCTGTCGTCCATACACACTTTTCAAAGATCTTCTCCTCTGAAACAGCTTGGCCAATCGAAGTGAAATTTTATGTGGAGCATCCTTGGGTAGGGGTGACAAAAGCTGGATCGCGAAATGCAGGTCACATGACCAAGATGGCCGCCACGCTGCAGAACCGGTGGGCCGATTTCCACGAAACTTGGTATGTAGCATTGGGGACTTCAGCCCATCATAGTTTGATAAAATGATGACCCTTGGATGACCTTGACCTATTTTACGGCAAGGTCAAATTTGGAAACATAGGCTTTTACATGGGAAAATGTGAAAACAATGGATATTTTGGAAACTGTTGCAGCCTGAGACCTGAAAGTTGCTAGATGCAGACAACTTATGGAGTCAATGATGGTAAGTAATTAATGAAGGCCAAGGTCATGTCTTGACCCTGACCCAAGGTCATTTAAATATCAAAATTATAATTATGGTTTTCTCAGAAATCACTGGGTTTGGAAACTATTGCAGCCTGAGACCTGAAACTTTGCAGATGCAGACAACTTATGAAGTCAATAAAGATGTGTGAGTATTCAAGGTCAAGGTCATTTCATGATGACTTAATACTCCAAGATCAGGCTTCAGGTGAGCGTTCTCAGGACCAATGGTCCTCTGGTTGTAATGTATTTTGCAAATTTTTTAATTTCTGAATTATAAGCGACTTCTAGAATTCGCGAGCGAGAACCTGTGCAGTCTATAAAATTTTTAGTAATTCTTATTTAGTGAGAACTTAATTTTCGTGAGGCAACGAATTTGCGAATATTAGTGAAAATGAAGTTCTCATGAATATTTCCAAATATACAGTACATGCAGCAAGGTGGAGGTGAGATTATTGCCCCACAATCTGAAACAACAAGCCTTTTTACTTCAAAATTAGCCTTCGCATGAGAAAACCAACAATTTGGCATTCCGACCAGATCCAACACAAACCGGCCTGAACGTGAGTGAGACAGTGAGTCACAGAATAAGGCTAGAAGCCTGAAATTTTGGATTTAAGAAGAAGAGGGATTGTACTATCAGTGTTGCGAAAACAAAGACGCTGATCAGCTGTGCAGTTACTGCAGTTTTGCAAATGCAGATTGTTGGTTTTCTGGTTCGGCAGCTCAAAATGTGATTCAATCTTACAAAACAAAGAAAAGAATCTTACAGTGTTGCTCTAAAGTTTGTTTCAATGTACATATTTTGGTGATGAATTAGGAAAAGCACTCAGGAACACCTGATTCTAACAACTCTTCAATTGAGCCGCGACGTGAGAAAACCGGTCTTCGGGGTTTCCGACCAGGTCCGACACAAACCAACCTGTACAAGCTCAGAAAAGAGCTAGACGCTTGAAATTTCGGATTTAAGTAGAAGAGGAATTGTACTATCCGAGTAGCGAAAATAAAGGCGCTGATCAGCTTTGCGGTTACCGCGAAGCTGATCTGCGCCTTTGTTTTCGCATAGGCAAAAATCCGGTTTTCTCACGATGCGGCTCCAATTATACCAATTTCACAAATTTCTTTTTTCTAGGTAAATTGGAAACACTTTTCCTTCAAGTTTTATAGGATTTTTTGTCTGATAAGACCAATCAACAGTGTGATAGAATCAGTTATTAAATGATTGCTGCTGAAGATATTAACCACTAGTAATTAAACTTTCAAAAATGATTTTCATTTTGATCACTGTTTTTCTGTAGCAGAAAAGATTATCCAAAAGGTATATAAACTTAACAGAAGCAAATCCTCATACTGGATGATGAAAAAACTATTGAAACTGTGGAAATAACCAAATTACATGTATGAATCCAGTATTTCCCATTTTAGGTATTTAAGGCAAGTGTGATGGTGTTACATGTAAGTGACAAGAATACAGGACTCTGAAGCAAGAGGAACTTTTTTTTCATGCTCATCTCAGCTGAGCATGAAATTTAAACTGCTCACAATTACTGAATTAGCCAAAATTGGTTGAAATTTCAGGTAAAGAATGCCAAAACCTGTAATTTATCCTGCTAATTAATGTTAAAATGCCAACAATTTAACATTTATGAGCAGGATAAATTTTAGTCTCAGCTGAGCTGAGCATGAAAAAAGTTTTATAACCTCGGGGCCTGGGTTCAATACCTGTTGTGTAGTGACCTTGAGCAAGACACTGTAGGCTTTCAGTAGTACTGGTTCATACCCAGGAAGCATTCAACGGTGCTCCATCTGGACACGACTGAAAAATCTATCTATAATCAAACCAATCCAGTATTAGGTTTTTAATCAGCAAATTTTGTCACCATGCATCCAATGGCTCACTGACAGCACCACAAAATGCAAGAAATATGTTTGCCTTTTGAGATAGATATAAAGCACACCTATGCAAAAACAGTAGCACCTCGTAAATTATTTTTTATCTGCACATAAAGTACAGCCTTTTAACACAGTATTATCAGCATTATCTTGCTTTTGATAAAAGTTCTTAAGAAGTTAGTATTTTGATCCAGGAACAGTTTGATCCCTGACAGAATGGGAGATAAATGAGCCACGACGTTAGAAAACCGGTCTTGTGGTTTCCGACCTGGTCTGACTCAAACCAGTCTTTGCAGCTATAGAAGATGGCTAGATGCTTGAAATTTTGGATTGAAGTAGAAGAGGAATTGTACTATCCATGTAGTGTAAATATACTGAGCCAAACTGTTATGGCATTGTTTTGGCATTTGAATGTAATGCAAGACGGTCTACCAGACATTTGCTGGTCAGCAATCGCCAATGAGTAAATTGGGTACAAAAATTTTGGATTTCAGAGCATGGGTCACTGAGCTCGAATCTGATTGGCCAAAACTGTTATTTGGGTGGCATGCGCCTCTTGGGAGATTCTGGAAGTCAATTTTAACACAAATGGCTTCTTTATCGATCGTCCAGTGAGGCTCG
This sequence comes from Rugalucina vietnamica, assembly GCA_964017185.1. Taxonomy (NCBI): domain Eukaryota; kingdom Metazoa; phylum Mollusca; class Bivalvia; order Lucinida; family Lucinidae; genus Rugalucina; species Rugalucina vietnamica. The sequence goes on along the minus strand of OZ024873.1, from coordinate 73,075,075 downwards.
AAGAGGTAACTGCAAAATGCATTTCGTTTGTACCCAAAATTTTAAATCAAAATTTGCATCATTGAAAATTTAATGTTTAATACTGAGCATTCCATTGAACACAATAGAAAAAGAAATTGGTGTAAAATTCTAACGGCGAATGTTTTTAATGAAACATTTGTGGAAACATGTTCATTCCGTCATTCAGCATTGTTAGAAAACACAATAGCAGCCAATTGTTGGGTCAGGACGTCTGTAACAACTGTTAAAATGTGAGTAAACATGAATGGTTGGGAAGCAAAAATGAGTCTTCAGCTCTGCTCAAAATTGAGCCAAATTGAGCTTTTGACAGTAAAATTATTCATTGTCTAAAGTGTAGCTGGGGTAATCATGAAAACCGACATTAATTTCTAGGGTACGAATACACGTCACATGTCGCGTTCTGGAAAATCACAATGCATTTCATTTTTTGCCAAGACCCTACCTCTGAAAAATGAGTAATTTCTTGAGACGCATAACACAGAACGTTACAACCAAGATGTTGTGAGACGTGTCGATCATCCAGCAATCTAATTCAATAGAGACAAAGTTGATTTGATAACGTCCCGGAGTATAACATTAAAAATAACCCGATGTTGCGTTATAAGTTTGGCTCAGTATACAAAGGCGCTGATCAGCTTCGCCGTTAATGTGAAGCTGATCTGCGCCTTTGTTTTCGCATAGGCAGAAAACCAGTTTTCTCATAATGTGGCTCTAATATATAAAATATATACCAGGGCAGGTTTCTTTATAAACATGGAATAAACATACAACTGCAAAACTGTTTTAATTCATTTACATGATGTTTAATATTAGAAAATAATGCTTGTTTTGAAACTAAACAGTGAAATCACATACCTTTGTGGGTGGGTGGTGTGGAGATCGGAGATGGGGGGAGGGGGTAACCACAGCATTGTATGAGCTGCGACATGAGAAAACCAACATTATGGTTTTTGACCAGTTCCAATGCAAACCGGGCTGTACAGCCACAGAAGACTGCTAGAGGCTGGAAATTAGAATTGGATAGAAGAAGAATTGTACTACCTCTTAGCGAAAACAAAGAAGCTGATCAGCTTCATGGTAACCGCCTCTTTGTTTTCGCATATGCAAAATGTTGGTTTTCTGATGATTTTAGGAACCAAATAGTTACAGAATAATATGTTGGTCGATTTACAGAAAATAATGTCCTATAATGCACCAGTCATTTGCAACCACTGCCCCCTACCTACGGGAAAGGGTGGGGGATATCCGGGCCAAAGTGCAGGGCAATTACTTTTCAAGTGTCCTCTCAGTTCAGGGGAAATGAGTGTTTTGACATTAGGATCCTTACCCCAGGGAGATTTTCCATTGTGAAGGGCAGGGCAAAGAGTAACCCGGATGATCCAGTTGTCTAATTACGTCCTGTCTGTCCTCCATAGACGCCTGGATCCGTCACTTATTTTTTCTCTTGACGAGTGACGTCATCGCTGTGCATAGTGGGAAGGGTATTTTCTCGAGATCACGCGTGCATCATGGGAAAACATTTATATACAAAATATTTGAAGAATAATTATCAATTTGAAATACAAAATATCATAAACTTAACACATTTTCCCGCTCCCTTGTCATTTTTTTACCTGTATTTTTCGATACTCGTGAATTTGAAAAACCAATAAAATGTAAACAATGTGTTGCATTATGGGTAAAATGGGAATCCTGCTCTCTGATTGGTCCTCTAAGTTTTTTGAGTATGTGAAGCGTTTCATAATACTTAGGTGATCACGCCCTCATGGAGGCTCTGCCGATAGAGGGCGTGATGCAAAGAGCAAAGTTTTGACCTCCACTTTGCCCCATGGGGGTGGAGCTTATAGCAGGGCACTGAAGCTGAAAAGTCATAATCCCTGCCCTTCCCTGTAGATGGGGGAGCAGTGGTTACAAATGACTGGTGCAATCAATACACTTTCCGTTCACAAAACATTTCTTATTTTGACTTCAACAGTTGCAGACTCATGATTCTACAAAAGATAGAAGTTCAAGAATGACACATCACCAGTTATTGAACATTTTAGCAGAAATCAGCAAAGCTCACTTAATTTGATTTGATCAATGTAGTTTTCCGAGTTCAAGCTGCAATTTTTTAACTAATATCAGCCTGGCGTCCTTTTTATGGGACATAGGCAAACAGTATAGCCCCAGATGTGACGCCGCAGAATGTAGCGTCCCATCTGGGACTATTCTGTTTGCTTGGAGGACTTTCAAAATTTTCCATACCAAAAAATGGAATAAAAAGTCAAAATCCTACCTGAAGCCCCTAAAAATGAAAGTGAAATCATCCAAATTATAATGATGGGCAATTAAGGCCATTAGTCATATATGGTTTAATGTCATAAGTTGGCCTACAACTGAATTCGGCTTGTGTGGCAAGACTGCAATCAGAGTTGTGTGGCAAGACTGCAATCAGAGTTGTGTGGCAAGACTGCAATCAGAGTTGTGTGGCAAGACTGCAATCAGAGTTGTGTGGCAAGACTGCAATCAGAGTTGTGTGGCAAGACTGCAATCAGAGTTGTGTGGCAAGACTGCAATCAGAGTTGTGTGGCAAGACTGCAATCAGAGTTGTGTGGCAAGACTGCAATCAGAGTTGTGTGGCAAGACTGCAATCAGAGTTGTGAAGTCTTGCTCCTGGCTCCTGTGACTTGTTGGTTCATTACAAAAACGTGCCCATGCAATATACATGTACTGAGAATTTTTTCAGAAGCAAAAACTGAAAATTTCATTGGAAAAAAAAAATATATCTTTAATATTTTTGCTCAAAACATAGATTGTGTGTACACATTAGAACCGCCTCGCTGAGACATAGATTGTGGGTACACGTTAGAACCGCCTCACAGAGTATTCTAACGAGTACCCACAATCTATGTTTTAGAGCAAAAATAAGAAAAATAGGTTTACCCCTCCATACACCAGTTTTGCTATATAAAAGTGGGGTTGAAAGGAGTATACATGTCACGGACATATTTTTGTGATGTGGTCAGCTGTTGTTCCAAATTTTCTGTTTTCAGTGTATCGAAATTGCCTGTTTTCGGTTCTTCGAAATTTCCTGTCTTCAGTCACAAACACATTGCAGTCCAAGGGTCTCCATACAATAAATACAGGGGTTAGACTGAAGGGCAAAATAAATATGAATGGTTTCAAATTTTGACAGTCAGCTTCTTTTCCTACTGTGGACATGTCTCAAAATCTTAATTTAATGTAGCTGCTTTTATTTATTGCCTCCTTTGAAATTGAACTCCTGACCATATTGAAATGTTGAAGCTGGACATTAAACTGTCTATATGGAATTTATTTTTCATTTTTATATTAAAAATGATTCTCCACACACTGCAAGGTGTCAGTTTAATGGTTTAAATAAAATATTTTTAAACTGATCAACAGAAAGTACCTGTTGGTGGGACCCTTGCAACAAACAGATGCACCATCAGGAGTAGGGCACTTATTTTTCTTGGGCAATGTCCCATTATCCTTCCCGCACTATATTTCCACCAGTGTCCTCCCACCATACCCATCCACCCTCCAGATTTCTCAGACTTAAAGAACTTTATGAAATATTAAATACGGAATGAACCTTATTTGCATATTATTAATTTTGCTCATTAAATTGTAAAGGGGAACAACTTTGGATGACATAGTAAGAGTTTATTCCAGAGATGGGAGGATAACAGGACATTGCTGAAGTCTGTTTTATAGGAAATTAGCTGAAGAAGGCGAAGCTCCTGAAAATCATCTAGAAATATTGACCAACCTTCAAGCTTCCAGCAAAAATATGATAGACCAGATCAAGGGTCGACAAGCTTTTATGTCCTTAATGGCTATTAGACTGGTTGCCATTCTTTTACTTCACACTTTTATATGTCAGGACATCAATCAACATGCTAACCAGTCTAACCTTCCCACAATGCCCCAGGCCAGGGGCACTTCCAGAAATGGCTTAATTGAAAGAAATTTGTTTGTTTGAATTGATGCATTACGTCCATGTCGGGACGTTGCCTCCATTTTAAGAGACTTTTACCCAAAATGAGGGTATCATTGAGGATGTCATCAAGTGCTTGAAGTATTACCATCCACAAAGGCATATACTCAATATACGTATGGATGGTTTGACTTCAGGGCAGAGTAGTGTATAGCTTTGCCTGGAGGCATAAGCAGCCTATCTATTTCTTTAGGCCCCATTGGGCAGGGGCCCAACTGGAAAGAAATGACTGGAAGGGTCCTCTCAACATAATTAATGCACCAGTCATTTGCATCCCCGGCTCCCCCGGGGCCAGGGAATAGCGGGGCTTTTAACTTTTCAATTTTTAAAGCACGGCTAAAAGCCCGGCACTGCCAGGCAAGAGTTTTGGTAAAACCCCTGCTAAAAGCCCGGCTCCCCAGGGGCTGACAATAACGTGGAACAACAGCTGGGAGTTGTTCTGATGAAACTGAAACATGGGAGAAGGGCCTCATTTTATGCATGTAAATGTTTAGGTGCATTTGGAAATTAAATAAATACCATAAAGATAATTAAATGTTAAAAATATCATTAAAATCTAATTTGAATTAATGTGACAGTGTATTGGCGGGAAATCATAACCCCGGCAAATCTCCGGCACTGCCGGGACACATCAGAGGTTAAAGCCAGGCACTTTAGCCCCGCTATGTCCCCGCTATCCCCGGCCCCGGGGGAGCCGGGGATACAAATGACTGGTGCATAATAATAATGTTAAATAAAGAACAAAATTTAATCTTTGCCAGTTGATTCTCCCTTACATTGATTTGGAATTTTGCTGCTATACATTGTGTGAGGCCTCCAGTGACTGGCCTTTAGCCTGGCTGGATACTTTGTTTTCTTTATTTATGGTCATTTTATGGATTATTACCCCATTTTCCAATCATAATAAACTTGATGTTATTTGTTTAGGAAGCTAATCTGACTGTTCAAAGGAAAGCATTATAGTAATTGATGGCAAAGTGAAGAAGAATTCATCAGGAAAACATGTCTGTGAAATGTATACCCCTTAAACCGGGGACCCCACCTTTATATATATAGGGTTTACAGGGGTAGACATTTTTATCCAAAATGCTGAGGCGGTTCCAACGTGTGCCCATGCAAAACTATTAGAAATATCAATATTATTCCAGTGACATTTTCAATTTTGACAGCTGAAAAAATCTCTATAATTATACATGTACCCGTTATTGCATGGGCAAGTTTTCGTAATGTCAGTACCATGTTTCTGTGTGGCCAGTGTGAGTGGCATTTTATGGCAATAGGATATTTTTTCTTGATTTATAGCGCTAAAAATGCTCTGTAAAGACAATTTGTAAATAAAACTCTTTTTAGATAGCCCTGATTTACTCTGTTTCTGTCCCACCAAGTTCCTACTTTTTCCACCTGCTTCTGTGGTCTCTCTCATATGTACAGTCCTAGGGGGTAGGGTGTGTGGGTACTCTGAGGTTTGTTAAGGTGAGGCTGACTTTTTTGGGGTCAAAATTGGGGGTTACTTAAAAATTTTGACTATTTTTATTGGTATTGGCATTATTTTTAATTTTTACAAACATTTAGCATATTATTTGGGTGTGCTAGAAATTATGGGTGGTATGGTCACATGGAACAAGACGTTTCTTGGTATAGACCCACTTGGCATGTAATATGGGCCCAGTATTTGTGAAATCATTACATTCTTCACTTCAAAATTTTGTACTTCAATAGTATATTTAGTAGCTAATAAAACAACCATAAAATAGCCATCAAAAAGTTCATATCTTAATTGATCATAATTTGGCAAAGGTAAGGTCTCTTTGACCTGTGTGTTTACATTCATGTTTTATATTCTCAGAAGAATGTGTGCATGTAATCACTAGTTCCAAGTAGCCCTTTTACAAGCCTTTGGGAATAGAGGAGATTTAGTTTTGTCTTACAGAACCTGCTAACAGCTCTCTCCCCACCCCCATCCCCACCGTACCCAACAGTCCTGCTGTTTACATTGTATACTGCTCTTTCCACAGGATTTTTTTCAGAAGAATAAATGAAAATGTCATTGGAAAAATTTGATTTTTTTTTAGTATTTTTGCTCAAAACATAGCTTGTGGGTACAATTAGAACCGCCTTGGCGAGGCGGTTCTAACGTGTACCCACAATGTATGTTTTTGATCAAAAATAAGAAAATTAGGTATACCCCTGCAAATCCCAGTTTTTTTCTATATAAAAGTGGGCTTTATTTTTTAGTATTTTTGCTCAAAACATAGCTTGTGGGTACAATTAGAACCGCCTTGGCGAGGCGGTTCTAACGTGTACCCACAATGTATGTTTTTGATAAAAAATAAGAAAATTAGGTATACCCCTGCAAATCCCAGTTTTTTTCTATATAAAAGTGGGCTTTAAGCGGGTATTCATTGCGCAGACATGTTTTCCTGATGAAAAAACTGTGACTGGGTGCATTGGTTATCAATGTATAGGTGTGCATAATATATCCATTTGAATTTATTTTACTGAAATTAAAATAGTTTTCGTGAGTGACTGACCAGACAAGCACCTTGGGTTGACTCTAGACAACCTGGCTACACAGGGTGACAATCAGTTAAATAAATAGATTAGGAGGCAGATTGGATCCTTGCCTCATGCCTGTGGGGGAATAAAACTAATTTAACAATAATTTAATGTGATTTTGCTCAAAATGACTTTTGATAACTTTGTTATCTATAATTTGGTGGAGAATATTAAAATTTTTACAGAAAAAATCCAGTGGGGAAAACCAGTTGGCTGTAGGTGTCTTTACTGATGAGATGCTGAGCAAATTTAGCACTGGGTAGCTGCTCAGTTGATGTCTACATTCAAACAAAGTTCAAATGAAGAAATCCATCATTACGAAAACTTGCCCATGAAATATACAGAGATTTTTTGAACTGTAAAAATTGAAAAATTCAGTAGAAAATTTGTGATATTTTTCTTATTTTTGCTCAAAACATATATTGTGGGTACACGTTAGAACTCACTGAGGTGGTTCTAATGAGTACCCACCATCTATGTTTTGGAGCAAAAATAAGAAAGATAGGTATACCCCTGCATACCCCAGTTTTACTAAAAAAAGTGATGTATAAGGGGTATACATTACACGAACATGTTCTCATGATGTTTTGCGGTATACTGTCAACATGCCAACCTCTTAATCCTTCACTTATATACTTAAAACCATTAAAAACGCAACTGATATACAGGTTATTTCTACCTTTCAGGGACACCTTGTGCGCTTTGTTTATAGCGAAGTCAGCTTGCCCCTCGCCCGAGAATCGTTCAGCGAAAACTGAACTCAATTTAGCACTTCTGGTTGATTTTTGGGTGAAAAATGACAAAATCATTAAAATTTGATTTTAAAACCATTCAACCTTGCATAGCAACCCAATTTCAATGCGGAAGTATGCGGCCGAATACCAGCAACAAAAAAACGGTGAAATACCGACAATTCCACCTGATGCAACGACCAAGATTAATTTCCAAATGTTCAAATTTTCGAAAAATACCACAGATTTTGAGAATATACCGAAACTTCAATAAAACAGAATCATTCCATAGTTTGGATACAGGAGATGTTACGTTCTAGCATATGGGACCATATTATGACAGTTTTAATTTTCAAAAATGGCATTCTTGAATTCACTTCCGGTTTTCATGTACTGACTTTGGTGGCCTTTTATAAGATCAAAACTTGAAAAAAAAACACCAATCTACGGAATGGTTTACATAGACTTTAAAGCAATATTGGCATTGACCGAAAGTTTGAACACAAAAGAGCTAGTCATAAAGGTTAACATAAAGCTGGATTGATAAGGTGCATTTGCTTTTGTTTTGTCTACGTTTGAGTTGTGTCCCTTAATCGACAAACGCAGATTGCTAATTTAGCACAAGACGAATATGGCCTTCATATCGGGACGACAATTTCATGATTTTATATAATAACATTGTGAAAATATCCAAGAATCGTTGGATAGGTTATATGCTGAAAGTTGCGTTTTTAATGGCTTCAAGTATAGATGACCGGATTTGAATGTGGAAATCTTGTCTGAATATTGGTGGCTTTCTTCAAGTAATTAATTTTAGAGACTCTGTTTGGGACCTTTGGTCCAGACTGTCTGCCAGACAGAACACTTGTACAATGCTTGCTCCGTGATTGTGTGGTCCATATTTAAATGGGCATTCATTGAAACCTTTCCCCATCAATTCAGCCTCCATAGTTTGATTTTATTTAAGAGATGGTTAAAAACATAAACTATAAAGAAGGCAGGGGACATCCAGCAAATGGAAAGGATTGGTTTACTTTCTAAGTTGAACAAGAGATAAAATGTGTGTGATCAGTGATCAGCAGAAAAGTAGGTTTTCCTATGATACAGAGAAATATCGAAAATTAAAAAAAAAATGTAACCCTCAATTTGTTGCCAGTGTCAAGATTGTAACTGCCATTTTATGTGACCCACAAAAAGCGCTGTAGCGTACCGTATTTCAATTATTACAGCCTGTCCACGCTGCAGTAATTTATGATAATCGTCGCCTACTTGTAGGCCAATTTTGTGGTCAGATGATGCGATAAAAGGATGATGTAGGGAGCCTGTGTTGACATCTTTTGCGGATATTGTACAGATTACTCCACGACCGGACCACCGACCCCACTTGACACATTGTTCTGTCAGTGGGGATTATACCCTTCATATTGTAGGTGCCCTCTCAGGGTCAGCGAAGGAATCTTATGAAGGAATTTTATGCCGGGGCATTGATTGAAAGATTTGCGTGTTATGTGATAAAGCAGGAAAAATAGAAATTTACTGCTTAAAAATATAGGATTTTTCCCAACATTTTCAAAGTGGGCATTTATTAGAGTTTCCTGAAATTCCAAAACTCCCAGATAAAATGGTCATTTTTGACATCCAAATAGGGGTATGTGCGTTTAATTATTAGAGTGTGGGCATTTAATATAATTTTTATGGTAATTCTGAATTTAGAAGTATCAAAATGGCTATCTGAAATGTCATATTTAACAATGTGACATTTAGGTAACTATCTTTACTGCATAAGAAACCAGAACTTATCCAAGAATGGCCAGCGGGTTTAACTTCATTTCATAGATTATACTTTCTGAGCAAATTTTAGGCGGAGATTATGAACTCTGAGATTATGATTTCTAACGAAGTTTGGGATTTCCATTAGATTGATTTGTAAATGTCAGTTTCGTCTAATATAGTTTGATTTTTTTCCTGTTGCACATGTTGCAATCAATCATAAATGCATATAGGCTTATCCAGGGGGCCCATTAATTCATAAAATAAATGATTTTGCAAATGAAATTATACAACCAGATTAATATATTGTCTTCCATTTGGTGTGTTTTTATCATTTATGCAAGTTAAGTGCAGAATAATATCTTTTGGGGTTAGAAAAAAACATGGATATCATCTGAACCTCAGTTTTTTTATGCTGAACTTCTATCAAGGAGTCACGAAAATGATTGACTCACAGTACCCATGATTAAGATTTTCATTTTTTAGTGCTTCGTTTAATTTGAGTTATGGAACATAATTATCAAACGCATAGGTCTGAAATTTACAATGCGTACAGAGTTAAAAATCATGCGTACATGCGCAGTACGAACCCTAATATCTACTTCGCTGCCTTCATTTGCACAGCACTTACATGTAACAAATGTCTTCTTTACAGTACATGATTTCTCATAAACTGCACATATATCCTACAAAGCAGTTGTTATCTGATTGTGCTAGGTTCCAAGTTTTGGTCCCAAGTGATGGAAAAGTTTGGAAAACCCATCTTCTTGTGCTTATCTTGTTTGTTTGATCTTCTTTCAATCAGTTATTCCTGAGTTCTTATTGCTCTCTCTGGCTTTATAATGGTATGTTTTGCAGTTTTCAGGGTTTTTTTTTTATTGCATTTGTTGCATTCAGTGCAGTTCCATTAAAGTTAGGGAAGTCAGGGAACCCATGGTAGACCATCATCACAAATTGTGATGGTTTTCTGTCTCCATTGATTGTTAGAAACTTCCATGGCATAGTTATTAAGCCAGCTACAGTACAACCTCATTATAACGCTATGTTTGGGGTCCAAAGAAACAGACCGTGTTATATGTGAACCGTGTTATAATGAGGTTATTTACTATATGCATTATAGTAAAATAGTAATTTGAGAGCCACGTCATGGCCGTGTTATATTGGAAACCGTGTTATAACGAGGCACGTTATAATGAGGTTGGACTGTATATTGTAAACCATTGGTTGTGAGCTCAGTCAAGGGCTTCTCCTGTGTTTCTGTATCCATATGACTTGATCTGTTGATTGGGTGTAAATAGAAATCAATCAACCAACCATTGATTGAGTCATTTATTTTGTGAAAATGTGGTGTCAAAGGTTATTTTGGTTCTGTGTTGGGTTTACTAAACAGTTAAAACCAGACAATGCTGGTCATGGGGTGGCAACAATAAATAATGTGGCCACATTTGAGCCACCACGTGGGAAAACCAACAATCTGCATTGGCGAAAACAAAGGCGCAGATCAGCTTCGCAGTAACTGCGAAGCTGATCAGCGCCTTTGTTTTCGCTACTCGGATAGTACAATTCCTCTTCTACTTAAATCCGAAATTTCAAGCTTCTGGCTCTTTTCTGTGCTTGTACAGTCCGGTTTGTGTCGGACCTGTTCGGAAACCACATTGTTGGTTTTCCTATGAGGCGGCTCAAATAATGTGGTCACATTTATTGCCTCTAGAATATAATGTATGCCATAATGTTTTATTTCATAAAAATCAACATATTCTCATGATATCTGCAATGCAGTGTTTGGTTAGTTCAGTTTACATGATCATTTAAAAATGAACTGTGTGCTTGAGAAGCACAGAAAGCTTTTTTGCAATATCTTTTTTCGTATCTGATATAGAATCTTGTAAATCTATAAGAATCCTTCTAGAATAAATGGATATGTCCATAACTTGCAGAAAGAAGTCTAAAATATGACAAAATAATTTCGCTACTGAATCGAAGTTCAAAATAGATGCTATTCTTACAGAAGTCTATAACTTTCAATCGATATGGAATCTGATGAACTGCGTAAAATGTTACAAAATTTGAGAGAAAAGCTTATTTTAGGCACACACTGTGACAGTCCATTTTTTAGAAATTATTTATGGCTAGTGCAAGTATCAATAATTTGATGGTACTGTTTTTACTTCTGGAACAAAATGTAATCATAATCGACTTTAGGGGGAGGTTTATGGCTAGTGCAAGTATCAATAATTTGATGGTACTGTTTTTACTTCTGGAACAAAATGTAATCATAATCGACTTTAGGGGGAGGTGGAGGGATGAGTTTGACTTCAGCATTTTCATGTTCAAGTGTTGTTACTACTGGTAAATTTCCTTTCTGGATGCAATAATTTTAAGTTGGTGTGTTTGTGGGTGGGGGTGGGGGTGGGGGTGGGGGAGGGGTAAAAAGTGGATGGACATCTTTGAAAACCAAGGATAATCAGTATACTTTGGTTCTAAGATGTAAGGGAAAAAATGGTCTGAGTATACTTGACTTGTGAAGATGGGATGAGGATGAAAATTGTACAATGTCAGTTTCACATCTTATTTCTATTGCCTAGTGTTTTGGTATAGCGTTTATCATACTTTTTCTACTTTATCACAGAGTTTTGGGCGGCCCACGTGGCCGAGTGGTGATATTTCATTACCACACTAAGTCTTAACCATTCGATCATCTCACCGCTGTGTCTGGTGTGGGTTTGAGCCCTGCTCTAGCCACATGTGAGACAAGCCAAGTTCTGCTTGCGGGTATGTCAGGTGGTTTTTCTCGGGGTTCTCCCATTTTTACCCCACCTACTGATTGGCCAGTCTCATATGAGCTGAAATAATCTTGAAAGGGACATTAAACTGAATAAAAAAAAATAATGAGTTTAGGTAGTTTTTTTTGAATGAAACGTCTTATTTGGTAAAATTGTTGAAGTCAGAAATTTTGCCTTTTATGCCTCATTTCATATAGAAATTGAAAGCTTCACTTCTGGAATTGAGTTGAGATCTGCTTGTCAATCAAATTTGAGCCTGTGCGTGAGAAAAACCAACAATTTGGGTTCCAATCAGGTCCGACACGAACCGGCCTGTACAGTCACAGAAGATGGTTAGAGGCTGGAAATTTTGGATCGAGAAAGTAGAGGAATTGTACTATCCGTGTAGCGAAAAACAAAGGCGCTGATCAGCTTCGCAGTAACTGCAAAGCTGATCTGCGCCTTTGTTGTCGCCTATACAGATTGTTGGTTTTCCCATGTGGCGGCTTTTATTTTAGCTTCATTAGAAGTAAACCTACTTTTTGCATAATATCATATTATTGTGAAAGCTGTTCTCTTTTTTTTTCACTTAACGGATAGTACAATTCCTCTCCTTCTTAAATTAAAAATTTCAAGGTTCTAGCCCTCAGATTCGTACGACAGTCGTGCGACATTCGTGAGAGTGTCGTGCAACATTCGTACGAATGTCGCTTAGTTTTATTTTCTCGCCAGATAGTCGCGTGGTGATATATTTGATAGATACTTCCAAAATGAGCAGAGACCAGACATTTTGATATTCTAGCTACATCATCAGGAAAACATGTCCGTGTAATATATACCCCCTTGAACCCCACTTTTATATAGCAAAACCGGGGTATGTAGGGGTATACCTATTTTTCTTATTTTTGCTCCAAAACATAGATTGTGGGTACTCGTTAGAACCGCCTCGCCGAGGCGGTTCTAACGTGTACCCACAATCTATGTTTTGAGCAAAAATAAGAAAAATATCAAAAATTTTCATTTTGTAACAACTTTAAAAATCTCTGTATATTGCATGGGCGTGTTTTCGTAATGTTCCCAGTTTTTAACTTTCTCATTTTGAAATACAAGGATTTTTACTTTACAGCTAAAAAAAAAAAAAGCAAAAAACAAAAAAAAAAAACAAAAAAAAAAACAAGATAGCTCTACAATACAAAAATAGGGCTTAAGGGGGTGTTTCTTTCACTGACATGTTCTCCTGGTGTGAAGATCAAATGCCATCAAATTATAATTTTTCAGATAAAAAAATCCTGATATTTGAGCCGCCCCATGGGAAAACCAACAATCTGCAAAGGCGAAAACAAAGGCGCAGATCAGCTTCGCGGTAACCGTGAAGCTGATCAGCGCCTTTGTTTTCGCTACTCGGATAGTACTATTCCTCCTCTACTTAACTCCAAAATTTCAAGCTTCTAGCTCTTTTCTGTGACTGTACATGTCGGTTTGTGTCGGACCTGTTCGGAAATCACTTTGTTTGTTTTCCCACGAGACGGCTCATTTGATTGCTCCGTTGATATGGAAATCAGGAGTTTCTTTTATGATGGGTCATTTCGTGCAGTAGAGCCATATTTAGTAGACAAGGAAAGCTAAAAAAATTAAGAAAATCATTATGAAAACTTGCACATGCAATATATAGATATTTTTTTCCCTTGTAAAAATTGAAGATTTCATTTGAATTTTTTTTTTATTTATTTATTTATTTTTAATATTGTTGTTCAAAACATTGATTGTTTGTGGGTACATGTTAGTACTGCCTTGACGAGGCGGTTCTAACCCGTACATACAGTCTATGTTTTGGATCAAAAATAAGAAAAAAATGTATACCCCTGGGTACCCCATTTTCACTACATAAAACTGGGTTTCAAGGGGATACACATTATACGGACATGGTGTCCTGATGTGGAATCCTCATAAAACGGAGCAGCTACTCACTGTAATAGCAGAGCATTAAAAGCAATAAGGCACCGAGGGCTTTTATCCTGACAATTTGACAAATTTTCAGTCATAAAAAACAAACTGCTTGGGAGGCATGGGAGTGCACCAAAGTTGTTATTTTGCATCAGAACAAATTGTATAATTTACTAGAAACGGCATAACTCAGTGCAATCCAATAAAGTTTTATTATGTCGATTCTATCTTTATTCCATCTGTAGACATTTTGCCAGAGCAATTTGCTAAGTTTGTCAATATCCAAAACATTATATTGCCAACGAATGAGCAAAACAAGTATCAGGGAGTGTGAACTGCATCAGAATGATGTACAAAAAATTGCATCTCTGAATCATCTAAACTTTTGGTAAACAACTCTTTTATTTGAACGTTGAAATAAAGACTCTAGACTGTCTTAGTCTTTGAAATAAGTTAAGGCAAATGTAAGTTACATCCCTTCAGTTAGTATCTCATTGGCAAAATAGTCACAAACTGATCGCCAGTTGTCGCGTTCCAGTGAGACAGGGGCTTTAATTATTAATACATCTTCTACGCTAACAGTTACTGCTGATAACTTGAACTGCTGATAACTGACAAACTGTTGATAATTTGAACAGCTGATTACTCAGAGTGTAGGACAAAATCCCCCCCGGACAGAATCCCCCCCACTCTTTTTTGTTGACGAGGACAGAATCCCCCCCAGTATATCTTGCAAGTAGGACAGAATCCCCCCCTCCCAGACAGAATCTCCATAATGATATTCTAACATTTACAACTAAATGTCAACTATTTTTGCACCGGCTGAGGTTGTCTGTATTCATTGATTGCTAATGACCGGATAATTATTTTGTTTGTTTTGTATTTTATTAAGAAAGCTGCATCTTAATATGCCATAATTACTGCTAATAGCAATAATGATATGAGACAGACTTCTATAATTGAGTAATTACCTAAGTTAGAGTAAAAAGTATTGAAAATAACCAAATTGTCATATTTAATTTTCTTTAATCGCCTTTTATTATAGTCAACTAAATAATATCTAAATTAAAAATTGCTCAATTATAGAAGTAGATTCTGTCTGGGTCTGGGAAGTGGGGGGTGGGGATTCTGTCCTATTTGCAAGATATACTGGGGGGGATTCTGTCCTCGTCAACAAAAAAGAGTGGGGGGGATTCTGTCCGGGGGGATTTTGTCCGGATACCGATTACTCAAACTGCTGAGAATTTGAAGTGCTGATTACTCAAACTGCTGATATTAATTAGAACTGCAGATAATTCCATCTGCTGATAGTTTGAACTGCTGATAACTCAAACTAATGATACCTTGGTTTACTGATGATAACTCAGAACTGCGGATAACTTGAACTGCCTATAACTGGAACAACTGATAACTCAGACTGCTGATAATTTGAACTGCTGATATCTCAAACTAATGATAACTTGAACTACCAGTAACTCTGAATGACCAATAACTCAAACTGCTGATAATTTGAACAGCTGATAACTTGAACTACAGATAACTGGAATCATTTGTTTTGACCACTTAAATACCTGAGATGCCATGTGAAAGTTTTGCTGGAACAAGCAAATCTTTCTTCTCCCTGCTAATTGGCACTTGAACTTTCATCTCTTTTCATCAATAAACCAACTGCTTTTTTCATAGTGAAGCATTTGCCAACTAGATGAGCAAATGCTTCATATGATAATATATTCATTTAAAGGCATAAATGATGAGGATATTTTTATTTAAAGAGGGTGCTGCATTTAATACAAAACTGTTGAATTTTGATATGCTTTAAATGAAAAAAAAAGTTTTATACACCTTGGGCTTTATTGCTAAATTTAATCTTCATTGTGATCAAGTTACCCTATGATATGCTTTATCTGACAAAATTTCATACAAACATGATATATATAATATATTATTTTCTTTTATAAATGAGTCATTTTTTTTTTTTATTTTAAATGTGATAGAAAATGGATAGGTTGTCAAATTCAGGAATTCAAGGTCATCCAAATACCCAAAGGTGATCATGCTTTGAATTATCTTGAGCTTATACACACTATATGCCCTTTTTAATGACAATGTGTGGTTCTATAATGTTTGCTTGTACAGAACATATAATACTGAATGTTGCAATTTTATAAATATAGAAAAAGAAGCCTGCTTAAGAGCATCAAAAAAAAAAAAAAAAAAAAAAAAAAATGAAAAGATTCAGAACTCTATGTGCCTTAAAAAAAAACATTGAAAAGATTCAGAACTCTATGTGCCTATCTGTTTTGGCATGCAGGCATAGACATTTTTTCTGTACTCATTATCTCATTAATTTCATGTTGTCAGGAGGAACATGGTGTATCTTTTTACAATATGAGCCGCCTCATAAGAAAACCAACAATTTGTAGAGGCGAAAACAATGACGCAGATCAGCTTCGCGGTAACCGCGAAGCTGATCAGCGCCTTTGTTTTCCCCACACGCATAGTACAATTCATCTACTTTCTAAATCCAAAATTTCCAGACTCTAGCTATCTTCTGCGCTTGTACAGCTTGGTTTGTGTCAGACATGTTCGGAAACCACATTGTTGGTTTTGTCATGAGACGGCTCATACACAACTACAGACAGAGAAAAAAATCACTTCAACCTCTCTATCATGTATTTTCTGCTACCTCCCTAACACCCATTTATTTGTGCTTAATCAAACATTTCTAATATGCAGGAAATTTGGGGTACAATGAGATTTTACATATGCAGATTTAGGGATTCCCTTTTCATGCTGAATGCATCTAATTAGTGATTTTATTGTAAATAAGATCGTTTATGCATGCATCTTCTTCATTCCCTAAAAAGGTTGAAAACAGGATTCTCTTATACCCAGTCAGTTCCTAATTAAGATTGATGTGTTTTTAATCACTATATTGGCCACATTATGACGAAAACTGACTTACTTAAACACCTTATACAAACAGCAAAGCTGCGGATCAGACTGCGCACTTGCGCAGTCTGATCTGCAGCTTCGTTGTTTGCAGATTAACTAGTATTATTCCTCTAGTTTCTTTTTCTGGTTTTTCAAGACCATAGGAGGTGTGGAGGCTGGTGTAGAAAACTCATTGAGAAGCATTTCGGCATGTAGGGGCTGATCTGCTATGTCAAAGGATAATGTTATTGTTGCTGCTGTCAACAAACACATTGTATGAGCCACCTCGTGGGAAAACCAACAATGTGGTTTCCGAACAGGTCTGACACAAGCCGGCCTGTACAGTCACAGAAAAGAGCTAGAAGCTTGAAATTTTGGAGTTAAGTAGAGGAGGAATTGTACTATCCGAGTAGCGAAAACAAAGGCGCTGATCAGCTTCGCGGTTACCGCGAAGCTGATCTGCGCCTTTGTTTTCGCATATGCAGATTGTTGGTTTTCCCACGAGGCGGCTCATTTGAAATTCTTATTGTCAAGATTTTGCATTTCTTGGGTTTTCCTGCATTAAAATGCTGAGCCAAACTTAGTCATTGTCTGGCAAATTTGCACAGAATAGGTGGCAATAAAAATACTCATAGGACTTAAGATTGCAAATAAATAAAAAGGAAGTCAGTTGAATTCACTTTGTGCCAGTATGCACATCAAACCAAATGTGCAGAAGAATTTTAGCCACCGCATGGGAAAACCAACAATCTGCATAGATGAAAACAAAGGCACAGATCAGCTTCGCAGTAACTCACAGGCTCATAAATTGTCTTCGGATTCCAAGCTCTAAAAGTTAGGTTGACCTCCAGTATGAATTGTATTAAGGCCATCTTTGCTTATCGTTTTGGAAGTTCCTCATATATGAGCCACAAATTCATGAATGATGAAAATAAAAGATTTATCATGTTATTGCAAGAGGATATTGTTTTGAAGACAAAAGACAAAAGAAGTTCTGTTGTCTGCAGCAGAATGCCTGGTTTTCTACTAATGTGTTCTATATTAGTTATAATGATCCCATTAGCAATATATCTTGTTTGACAGATGTTCAATTTTGTTGTGTCTGTTTCACAGGGGTATTGTTTTAAAAACTCTACAGCCTATATGATGTGGGAATTTCGCTTTAATCCCCTAGAAGACTTTAAGGTATATGTAAAAGCTTGATGGTGTTGATCGATTGATTGATTGGCATCCACTTGTTGATCTAGCCCTTCCAGAGAAATATATGTGTGAAACAGAGTCTAAAAAAGTAAGTTTCAGATGAAAATGAAGTATATAGACCTGGAAGTGTTTTAACCCCTCTTTTACCCATTTGCATGATGCTGTACCTCAAATTGCAAATTAAAATTCTACACAGCTGTTCAGTACTTTTGTGGGCCGTTTCTCAGTTCAGCTTCATTTACAATGCCATATTCTAAGCAAATAGTTATAAACTTAATGCCACTAGGAGTATGCACAAGTTATGTGTCCCTCCCATACAATCATGTGATACATCTGAGAAGCCAAATAGGGAGATTTACTTTTCAAAATAGGGAGAATGATAATTAAACAAAGAAGGAAATTCTTGATTTCAAATAGGGAGATCAGAAATTTGAAATAGGGAGATGTATAAGGGGAAATTTTGAAATTCCAAATAGGGAGATTTGCTCAAAAATAGGGAGATTCCTCCGAAATAGGGAGATATCACATGTATGGTCTCTCACCTCCCCTGTGAGGGAAATAAGCTGGGTAGGAATCCCAATGAATGTATGCATACTGGAGCTTTTAGCTGAATGTCAAAGTCCCTGCCCTGGCCATGGGCGGGATAATACGTGCATCGGCAAAAAGACATGCCCAACATTGTGCCAATAGATTTGGATTGTGGATAATGAACCATGCTGGCATCTATTTAGTGGCATCTTGTAGCTATAAGTACATGTACTATCTTTGGTTACCCTTTTTGCACCTTTGGTTACATGTTATACACATATGCTTCATCAAGTATAGAATTATATGAAAGCTAGAAAGCATAGTTAAGATACTAAACTCACAATAACACACTTATTTTCTTCTGGTTTTGCTATTAACCCATATGAGCCTCCTGTATCTTTGTTTAAGGTGGGATCCCCCCCCGAGCTGGTATCGAACACAATTAGCTTGTCTAAGTATGTGTGTGTGTGTGAACAGTCAGGGCTGAAGACTAGGTCCATTGGACTTGAACACATAAGGCACAACATAGTCTTCAGCTTCCTCACTGTATGTCCTTGTAACCAGTTCGTCCTGGAAAATTGTCATGGGACCTTGATTTATAGTCTCATTTGAATGCGATTGAACCTGCGACCCTTGGTTTAGGAGGCGTGTGGCTTACCCACTGCGCCACCGGGTATCTTCAATGATAACACACAATGTACCTTAGCCATAAGACCTGCTTTTCTCCAGAGACTGTTCAGAAATGGGTCCAACCTAGTGGTGAGAAATGGGTCCAACCTAGTGGTGGATGTCTTTATTGCTTTGCATTGCTAGACAGAAAAATAAACAAAGATTATGATGCAGAAACAAAGGAGAATTTGATTGTTATTTCATTGCCTGCTTACAACCACTGACTGGATTAGGATTCCACCTCATGTGTTCTTGAGATGTTTCCAAGTTAAAGCAACATGATTTTAGTCTGATTGGAAACTGGTTCGTATGTTCCCTGTAAATCAAGTGACACTGAAGCTCCCAGCATACTTTCAAAATTATAAGTAAAAACCATATAGCCTCCAAACCACCGGTTGTGAAAATAGCAAACTTCCTGAAAGACCTTAACTGGTTGGCTGGGTTGTGTCCTTGTGCAAAATATTTGTTTGTTTGTTTGTTTGTTTGACTTACTGAGGCATAATTTGAATGCAAGCTGCTTGCATACATACATAACATGGTATCTTGAGCCAGAAGCATGTCCAGTTCAGTTTCCATGCAAGCAGAGTGAGAGCCATTTGACCCCACCTCAAGCACAATCTTTTGTTTAAAATATATCTAAGACCATTCTTCCTATATTTTAGTCCAAGGGAAGCAAATCTTTTAAGTAAATTGCCAGAGATGAAATCAGGGGTAACATATCTTAGACCTATAAAATCTTTATGAAAAGAAAATCAAAAACACTTTGTAAAGGAATTCAAGTAATTCAAGTGTGTGTGTGGTGATCATGGGGGGTGGGGGAGTGTTAAAAAATTCTTTTATTGTGGAGTTATGTAATTTGCTGGAATGGTTTTATTGTAGAATTTTGTTGTCAGTGATGCTACCGTACAGTTCCTTCAAGACTACACACTCCTTTATGAGCAGCCAGTCCTGCATTTACTTCGGTGAAAGCGTCATTTTCCGATTAAATAAAAAGAGATAATTGATAGAACTCAATGGTGGGAAATCAAGGATAAGTAACTCTTAGCCTAATTCAAGACAAAAGTTTTGATGGATTGTTTCCCTTATATGCTAAAAATTGCCTCATAAATGAGAATGGCAAGCAAACAGGTGGCTCTAAAATTCTGAAATAGAACAAGATTTTAATTTAAAGATGTTGATCAGCTTGCATTGCAGTCAACTCACAGCTTTAGCTTCTCAGTGCCTGTTTGTCACACTAAGCATAACTTTTCTTTCAATAAACAATTTGTCATGTTGGGATGACAGGGAAATAACCAGTGCTATTGGGAGTAAATGTGTCTAGCAGAATTACACAGCTTTGAACCCCAACCTCTGGTTCCCAAGTCTGACAAACTAGCCAACTAGGCCTCGGAATTTGAGCTGCATCATGAGAAAACCAACATATTGCATATGCGTAAACAAAGGCGCAGATCAGTTTCGCAGTAATTGCGAAGCTGATCAGCGCCTTTCGTTTTGCTTCAAGGATAGTACAATTCTTCTACTTCTAAATCCAAAATTTCTAGCCTCTAGCTGTCTTCAGTCTGTGCTTGTACAGATCAGTTTGTGTAGGACCTGGTCAGAAACCCAGAGTATTGGTTTTCTCGTGACGTTATTTAAATTAAACACCAAAAAATATTTTCCCATTTTCATCATGATTCTCTGATTCCATAAGAAGGCGATGGTTATTGCTGTCATTTAATGAATCACGAGAGAGCCAATAGTGTAATACATCAGCCATCAGGAGACAATATGGTTGGCGCTATCTAACAGCTATCACACATGGCCCTAATGTGAAATGTTACAATTCCTAATGTGAACGAAATCCTCCATAATCGCTAGAAGATCGCTGCCGGATTGAACCATTAATCAATAAAATTGTTCTAGGAGCAAAACAGTATAAGCCATGGGAAAACTGGTCTTTCGGGTTTCCGACCAGGTCCGACACAAACAAGCCTGTACATTCATAGAAGAATGCTAGGGCCTTGAAATCTTAGATTTAACTAAAAATTAAGTGCCGTTACTGCACAGCTCATCTGTGTCTTTGTTTTTTGCATATTCTTAAAGACGATTATTTTCATGATGTGGCTCAAATAATATGGTTTTTGGACAGGCCTCGTTGTTCTGTTGTCATAGTAACCAAATTAATCCTGCCCTTATTGGATGTGATGGTGTTATATGAGCCACGACATGAGAAAACCGGACTTCGGAGTTTCCGACCAGGTCCGACACAAACGTGCATGTACAATCATAGAAGTAGGCTAGAAGCTAGAAATTTCAGATTCAAGAAGAAGAGGGATTGTACTATCCGAGTAGCAAAAACAAAGGCGCTGATCAGCTGTGCAGGAAGCTGATCTGCGCCTTTGTTTTTGCATAAGCAAAAATCTGTTTTTCTCGTGATGGGGCTCGTATTAGAATTGTAACTCTGGGAGGGTTATGGTGTGATGAAATGAATGTGTTCTTTCTCACTTTTCGCCAAAATGTTTTGTCAGAAAAAATCCCCCATGTCCACCGAGTAGATTTCAAAGTAATATCTGTTCCCTTGGTGACACAAATTATATGGCTGTAGATTAAAATGTCAGAAAAGTGAGAAACATAGGATGAATGCTTCCTAGTGACTCATTATTTATTTTCTGGGGAATGACAAAAAAATGAGAGATCTATTTCTTTAGAGACTTTATAAATTTTCAAAAGTGGGTGGGTATTTTCCCTATTTTTTTTTATCACAGGCCCTTGAAGTTATAACCATAAATCATTAAAAATATGCCCTAGAAATAAGTGACTACATGGCAATTGTTTTTACTAGATTCTAGTAACTGATAAGCTGTAAGTCCCATAGGGGTAGTATAATCTAATCAAGAAATGTTGTAATGGAAATCGGGAAATAATAGAAGCCAGCACCAATATTGTTTGAGCTTTTCTTGTGAGAAAACCAACAATCTGGGTTTCCAACCAGGTTGAACACAAACCGGTCTGTATGGTCACAGAAACAGGCTAGAAGCTTGAAATTTCGGATTTAAGAAGGAGAGGGATTGTACTATCCGTGTAGTGAAAACAAAGGTGCAGTAACTGCACAGCTGATCTGCATCTTTGATTTTGCATATGCAGATTGTTTGTTTTCTCATGCAGTGGCTTGTTTATATTGGCAGTAAACAATATTCTCCTTTGTCTTATAAATCACTCAATATGTTTGAAAAATGCTTATATCTGGTGGCAATTGTTTACTAACTTCAGAATTAAAATGGTAAAGAATACGAGCCTTCGCATGAGAAAACCAACAATCTGTGTTTCTGATCAGGTCTGACACAAACCGGCCTGTACAGTCACAGAAGCAGGCTAGAAGCTTGAAATTTTGGATTTAAGTAAAAGAGCAATCTTACTATCCGTGTAGCGAAAACAAAGGTGCTGATCAGCCAGGCAGTCACTGCACGGCTGATCTGCGCCTTTGTTTTCGCCTAAGCATTTTGTTTGTTTTCTTATGCAGCGACTCATATGTTTTGTACAGAAATGGAACTGGGATTTGGGAAAATAAACATAATTAAGTTGGCAGAATCCATTCACAAGCTTGATGCACATGCCAAAACTGTATGGTGATAAGATATTTCATTAATTTGTGTCAATTATTACAGTGATTCACATACGCCATCTGTGTGTGGCCTGTTTAGATTGCATTTGAAGACAGTTCTGTTCTATTCTGTTAAAAATTCTATTATCCCTATAACATTCTATTTTTGCAAAGTTTACAAATATAATAGATAAATTATAAGCCAGCGGCCCCCATTGCCCAGTGGTTAAGAGCACTGATATTTCATAACTGCGCTTAAAGTGTTTTGGCACCCTTATTTGATATGCACTTCAAATTGAAGAGCTTTCAAAACCACGAATTTTGATATAAAGTTGATAAAAATCGGTTATGAAATAAGAAAGTTATAAGTAATTTAACATGCACAAAATGAATGTATGGGCGCCGCCATTTTGTTTATTCGGTTAGTTTTCATATTTCTATTAAAATCAAAATAAACACTGAACCCAATTATAATACATACTTCTTCAAACATTGGGGTCAGCTAGTTACACATTCTGGAGAAAGATTTTTCAAAATCGCCCAAGAAATATAGCAACAAGAGCAATTTGAAAATATTCAAAATGGCCGCCAGGAGTCTATTTTTGGTAATGCGTGGAGTCTAAATTAAAACAGAAAAAATCAAATTAAATGAATTTTTCCGAATATTTTCGTATCAAACTTTGATAGCTGTTTATTTCTAACAACAGGCAATATTATTAATCAAATTGGCACACATTCTATATTAAAGGAAGCCTTTAAATTCGATTTTATCCTAATTTTTAACCTCAACTAGAAAACAAAATGGCGGCCGTCCATATTTCATACTTAATTACCCATAACTTTCTTATTAGACCACCGATTTTCATCAAATTTATATCAAAATGCTTGGTTTTAAAAGCTCTTAAATTTGAAGTACATATCAAGTAAGGGTACCAAAACACTTTAACCATTTGATCATCTCACGGCTGCATGGGTGAAAGTTTTCAGTATTAATACTGAATTCAGTATTGGGAAGATTTTTCCCTAAAACCCTAGTTTTCAGTATTGGAAAAATGGCTTTTCAGTATTGAGATTTTTTGGAACTTTCACCCATGCTGGTGTGGGTTCGGATCCCACACAGGGCACATGTGAGACAAGCCAAGTAATGAAATGTTTCGAGAACTTCGTTTTTGCTAAAATTCTCAAATTTGTTGCCTTGCAAATTCAAAATTCTTGCAAATAGATGAATAGATAATAACAATAACACTGGATGCTTCCTTCATCCCGATATAAAAAGGTTTTGTTTGATTTTTACTATAGGTCCCGATAGGATTTGGTTTTGTTTGATTCAGGTACCGGATTTTTTTCTACAATAATTCCTAGAATTTGGTCAAAGATTTGATTTGATTCTAATTTATGACGTCACTGAAAGAATTTCAAGTCATAATATAGTCCTTTGAATGCAACTTTATAGTAATATTTAATTTGATTCGTTAAAAAGTGATATAAATTAAGCAATTTATGTTATTGTCGACTCTGTTTTGTGAGGTTTTACTGTGTTAAAAAGTAGCACAAAATCCTTTACCAAAAAGTCAAACAAAACCTTTTTATATCAGGACCAAGGAAGCACCCAGTGAATAAGCATTATAGATAACATGAGTCACCTCACTCACGAATTCAAGAACTCGCTAATAATTTGAAAATAGAAAAATCGTTAATTAAATGCACACGAAAATTTCCGAAGTTACATTGTGTGGTCACTGACTGATCTGTTATGAGATTTATCTAAATTACTAAATCTCCCCAGTCATCAGGAAATATATATTAAGCAAATAAATAATTATATACAAACTGACATATATTAATGAAGCCATTTGGCCAGAATGATGGAACAATGGTCAATGAACCTGGATGTTGCAAAATCTGTTAGTCAAATAATTCTTATACATAAATAGGCATTGAAAAAAAAAATGAATAAATCAGTTAAAATAATATGAGCTGCATCATGAGAAAACCAGATTTTGGCCTGTGCGAAAACAAAGGCGCTGATCAGCTGTGCAGTGCCTTTGTTTTTGCTATTCGGATAGTACAATCCCTCTTCTTCCTAAATCTGAAATTTCAAACTTCTAGCAGGCCGGTTTGTATCGGATCGGGTCGAAAACCCTGTAGACCGGTTTTCTCGTGTCGCGGGTCATATGAGACTTGTCATGAGTAACCTTGTCTTTGTGGCCCATCTTTGCATAACGCTGAAACTGGCAAAGGTACATTAACAGATTCTGCCGCATTCTGTGACTGTACAGGCTGGTTTGTGTCAGACCTGGTCGGAAACCCCGAAGCCCGGTTTTCTCGCGTCGAGGCTCAAATACGAAAAAACATGCTGGTCTCTAGTAAGCAACTAGATCTCTGTTCATTTGTATGAAAAGAAAAATGAGTTTTATCATGACTTTGTTCATATGATAAAACAGGTCATATTGCACATGAAGTATAGAAAAATTAGAGCAAAATGTCATTTTTCACATTTTCTTAATCAAAGTCAGTCATCTAGACTGGTCTTTATCTGTCAGCCATAAATCAACCCATAATAGGTTGGGTTTTACATTCCTGACCTTACACGACCTTTCAATAACCTCAATCAGCCAATCAGAAAACTGATAAGGTGGACTTTGAATTACCTCTATGGTAAAAGACATACCCATGGTCATTTTTGACTGGTTTCTGAACCTTTGGCCATGCAAACTCTTTTCATTGTCCCACCCATGCAAACTCTTTTTCATTGTCCCACCCAAGTTGATTTGTCCTGAGTTAGGCTATCAAATCGTTAATTATCCCCAATTGTTTTTGTCATAAACAAGATAAACCTATTCTGAAAATTAATTAAAACAAAAAAACAAATGGCATATGGTATAACATGGTATGGTACGATGGTATGGTATGAAAGTATAGTATAAAAACCCATACCATACCAAATACCATACCATCATACCATACCAAAATAATTATTAACCCGTACTTAGAATTGATCAGTTGTATTTTGTCTGCTTACACCAATCATCATAAGAAATGAAAGGACAACCTTATCTGTCAGTTAGACATTAATTAACGTCCATATATTGTTTGACTGAACACAGATATTATTAGCTCACCTGAGCCGAAGGCTCTCAGAGGTGAGCTTATAGGATAGGCAGGCACCTGGCGTCCGGCAGCGCCGTCGGTTCACAATTTGAAGGAAGAATATCTCTGAAGCTAATGGGCCAACCTTGATCAAATTTTATGTGAACCATCACTGGGTAGGGAGATTGACTGCATTAGGTTTGAAGCAGATTGTATCAAACCTGTCGTTTCCATAGCAACAGATAGCTCCCATATGCTTACAGTGGGAAAAACAAAAAAGAAAATCCTCTTCTCCGAAACCACAAGGCCCAGAGCTTTCATATTTTGTGTGTAGCATAGCAGCCCTCTTTATAAATCCTGCCAACCGTGCCCCTGGGTTCCATACAGGTAACACCCCGGGGGCGTCATTATCTGTCATAGGCTTATAATAGCAAATACATGAAAAAAAATCTACTCAGAAACCACAAGACCCAAAGCTTCTGTGTTTAATATGCAGCATTGTTATATGGAGCTTTACATAAATCCTGCCAATCCTGCCCCAGGGATAAAAAATTATTAGCTTCCATAGCCTACAATGGGGAAAACATTAAAACAATCTTCTTCTCTGAAACCACAAGGCCCCGAGCTTTCATATTTTGTGTGTAGTGTTGTATAGTTGTCCTCTTCACGAATCCTGCCAACTGTGCCCCTGGGGTCCATATAGGCCATGCCCCGGGGGCATCATTATCTGTCATATGCTTATTATGGAAATACATGAAAACTCTTTTTCACTGAAACCACATGACCCAAAGCTTGTATGTTGAGCATGAAGCAATGTTATGTGGTGCTCTACATAAATCCTGCCAATAATGCCCCTGGGGTCAACAATGGCCCCACCTTACAAGTAAAGCTGTGCAGATCAGGTGAGCGTTTACAGGACC
Source organism: Rugalucina vietnamica (assembly GCA_964017185.1). Taxonomy (NCBI): domain Eukaryota; kingdom Metazoa; phylum Mollusca; class Bivalvia; order Lucinida; family Lucinidae; genus Rugalucina; species Rugalucina vietnamica. The sequence continues at coordinate 73,048,367 of OZ024873.1, read as the reverse complement.
ATTTGTCCTCTGGTAATCAACAGTTCAAGACTACAGCAGTATCAAGGAACAACCAAACAACCATTAATTGGGCCGCGTCATGAGAAAAACAGATTTTCGCCTATGCGGAAACAAAGGCGCAGATCAGCTGTTACTGCACAGCTGATCAACGCCGTTGGTTTCGCCACTTGGATAGTACAATTCCTCTTCTTCTTATATCTGAAATTTCAAGCTTCTAGCCCTTTTCTGAAGCTGTACATGCCGGTTTGGGCCAGACCTGGCCAGAAACACTGAATACCAGTTTTCTCGCTTTGCGATCAATTAATAGTGAAAACAAAAAAGAAAGTGGATGGTAAAACATCCATTGTACCATATGAAAAGTCTGCATTCAAGCATAAGTTTTGCTTATTTCCCTGCTAAACCATCAACAGATTAGAAGTGGATAGTGCATTCTTATTTTCTTTGTCAAATAACAAAGAATGTAGGCTACTAGTTTTAGCTAAGTTATATGAAGGTATTTTGCGGTTATAAGTCAAAGTCAGGCATTGCCTACAATTGTTTGTTTAATTGCCACAGAAGCCTTTGATGACAAGAGAACAATAAAGAAATATCATATCATTGTTTATGCTTAGTTTGCCAGATACGGGTGTCAACACTTATAGTTGATCATGTTTATCATGCCCTGTTGTTAAATATTCCAGAAACACTTATGGTCCTGATCGATCAAATGCCCTTAATTAATTGGCAATAAGCATGGTTTTATGGTCAAAATTGTATGAACTGTTAACACTCCAGTTTCAAAATTGCCTTTGGAATTGCTCAGCTTTTCCTTTTTCTGGAACCATTATTACCCTAATAAATCAACATGTATTTCTTTAAAAACAATGGTGGCTACCTTTGTAGAAATGTGATGCTAACTACATGATCAATTGTTCGCTTAAGCAAGTCTGAGACATGGAAGAAACTTGTTACATGATTCTGGTGTAAATTGCTGAACGTCACAGTACACAGGTGTGCGACTGCACAAGGAAATATTCCATGCAATTAATTACAGGCACGTTGAATATGTTATGGACGTGACACAAGGTTGTTTGTGTGTATTAAGGCTTAATGTCCCAGTCAACAATTTTTCAGTCATGTCGGGACAGAGCCAAGTCTTCCTGGGTTTAACCAGTACTGTAAGGAGTTAATGTGTCTAGCTAAAAGACGCAACACAGTGACGCCTGTGGGGTTCGAACCCAGGACCTCTTGTCGGAGTCCGACGTTCTACCACTACGCACCGCGCTCCCTATGAATCTGAGTCAAGCATGTGCCTGATGTTTCACTGACAAATTTGGACAAATAAAAATAGTTTGCTTTTTAATCTTTAATAAGCAGCCACACTTTAGAGCGTAAATCAGGCTTGTGTCGGAAATATAAACATCATAAATGTAACACTTTGAAAACGTTACGTCCCAGACATGTTTATCACGTGATGTAGGTGCGTATCAGGCGTTCAACACACGTCTCACGCACGCTAAATGTGGGCACGTCACTGACAGAAGTGTTCAGCAAGCGCTAAAGCCAATATTTTGGAAAATCAAAATGCACATGTACACTGTAGGGTACATAGACGTGTTCAAAGCGTGTGCCGAACGAGATCAAAGCATGTCTAACACACAATTAAAAAATGTTGAACGTATACATGTACATAATATATATGACACATGCCCAAGAACCTTTGTTTCTGATGACAGGAGCAAGATAAAGAAACACTGTATTTGTTGTTTATGCATAGTTTACCTATTACAGATGTCAACACCTGTTGATCATGATTATCAAGCACTGTTTTGAACCAACCATTCCAGATAATATAATGCTAGTAAAGGGGTACTCACACCACAGCGCATAGCGCCAACATATGCCGACGTATGAGATATTTTGTCCATACGTTGGTGTACGTTGAATACGTTTGGTTTAAGTTTTGCATAAGTTAGGGGTACGCTACAATACGCTGGCATACGTTGTCGTGCGTCGTGTACGCCCAGAAATTTTGTGCATGCACAAAATGTCCAACGTATGCCAACGTACTGATAATATGTTACTCATAAGTTAGGCGTACGCAACGAATACGTTATGCATAAGTTCATGAGCGTTTCCTGTAAGTAACTCATACGTTCGCATACGTTGTCGTACGCCAAAGCTCACCTGGAATTTAGTTTAGCATATGAGAAGCGTATGCATAACGCATTACCAATGTACGAGCAGTGTGCTCGGAACGTATGCAGCGTATGTTAAACGTGCGAAAAACGTACTCAGCGTATGCACTACTTACGCATAGCGCATTGGTCAGCGTTCGGAATTTTATGTATAAAATGGAAGGAATAGGGACTGTGTACACACGGCAGCATCAAAATAATATACTCAGCCAACAACAAATTGCACAATTGGGTGTATGGCTAAATTGTATTCACTATTATATATTATCGCTTGCCCAGAGATTTTTTTTGCAAGAAGGTACAAGTAGGCAACGATCAGGAAAAGGCGCAATCAGAAAAAGATTGGAGGCGGGAAAAAACAAACTAACAATAAGGTTCTAAGACCATGAATACATTTAGTAAGCCGAAAGAGCAGCTATTTCCCAATAGGTGGCCACTCAGTTACCTAAACTTAACTTAAATATGATAACATACATAAGGCGCCAACAGCACAAAAATTAAACACCAAGACATAAAACAATAAGAACCACAACAGAAGTAATGCCTTGGAACGATCAGTAATATAAAATTACTGGCGGGCTTAAACCGGTTTTACAGGATCCTAACCTCACCCTCAGCTTCTGCAGTGGTTCATAACATTTAATTAGTTGTTCGGTCCTCGTAGTGAATCTCTAACTAGTCAATGAATCATCATTGTAAGAACTGGATGCCTTCAAAGCTCATATTCGATGACTTTATAAAATTGTTGACATATATTATAAAAGTGTCAAAGATTTGTTGAATATTAAAGTCACCTTTTCAAAATATGCTTATTACCAAATGGAATATCAAAGGTAACTGAAAATTTAAGCAGGTAGATTCCACAATATGCTGGTTTTTTTCAGTATATCGAATGATTTACATTTTGTAGAAACGAAAAGTGGTTGAGAAATTGTTATGGGAGACTTCCTTAGCTGTGAGAAGTGTTAAGGTTGAAACAGAAACAGACGCGAATCATAAAAACGCTACCCATCATAATGTTTCTACTAGGTCTACTCAAGTAAAACAATAATAATGGGCGGCCCCCGTGGCCGAGAAGTTAAGAGCACTGTTTCTTAATCACTCGATCATCTCACCGCTGTGACTGGTGTGGGTTCGAGCCCCGCTCTGGCCACATGTAAGACAAGCCATGTTCTGCTTGCGGGAGTGTCAGGTGTTTTTTTCTCACGGTTCTCCCGTTTTCGCCCCACCTACTGATTGACTGATTGGCCCTCCCGTTTTCGCCCCACCTACTGTTTGGCCCGTCTCATATGAGCTAAAATAATCTTGAAAGGGACGTAAAAAAAAAATTGGTAGTGTCAGTTTGTTTGTTTCGAAAGTGATCCATAAACTCAATTCTACCTAGAAATGATTCTTCTGAGAAATCCACAAAATGCACACCGTCGGAAGAATCAGGTGTGTAGATTACTGTGGTCATTTTAATTTCCTTTTATTTATTTATTTATTTATTTATTTATTTATTTATTTATTTATTTTACTGGATATATGTTTGACTCCCTTTTTGAAGAACGTTAAGTTCGTTAAAAGCATGCTGTGCATACGTTTGGAGTACGTCAGACGTACGTTGTGCATACGCTCCTGCTATGCTAACGCTGTTATACGCTGTTATAAGTCATGATACGCCAGGGATATGTTATTAATAAGCTTCTCATACGTTAGACATACGTTCCGTGCGCTAAGCTTAAGCTTTGTGAACGTTCAGAGAGCATTTTCTGGATTATTAGCATAGAATGAACAGCGTATGACGTACAACAACGTACTGGATGTTTTTTCATACGCTGCTCATAAGTTGGCTAATACGTTTTGGTCTGAGCGGGCCTTAAGCATGGTTTAAACAGTTAACTTTGTATGGACAGTCACATGTAACATTTGAGGCCTAGTGTTAAGGTTGAAAAAAGTGTATTGAAATTGCAAAACATTTCCATTTCCTGCTGCGCATGTGGACTTAAAGCTTGGATGAGTCCTGTATGCTTACGAATAAGTGAATCATGTTCATCCGTGTTCATCCGTGTTCAATACGTTCGGCGTTAGCTTTACATGTAGGTATGTCATGTACGCTACTTGTATGTTTCAATTAACCATTTAATACACTTCAGTATATATACCCCCATTCCATTGGGTGGTGATTCCTCTCTGTTCATGGCAATTCTCATGGATGCAAAAGACTTCCACGCTTTCACTATGCCACCAGTACGTTTCAGCAGTGATCTCGCTATGCTGGCCACGATCATGTTGCACTGTCACTACGCTCCTATGGCGCATTGAGAGAGTCCGTACATTGCTTCTACAACATGGGTTTCAAGGCCATACTATGTCTTGTCTACGTGACCCTGCTACGACCTAAGCACATAAGCCGCGCTTCTATTGCGCTTTTGGGGACATTTCTTTGTAAGTTAAATGATTTATCTACTTTTGTAGTATTTGGACACCGCATGGTTTTCCAAAGTCAGTTTGATGTGCATGCTCTTGTGAAATATGACCATACAGATGTTCGAGTTTGTCTTTCTGCTCATAAAGGTCTACATCTTGTCCGTAATGATAGTCTTAGGTACTTTTTACCATAGTATCCCTGCTGTCCATTATAGCTGCAATCCTGGTATGAGAATTAAACATTCTCTCTTTTTATGTACTTATTTCACATGTCATGACATGGCTTATCTTTTTTGTTTGATTTGCCTAGCAATTTGATATTGTGCATTGTCTGTAAACCAACTTTTACATTGACCAGATACAAACACCTTTGATAATAAGGGCATGTTAAGATAATCAGTTTTATAATTAAGCCAAATGATAAGCAAGTGATATCAGGCATAAACATATAACTCTGCAGAGAAACTTAATGTATACTGTTGAAATTAAGAAATGCAACAACCACTCGCAATATTTGTAAGCCTACAATGTAATCTAAATTTGAGGTGTATAGCATCTTATTTCAGGAAATCAGTTTGTAGCCATGATTTTAAACAAAATATTTGAGGCATGAGCTGCTACTTGAAAACATGGTCATTTAATTCAGTTTAAAGAAACTCTTTACCAAACCAAATTTATTGTTTACTGAATTCTAGCAATTTCTTGCATATCAAAGACGACTATCAGTTGGTACATGTTACCTTACTTTGTGATTTTGAATTGGCTTCAATTTGCTCTGTTAAAACACATTTTGACACAATTCCATGGGATGGTTAATATGATATCATTGTTGCACAAGAAACATCTTTAAAAAAGATAATTGTCGAAGATTAATATCTGTTCTGCAATAGGGTACAGGATGCAGGAGAGAGAGACAGACAGACAGACAGACAGACAGACAGTATGGCTCTTGCAGAGCCAACTCCAACAGACAGACAGACAGACAGACAGACAGACAGACAGACAGTATGACTCTTGCAGAGCCAACTCCAGACATGACTGAGAGGAAATGCTTTTCAAATGTCCTTACGGCGAGAGTCCTTAAGAGTCGCTGGACCGAAACGACTCGTTCTGTTGAGCAGAGCGTTTGATCCGAACACGCCTATATTTAATGGAGAAAATCCGAACGCATCTTATCTACGATGGCCTGCATGGATCATAAAATTTCAAAATCCACAGATTTTAGATTTTAATTTTTCTTTGCAAAAGCTTTCGTCACACAAAAAGCGATTAATATGAATAATAATAAGGACCAATGATGGCTTGTATAGTAAATAACATCATATTAAAGTACTTTTTAAAGAGATGCAGTTTGTTGCCTTTTTCATCTTCCATATGGGAAAAACCCGGATGCAGGTCAAAAATGATCTGAGATGTCTTCGACAAATAACACACGTAATGTCACTGGCCCATTGGTCTGATATATGGCATATAAATGGCAGATTTCCGAACACTATAAAAGACGTTACCTGCTTATTTTTCGTCATTCTGCACTTTTACATCTCACAAAAGTGGAACAAGTGAAGGTTAGCTAGCTATCTAAGCAGTCAAAGCATCTTACAAATTATATAGGTGGCACTGTAGCCGATTGGTTACGAATGCTGATTTCATAATAGCTCTTAATCATTCAATCATCTCACCACTGTGTCCAGTGTGGCTCCGAGCCCCGCACAGGGCACATGTGAAGCCAGCCAAGTTCTGCTTGCTGGTGTGCCAGATGCTTAGTCTGTGGGTAATCTAGTTTTCACTTCAGCTACTCATTGGCGCGTCTCATACGACGTGACAAGAATCTTGTTTAGGGATTGTAAAACTGAATAAAAATTAATACATGTAGTTGCATATCTTTTTTCCATAAGTATAGAAACAATATTTTCAAAGTACTTGAAAACTTGTTTTATTGTTTCTATAGAAGTGCTTAATGTCTGGAGTACGGGTTAATAAAAAATTTGGTATGGTATGATGGTATGGTATGATGGTATGGTATAGATTTTCATACTAAACCGCCATACCATACCATCGTACCATACCATGTTTTACCATATGCCAAAAACTTTATGCCCTGGAACCATTATGTGATTAAGATAAGAGGTTTTATGTGCTTTAGATAAAAGTGGAGCATGACAATACCTTGCAATTGAAAATATGTTTGTTTGATTTGAGGTTTAACGTCCCAGTCAACAGCAATGGTTATGTCGGGACGTTGCCACCACTTTATGGGACTTTGACCCAAAATGAGTCCATCAAGCGCTTTAAAAATAGAATCATCCAACGAAGCCACAAAGGCTTATATATGTAGATGATTGGACTGGAACGACTTTTTCTGGGCAGACTCAGACCAGAGCGGTTAACCAGTAATCAGATGGTCAGTTAAATATGGTCTGGATTTTGTGCACTTTGAAGTTCTAATCAGCCTCAATTTTTTTACATTTTTTTTCTTAAATTTTTATGGGCTTCTTTGGTTGTATTGGGGTTTAATGTCCCAGTCAACAATTTTTTAGTCATGTCAGGACAGAGCCAATGCTTCCTGGGTACTAACCAGTACTGTGGGTAGTTAATGTGTCTCCTTTGTGTGAGGATTGAACCCAGGATCACTTGATTCGGAGTCCGATGCTTTACCACCAGTCCACCAGGCTTGTCTGAGGAAGAAATGAAGATTTGTGGAATAGGAAATCCTAAATATGGATTTTCTCACTTTGGGGTTGTATATGAGTCAACCCCAAACTCATGAAAGATACTAAAATAACACCTTTTTATGTTGTGATGTCAAAAAAGTTTATCTCAAAGTTTGGTTTATGGTGTTTTATGGCCTTTCATTTTGCTTACCATGCCATATTTTTTGGCAAATTGGGTGCACCCCATGTTGAGTATACTGCCTTTCACTATAGATTATGCCAATAAAAATATGGAATGCCCATACATTACATGAGCCGCGACGCGAGAAAACCGGTCTTCGGGGTTTCCGACCAGGTCCGACACAAACCGGCCTGTACAGTCACAGAAAAGAGTTAGAAGCTTGAAATTTCGGATTTAAGTAGAAGAGGAATTGTACTATCCGAGTAGCGAAAACAAAGGCGCTGATCAGCTTCGCGGTTACCGCGAAGCTGATCTGCGCCTTTGTTTTCGCCCTAGGCAAAAATCCGGTTTTGTCATGGCGCGGCCCACATCTTATGAGGATTTGTGCCAAGGAAACCTAAACTTGTGCTTGTGAACACACAGCAAAGGAGTTAGTTGATCTGAGGTTTTTTCATTTGTACAGCCTGATCCCAAGTTTTATAGCTTGCTGCAAAGATAATACATTTTTGAATAGGTTTTGAATACTTGAAAAATTGAGAACATTGCCTTCTTAATGTACTAGGAGGTCCAGCGGTTATTGTATCTGGTCCCAACTTTATGTTTTTTCGGCCATGGACTCTTATCCTAAGTAGACATCTTCTTTCTGTGGCTGCCATAGGCTTTGAAGAATTACTGCTGTCAAAAACTTTTCTTTGCTTGAGAAGAAATGAAATTTCGCATGAAAAATGAGTGGGTAGTCTCCCTGTGTGAGTCTTATTAATTTTGAAATATTGGTGGAATAAAGAGTACTTAGACCCCATCATTAATTGAGCCGCGACGCGAGAAAACCGGTCTTCGGGGTTTCCGACCAGGTCCGTCACAAACCGGCCTGTACAAGCTCAGAAAAGAGCTAGAAGCTTGCAATTTCGGATTTAAGTAGAAGAGGAATTGTACTATCCGAGTGGCGAAAACAAAGGCGCTGATCAGCTTCGCGGTTACCGCGAAGCTGATCTGCGCCTTTGTTTTCGCATAGGCAAAAATCCGGTTTTCTCACGATGCGGCTCAATTTTTATCGCCCAAAGAACTGACGGTTTTTGACAGTGATGGCTGCTCCCAAGATAATGATATAATTTGAGCAGCTGATGCTTGGAAAAATCTCAGGAGAGGGTATTGTATTAGTTATCAGTCGTAAGTCATCAGTCTTGAGTTACTCTGTTAGTTGATTGTTTTAAGATCAACTGACAGCTAACAGCTTACTTTGACTAACAGAATACCCAGATCCAATCTCGAGGAGCATACAGACTGCATCTCAATTTTGGTGATGCCCTTTTGCTCACCTGAGCATTCAAATGGTTGTTGAAGCTTCAATTTGACATCAGAGTACTTGTTTATACCCATGAAGTAGTGGATCGGATCCATCCCAAGATGACTGTAAAGTTGTAGACTGGGATAAATGAAATACAATGTATCTTAAATGAAAGCACCCACCTCTTTAAACAATATGGTACAAATTTTATTAAAATCGGATGAAAATAAAGTTATGTAGGTTTGAGTATTCCTTGATTTCTGTTTTTAAAGGCGGCCATCTTGGATATTCATGAGAATAGACATATTCATGTATTCATATTATTAGACATCATTATTAAAAGCCATAAATAGACATGCATAATTAATATTAACGAGTAAAATTTTTCTGTTAGTTTTTGTTATAATATTTTCCATTAATGATTTACTATCAATTTTGGACATATCACCAAATTAGTTTTGAAATATAAAATTTATTCATTGTTTTGGATTTTATAATTTTCTAATTTTAAAAATATTCAAAATGGCGGCGGAAAGTCACTTCGTTCCAAAATTTTAAATGCCAATATCTCGCTTATTCATTGACTGATTTGAACAAAGTTTGCACCAAAATGTTTACTTTGATAAGATTTTATGTTTTAAATGCATTATTGTTGAATACTGTGTTCTCCTTAAACCACAAAACAAACAAACAAAAAGCAACCAAAATGGTGTTAATAAGTTAATTTCTTGTTGGAAATGGAAAATTTCAACATGGCGCAGCAGGAACTTTTCAAAAGTTTTTTATACAGATATCATTAAAAGAAATAATAGATGTTTTTCAACAGAGTGGGTGTTAAACTGACATTTTCTCACAAGTGATCCAAGATGTATTGAGATAGAGAGATGGAAGGGAATGATAATTGGATGTGAGACATGTTAGAGAGAACTGTGGAATACCATCTGACAACCAGAGTTAGGTGTGGATTATGTCATTCTGGGAAACACAATTTGCTGGAATCAGCAAGATTTGCTCTGAAAAAGAGGCACAGCCTCATTTTTATCTTGAGCATGGCACAATTACATACCATTGTACTGGATAAGTACAAAGGAAGAAGGCCCCAGTCCATTGTGGCCTAAAGAAATAGATGGACTGCTTGTGACTACAGGCAAAGCTTATATACTTCAGACTGAGCATCTGATTACTGGTTAACCACACTGGTCTGAGCCTGCCCAGGAAAAATGGTTTAAGTCAAACCATCCATAGGTATAAGCCTTTTGTGGCTTAGTTGGATGGTTATATTTCAAGCACTTGTTGGATGTCATTACATCCTCATTTTGGTAAAAGTCCCATAAAATGGAGGCAACGTCCCAACATGACCTTAGCTGTTGACTGGGACGTAAAGCGTCAATTCAAACAAACAAACAAAAGAAGTGATGGCTCCATCTCAACATGACTTAAAAATTGTTGACTTGTTACATTAGCTACAACACAATCTTTACCGAAAAGATTAAACCAAAGGGAGGTAACAAATGTACAACAGGATTTTGCTGCTTTGTCCTTGTTAAAGAAAAAAAAGAAAAAGAAAAAGGAAAAAGAAACAAAAAGCCAGTAGCTGAAAAAATAACATAATAACATACTGATACAGTTGAAAACAATCACACCAATTGAGCTGTATCATGAGAAAACCTGATTCTTTGTTTAAGCGAAAACAAGGGCACAGATCAGCTGACAGTAATTATCAGCGCCTTAATTTTCGCTACACGGATAGTATAATTTCTTCTCTACATATACACAAAGTTTCTAGATTCTAGCTTTCTTCTGTGGCTGTATAGGCCGGTTTGTGTCAGACCTTGTCAACCAGAGGACCAATGGTCCTGTAAACGCTCACCTGAAACCCGAGATATATACCAATAAACTTGTTTGACTAGAATGATAATATACATGTATATAACCCCAGGGCCGGGTCAGAGCAACCCCTGGAGTCATATTTCTTTTTGACAACATAAAACTTTAGTCCATTTGCCAATTTACTTCAAGTTTTGCCCTTCAAATGACATTTTAACAATTTTCCCCATTCAAATGCATGGGCGACCTAAGTTGACCTTGCCGTAAAATAGGTCAAGGTCACCCAAGGGTCACTATTTATATAACCTTTGTAGAGCTCCATTGCCTGATGCTTTATGCCAAGTTTCAAAATCATAGGCCTTCTGGTTCTGGAGAAAAAGATTTTTAAATTTTTTTTGCTATTTATAGCCATGGCAGCCATCTTGGTCAGGTGACCTTGACCATTTATATATACTTTCATTCCCACTTCCTAACAATACTCCTCATAAAGTTTGGCTTTGATTGGCCAAGCAGTTTCAGAGAAGAAGATCTTTAAATATCACTGTAATATACATGTATATTGCCCCGGGGTGGGGGCAGACAGACCCCTGGGGTCCAAATTTTTTCAAAATCATAAAAATTAAGTCCATTTGCCTATTTCCTGCAAGGTTTTCCCTACAAATGACATTTTAACACTTTTCCCCATTCAAATGCATGAGCGACCTATGTTGACCTTGCCGTATAATAGGTCAAGGTCATCCCAGGGTCATGATTTATATAAACTTTGTAGAGCTCCTGTCACTGATGCTTCACACCAAGTTTCAAAATCATTGGCCTTCTGGTTCTGGAGAAGAAGATTTTTAAAGGTTTTTTCTATTTATAGCCATGGCAGCCATCTTGGTCATGTGACCTTGACCATTTATATAAACTTTCTTTCCCCCTTCCCAAGGATGCTCCATATGAAGTTTGGCTTTGATTGGCCAAGCGGTTTCAGGGGAGAAGATGTTTCATTATTATGGAAATATACATGTATATAGCCCCAGGGCAGGGGCAGACACCCCCAGGGGCTAAAATTTTCCATTAACATTAATCTTCTGTCCATTTGCCTATTCCCAGTTAGTTTTACCCATTAAATAGCATTTTACCATTTTTTCCCATTCAAATGCATTGGCGACCTAAGTTGACCTTGCCGTAAAATAGGTCAAGGTCATCCTAGGGTCATGATTTATATAAACTATGATGGGCCCACATCCCTGATGCTACATACCAAGTTTCATGGAAATCGGCCCACTGGTTCTGGAGAAGAAGATTTTTAAAGGTTTTTGCTATTTATAGCCATGGCGGCCATCTTGGTCACGTGACCTGGACCATTTATATACACTTTCGTTCCCCCTTCCTAAGGATGCTCCACATGAAGTTTGGCTTTGATTGGCCAAGCGGTTTCAGAGGAGAAGATCTTTGAAAATGTGAACGACGGACGACGGACGGACGCCGGAGCATGGGTATACTATAAGCTCACCTGTGAGCCTTCGGCTCAGGTGAGCTAAAAATCCCGAAGACTGGTTTTCTGGCGTCGTGGCTCAATTAATCCTGAAGAATTAAGATTGCCCTGTATCAGAGTAGGTGTTAAGTAGCCAATTTTCTGTTGTGTTTGATGAAACTACACAGCTGCAGTGATATATTCTTTCTGGATTCTTATCAAAGTCTGATTTACTGGAACAAAGATGCCGGCCCTGTCTGATAGAAAATATCTTGATGAAATGTGACAAAATCCCAGAGCTTACAAAGCCTATTATATCACATTGTGATGAGAAACATTTGGACATCAGCCGTAAAACTCCATCACTTTTGGATACCATGCAAACTTTATAGGAGTATTTAGAAAATTTTGTTTTTTTTTGTATTGAGGTTTAACATCCTGGTCAACAATTTTATAAGTCATGTCAAGATGGAGCCACACTGGGTTTGTTTAGCTAACAAGAAATGTCAGTTCTTATTTTGCTCTCACTTGAATGAAACTGGTTATAGACCAACAAATTATTGGGATTATGATTTTGTTTGTACTACCAGTAGTCTTAATGCTTGTTGGAACTTTGTCCCCTTGTGCCATTCTTGAAATTGTCTCCCCTTTTAAATCCAAGTTTTCTTTAGGATGTTTATAGAGCAGCACTTGTTGATATGAGCCGCATCGTGAGAAAACCAGATTTTTGCCTAGGCGAAAACAAAGGCGCAGATCAGCTTCGCGGTAACCGCGAAGCTGATCAGCGCCTTTGTTTTCGCTACATGGATAGTATATTTCCTCTTCTTCTTATATCCGAAATTTCAAGCTTCTAGCCTGCTTCTGTAACTGTACAGGCCGGTTTGTGTCGGACCTGGTCGGAAACCCCGAAGACCGGTTTTCTCGCGTCGCGGCTCATATTAGATATAACATCTCTTTATCACAGGAAAAAAACAACAACAGGCATATCATAAAGTTATGTGGGGGGACGCGAGAAAAGAGGTCTTCAGGATTTCCAACCAGGTCCGACACAAACCGAGTCGTACAAGCACTGAAGATGGCTAGAGGCTGGAAATTTTGGCTTTGGAAAGTAGAGGAATTGTACTATCCGTGTAGCAAAAACAAAGGTACTGAACAGCTTTGCAGTAACTGTACAGCTGATCTGCGCCTTTGTTTTCCCATAGGCAAAAACCTGGTTTTCTGATGACATGGCTTATAAGAAATTAAGGTGGAAAGCCAGAAATGTGCCAATTAATGAGTTATGTATTGTTGGTGAAAGTTTTTTGAACCTGTTTTATGGCTACAGTGATATGAAACACAAGAGTGGGGTTTCAGTTTTATTTTCATACCAATAAATATTCTATGAAATAAAACAAATTGCACTCTTTTTTTTGTCCAACTGCCACTCAAGTTTGGATGGGAAAGCCTTTATTCTGGGCCTAGTTGTTCAAAATTTCGTAAGCTTTCTGAATTGTATATATTTATTTATACATGATAACAACATTAGCAGCAATATTATAAGCATAATAAGCACAGCTTTATGGTATCATTAACTTAATGCTGTCGTTAAGCCCTCGATTTATTAACTATATATCCACTTTAAAAGCAAATACACTATTATTTTTCTCATGACATGGCTCATAAAAGGATGAGCAAAGGATTCTCACATTTTTTCAACAAAAAATAGCAGTGTACATTTGAAATTTTGACGAATCGTTAACTAACGACATCATTAATTTTGATCAACTGGCCCCTGGTTGTGAGACCTGTTGAGGCTACAAGGAGTTATCTGTCCTTGAGCATCTGACAAAATTTTGCATTTTTCAGTTATTGTTGAAAGAAATATGCACTGAGTAGTGGCTACCATCATCATATGAGCCGCCTCGTGGGAAAACCAACAATGTGGTGTCCGACCAGGTCCGACACAAACCGACCTGTACAGTCAAAGAAATGAGCTAGAAACTTGAAATTTCGGATTTAAGTAGAAGAGGAACTGTACTATCCGAGAAGCGAAAACAAAGGCGCTGATCAGCTTCGCAGTTACTGCGAAGCTGATCTGCGCCTTTGTTTTCGCCTAAGCAGATTGTTGGTTTTCCCATGTGGCGGCTTAATTATGCATGATATCAGTTACACCCTAAGCAACCTCTGTGGGCATTTTGAATGTGTCACGAACAAGGGAGATAATTTCAATTCATACTTGTGTTATAACATCAGGAAAACACGTCTGTGAAATGTTTACCCCCTGAAACCCCACTTTTATACAGCAAAATTAACTGGGGTATGCAGGGGTATACCTATTTTTAGCTCACCTGAGCCGAAGGCTCACAGGTGAGCTTATAGGATAGGCAGGCATCCATCGTCCGTCGTCGTCCGTCCGTCCGTCGTCCGTCGTCCGTCCACAATTTCAAAGAAGAATATTTCTGAAGCTAGTAGGCCGATCTTGATCAAATTTAATGTGAACCATAATTGGGTTGGGGGATTGATGGCATTAGGTTTTGGAGCAGATTGTATCAAAATTGTGGTTTCCATGGCAACAGATAGGTCCCATAGACTTACAATGGGAAAAACTAAAAAAATCTTCTTCTCTGAAACCACTAGGCCCACAGCTTTGATATTTGGTATGTAGCAATGGCTAATGGTCCTCTACATAAATTGTGCCATTCATGCCCCTTGGGTCAAATTTGGCCACGCCCCGGGGGGTCGATAGTCTCCATAGACTTACTATGGGAAAAAAATTAAAAAATCTTCTTCTCTGAAACCACAGGGCCCACAGCTTTGATATTTGGTATGTGGCAATGGCTAATGGTCCTCTACATAAATTGTGCCAGCCATACCCCTGGGGTCAAATTTGGCCACACCCCGGGGGTCGATAGTCTCCATAGACTTACAATTGGAAAAACTAAAAAAATCTTCTTCTCTGAAACCACTAGGCCCACAGCTTTGATATTTGGTATGTAGCAATGGCTAATGGTCCTCTACATAAATTGTGCCATTCATGCCCCTGGGGTCAAATTTGGCCACGCCCCGGGGGTTGATAGTCTCCATAGACTTACTATGGAAAAAAAATTAAAAAATCTTCTTCTCTGAAACTACAGGGCCCACAGCTTTGATATTTTGTAGGTGGCAATGGCTAATGGTCCTCTACATAAATTGTGCCAATCATGCCCCTGGGGTCAAATTTGGCCACGCCCCGGGGGTCGATAGTCTCCATAGACCTACAATAGGAAAAAAAACTAAAAAAATCTTCTTCTCTGAAACCACTAGGCCAACAGCTTTGATATTTGGTATGTGGCAATGGCTAATGGTCCTCTACATAAATTGTGCCATTCATGCCCCTGGGGTCAAATTTGGCCACGCCCCGGGGGTTGATAGTCTCCATAGACTTACTATGGGAAAAAAAATTCAAAAATCTTCTTCTCTGAAACCACAGGGCACACAGCTTTGATATTTGGTATGTGGCAATGGCTAATGGTCCTCTACATAAATTATGCCAACCATGCCCCTTGGGTCAAATTTGGCCACGCCCTGGGGGTAGATAGTCTCCATAGACTTACAATGGGAAAAACTAAAAAAAACTTCTTCTCTGAAACCAAAAGGCCCAGAGCTTCTATATTTTGTATGTAGCAATGTTTGGTAGTCCCCATTCTAAATTGTGCCAGTCATGCCCCTGGGTCAAATTTGGCCATGCCCCGGGGGTCAATAGTGTCCATGCATAGACTTTCATTGGTCGATTCTCAATTAATTTAAATCTCATGAGCTTACAATGTGATAATCTCTCAGGTGAGCTACAGGACCAATGGTCCTCTAGTTCTTATTTTTGCTCCAAAACATAGATTGTGGGTACTCCTTAGAATTGCCTCGGTGAGGCGGTTCTAATGTGTACCCACAATCTATGTTTTGAGCAACAATAAGAAAAATATCATTTTTTTTTTTCAGCTGAAACAGCTAAAAAATCTCTGTTTGTTGCATCACCAGGGCAAATTTTCGTAATGACTGAATGTGAACTTTGGTACATGTACTAAATTGCGGCCTGAAATTGATTCTTTGTGATTAAAGGCTTATGTGTTCTGACTCAGACTGATATAAAAAAAAGTAGGGTTCCACATTTGGTTGAATAATGGAGAAAACAGATCTTTTATTGAAGTAAAAAAAATCTTATATTTGGTATTAAGTATCTTATTTCATTAATTGTCCCCTGGTATTAGCCATAAATTTGATTTATATGGCTGACAGACTGTTTCATTAATTTCTTGAGGAAAAAAATAATATCAAAAAGCACAAAATTATGTGAGCTGTGAGCTTGCCATTTTAAAGGTCATTTAGTTTGCAACTTTCAAGGTAGCTCTCGATCAATCCAAGTGTCTTTATCATGTCAGAAAAGAAACTCAGATTTTCAGAACACATGGTCTTCTTGTGTAAAACAAATGCTCTAATGGCAAGCTCGAGTGAAAGGGGCTGTAGTAGAGAAAGACCTTGCTAAACATTATTAAGCAGAAGTTTTCAGGATGCAGAAAGCAGAATAAGGTCATTATAGACACTAATGAAACTTTAAAATACTAAAAGTCCAATTAAACACTGAACTGTATGTTAATTTTCATATTATTGCTGCTAATTGCAGTTATCCAGGATTCTGGTTTGTATAACAAAGTCACAGTGACATTTTGATGAACATGGCTCTTTTGTTAGCTAATATAAAATCAAAATTTTATTTGAAAAATCAGTATAGGAAAGGGGAATTGATGTTTACAGGTCACATGACCAAGATGGCCACAATTCCCATATATGATAAAGCTTTTCTCCTCCCGAACCAGTGGACAGATTTCAACGAAACTTGGCATGTAGCATTGATGGCCAAAGTACATGTATCACAATGTGTATATAAATCATGATCCTTTGATGTTGACCTTGACCTATTTTATGGCAAGGTCAACATAGGTCACCTATGCATTTGAATGGGGAAAACAGTATTAAAAAATGTTATTTTAAGGGAAAATCTTGCAGGAAATGCGCATTTGGCCTAAATATTGATGATTTTGAAAAACATTGGACCCCAGGGGCTCATCTGCCCCTACACAGGGGCAATTACATGTATATTACCATAATATTCAAACATCTCCTCTTCTGAAACCACTTGGCTAATCAAAGCCAAATTTTACATGAAGCATCTATAGAAAAAGGGAACCAATGTATACCTATATAAAAATTCCAGGTCACATGATCAACATGGCCACCATGCCGATATATGGTAAAAACCCTTCAAAAATCTTCTCCGGAACCAGTGGAACGATTGCAATGACATTTGGCATGTAGCATTGGGGACTAGAGTACTACAATGTGTTTATAATTCATGACCCTGTACTGACCTTGACCTATTTCATGACAATGTTAAATAAGATTGTCTGTGTATCTGAATGGGGAAAACTGTTAAAATGTCATTTGATTGGAAAAATGGGCATGAAATGGGCAAATGGACAGAATATTCATGATTTAAAAAAAAATAAAAATAAAAAAAATAAAAAAAAAAAATGACACAACTTTAGCTATATACATGCATATAACCATGTGTATTGGTATATGTATACACCAGATCTCAAGTGAGCATTTACAGGACATTGTTTTTATTTTCTTTAATTCCTACCATTTTTTTAAGTTGGGGGGTGGGGTAGAATGTTGGACTCTACACTGAGAGGTCGGTTCGAAACCTTCTGTCGCTATGACATAAGCCTTTGAGCAAGACATTTTAACAAATAATAGAAGTGGTCATCTTGACATTACTGAAAAAGTTGTTTTATTGGATGTTATTTAGAAACGTGCACGAAAATAAGTGCACCGAAACCATCCACTTTAAAAGCATGCTTGTGAGTAAGAGCAGAATCACTTAGAAATGGATTATATATGAGCCGCCCCATGGGAAAACCAACAATCTGCCTAGGCGAAAACAAAGGCGCAGATCAGCTTCGCGGTAACCGCGAAGCTGATCAGCGCCTTTGTTTTCGCTTCTCAGATAGTACAATTCCTCTTCTACTTAAATCCGAAATTTCAAGCTTCTAGCTCTTTTCTGAGCTTGTACAGGCCGGTATGTGTCTGACCTGTTCGGAAACCACCTTGTTGGTTTTCCCACGAGGCGGCTCATATCAGCTATAATGATAGTCTCTAATGTGATTAATGGGAGCTGTAATTGAAAAACACTGATTCTGTTAATTGCACAGAAAAACATGAAATCACAATCACAGTTTAGACAAATGAGCCGCCTCGTGGGAAAACCAACAATGTGGTTTCCGAACAGGTCCGACACAAACCGGCCTGTACGGTCACAGAAAAGAGCTAGAAGCTTGAAATTTCGGATTTAAGTAGAAGAGAAAGTGTACTATCCGAGTAGCGAAAACAAAGACGCTGATCAGCTTCGCGGTTGCCGCGAAGCTGATCTGCGTCTTTGTTTTCGCATATGCAGATTGTTGGTTTTCCCATGTCTTGAGGCGGCTCAAATTGTGTTTTACGACTGCCCTTTCTGAACAGTAACAGACAGACAGGGTTTTAATGCTGGCAGTTTTATTTTTCCATGAGGAGAGATTGTTCTTGTACTTGTATCAGTATTCAAGTCACCACATTTGGTTTCCTACATCATACTGTTTATTCACATCATGAGCAGCATGTCCAAAATGCACTAAAACGAACTTCGTATCAGTGCAGTCACATATCTAAATTTCACGATTTTTTTTTTTTTTTTTTTTTTTTGAAATTACGCTTTTGAATATCTGAAAACATAAAATTCTCATATATTATACAAAACAAGACATTACATATTAAACATCCTCTCTGTCTGCACAAAGTGTTTTACAATTAAGCAGACTTTGATTGTACAAGGATCGGTCTAAAAGTTTTTATGAAAATTTAGTTATGAAATATTTCCATAGCTATTGTTTCTCTTCCCTGTGCTCAAAAAGAGTGTAACTCTGTCAGTTAATTGAGCCGCATCGTGAGAAAACCGGATTTTTGCCTAGGCGAAAACAAAGGCGCAGATCAGCTTCGCGGTAACCGCGAAGCTGATCAGCGCCTTTGTTTTCGCTACTCGGATAGTACTATTCCTCTTCTACTTAAATCCGAAATTTCAAGCTTCTAGCCTGCTTCTGTGACTGTACAGCTCGGTTTGTGTCAGACCTGGTCGAAACTCCCGAAGACCGGTTTTCTCACGATGCGGCTCAAATGAGTGTGCTCTAAGGTTTGATAATCTGCAATCAGGAGGCTTGCTAAAAATACTGTGGTGAGGATGATTGTCTAATTAATCTGTTGATTGTGGACAAAAAACACAAAATCAACAAACAGATAAATGTCCAGTCATTTTCTCTATTTTCAGCACTGTCCCAGGATGCGGCCAACTATAACCCTGCTAGCTACAATCCCGGGGGTAGTGCCCAGGCCCCCAACAGTGCCCAGATTGGGGAGTATGACTACTCATACGGTACATCATACGGTGGATCATACGGTGCCGATGACCTGAAAGACAGTGAGTGGTATGAGAGACAGAACAGAAAGTAAGTCATGATATGAGCCTCGACGTGAGAAAACTGGTCCTTGGGGTTTCCGACCAGGTCTGACAGAAACCGGTTTGTACAGTCACAAGAGCAGGCTAGAAGCTTGAAGAAAGGGAATCATACTATCCGTAAAGTGAAAACAAAGATGCTGATCTGCGCCTTTGTTTTCGCTTAGGCAAAAAGAAATTGAATACCAAGTATTACAGATTTCATATGAGTGAGACAGTAAGTAGTGACCTATACTGTGTCGCTAGAATGTTTTTGACACAAAATGAGCGTTTTCAGAAGATCTCTAAGACTAAAGCTAGACTGAGAATAAACATTATACTGCTCATAAAATAATTAGATTGTACTTTTTGTTAATGCTCATATGAAAAAAGTAATGCATAAGAACTGTTTTGGCAGAGTATGATTAACTTAAGAGTGTTTGCTGACCACATGAAGAATGGTTGAATACAGAAAGTCTAGATAGATACAGTAGTAGGACATTGTGCTTCTTATGATTTTTCGGACCAATGTCCTATGATATTATTTAATCAAAATTTTCATCACGATTTTTCTTTCTCCCAGTTCTTACTTAACAATACTCGGCCCTGAAATTAATATAATAAATCTTATTTGGATGCCTCAATATAATACGAGTCTTTTCCAAAGAAATCATGATTGAAGAAATCAAGCAAAGTAAATATCGGGATCAGCTGCCATACTGTGCAAACCAATCAGATTTGTCATTTTTCACCACCTAGGTAGAACTTTCTGACTAGTTGCTGAAACTGCAGCTCACTTCTTTGCCTAAGGAGCAAGGTTTGAGTCCCTCATGAGTCGGAGCCCAAATGTGTGGCTTGCATGCGACAAGGCTCTTATGTCAGAACAGGCGTCTGGCTTTTCCCTTGTTACAACATAGACTTCATTATTTAGACAAATGATCCGCATCATGAGAAAACCAGCAGTGTGGTTTCCGAACCGGTCCGACACAAACTGGCCTGTACGGTCACAGAAAAAGGCTGCATGTCTAGAAGCTTGATATTTTGGATATAGGTAGTGGTGGTGGAAACATACTATCCGAGTTGTGAAAATATAAGCACTGACCAGCTTCGCAGTTACTGCTAAAAGCCGATCTGCGCCTATGTTTCTCATATGCAAAATGTTTGTTTTCTTATGAAGCGGCTCAAGTCTATTCCACAGTCTGGTTGATCTATCGCCATTATTCATGTGGTTCGCTTACAAAATATTCTGATTATTCTATTGTTGTCCATATTGTTGGTAATATTTTGTGGTTGAATATGAGTGCGGTTGAAAGTGCCAAATATGGTTTTTGATATTGTTGTCTATGATTAACTACATCCATTTATCTTGAGAAAGCCCTTCACAAAATGGATGGAGGTGGTCCAAATTATAGTACTTTTGGTCCCATGTCTCAATGATAACATTTGAAATGGTTTGGAACCAAACCAGGCCTTGAGGTTATAAAACATTTTCATGCTCAACTCAACTGAGACTTAGATTTATCCTGCTCATAAAATATTAAAATGCCAACAATTGTTGGCATTTTAACATTTATGAGCAAGATAAATTACAGGCTTTGATGATCTAAACCTGAAATTTCAATTAGTTAGTGATATTTTAGTACTTATGAGTACATGTAGTTACAATTTCAGTCTTAGCTGAGTTGAGCATGAAAATTTTAGTTTTAGCATGTTGAGCATGTAAAAAGTTTTATAAACACAAGACCGGATTATTGTAATCCCCGTGGTCAACAAACAATAGAAGAGCAGACAGAAGAAATGTCCATCACCCCTGTCTCCATGACAAATTCTGCTTTACATTACGAAAACTTGCCCATGCAATATACAGAGATTTTTTTCACCTGTAAAATTGAAAATTTCATCAGAAAATTTTTGATATTTTTCTTATTTTTGCTCAAAACATAGATTGTGGGTACACGTTAGAACCGCCTACGAGTACCCACAATCTATGTTTTGGAGCAAAAATAAGAAAAATAGGTATACCCCTACATACCCCAGTTTTTCTATATAAAAGTGGGGTTCAAGGGGGTATACATTACACGGACATGTTTTCCTGATGAGATTGGATGTCAGTGGGCTCCCAACCAGAAAAGGTGGTAAGCAGCACCAAAACGTCTATGAAGTTCAGCAAGGCGCAGTCATACTGTAGCTTATATTTATCACTTTTCATCTGTGACCTTTGTCAAACAAATAATTTTGAATTTGATTTTTTGTGAAAAATCATTTGATATTTTGTGAAAAATCATTTGATTTTTTGTGAAAAATCAATTGATTTTTTGGGAAAAATCATAAATGGTTTGTCTATAATTTTGTTCATTTAGTATGTTTCATTCAATTTTGCTATAAGGTCCTTTTAAAACAGCCCATGGCTCATATATAAGGTGCAGAAATTCTGAAAGACAATGCTAAATATGAATCAAGATGCAATCTTGTATTTTATTTGAAAGCTTTCAATACCATTTATTGATATAAATTCCAATTGTCTGTGTCTGGTTACCACACAGTGTTGGTAAAATGTGTTGTTGTCTGGTCGGAAATAATGGCTTCACACAAAAACTGTCATGAAAGCTATATTAATGACTAGAAAAAAGGTCCAAATCTTTTTTGATTGGAGACAAATCCATTTTGGAGTATCATCTATCTTGAAATCAAATAGGCTTGGCAGAAAATGCTTATTTCTAGAATAGGCATTAGTCTTGCTTGAGACTCAGATATAAAATGAGCCGCGACGCGAGAAATCCGGTCTTCGGGGTTTCCGACAAGGTCTGACACAAACCGACCTGTACAGTCATAGAAGCGGGCTAGAAGCTTGAAATTTCTGATTTAAGAAGAAGAGAAATTGCACTATCTGTGTAGCGAAAAAAAAGGCGCTGATCAGCTTCTACTGATGTGCGCCTTTGTTTTCGCATAGGCAAAAATCTGGTTTTCTCACGATGTGGCTCAAATGTACTCTACATAAAAATGTCCAATGTTTCTTATTCACAGGACTGCAGGCATCAATGTTATGAATTGTGGCTTTGGTTATATCCTAAACATTACGAAAACTTGCCCATGCAATATATAGAGATTTTTTTTCAGCTGCAAAAATTACAAATTTCATTGGAAAATATTTGATAGTTTTAAGATTTATGCTCAAGACATTGATTGTGGGTACACGTTAGGACCGCCTTCCCGAGGCGGTTCTAATGAGTACCCACAACCACATTCTATGTTTTGGAACAAAAATAAGAAAAATAGATATACCCCTGTAAACCCCAGTTTTGCTATATATGGGGTATGAGGGGTTATACTTTTCATGGACATGTTTGCCTGATGTTTCGAGTGTAATTTGTGCCAATTTCTTGGTATCTTGGCCCTTTACTGACAATTAAAGAAATTACTGAAAAAGGAAAAGATAAAATTGTTGAAACACTTTTTGTGGCATTTTGTAACATTGCATTGCATTTTGATAAAATCTTTTCTAGGGTTTAAGAATGATATCTGTCAATCAATGAAACCATGTGCAAGGATATGTGCTTGAAAAAACATTGAACAGTTTGTTGAAAAAGTTTGATCATTTTAACATTGTAAAAGTTCAGTTTTAAATAAAGAAAGTATGAAGCCTATCTTCTCATCAGAATGACATAATGCCTTCTATACAAAAAACTGAATTATCAGAAAAGAAAAGCTAATGATTATGTGCTTTCACATCAAAAAGATTAAACAAGTGCAATGACTTTCTAAATTATATCAAACTGTATCTGAAGTAATAAGGACAGGTTCATTGAAATTACTAACAAAAAAGTAGGCCCATCTCTCGGTATATTTACGTATATTTGTGTATGTAAACAGGCAACTGTTGCCCGCAACGAATATACATGCATAAATATTCACAAATTGTTCTGTGCATGTTCATATGATGTCAATCAAGTAAGAATAGGTTGAATCTCAATTGCATGGTTTTATGAATTACATGTAAGTTCAGTGCAGTTTTGGTCCATAAGCACATAATTTGCTTGATCCCTTTCTCATTTTATGTGACCTATGAAACTTTATCATGAAATTTTGTCTATGAACAGTTCAAAATGAAAATCTATATCTGAAATTATGCCATGGCATATGGACTCATCAGAGGTTAAATCCCAGCACTAAAGCTCCTCTATGCCCCTGCTATATAAGGCCGGAGATACAAATGACTGGCGCATATTACTTGTCCAATTCTCCAGTCATTTTAACCTGTGAACTTTCCATGAAAGTGACAGAAATGTCATCTGCATGCATAGTGTATTCAACATGGTCATTCATCTTGTTATTTGCATCATTGACACCCCTTTGGAGACAGACTGATGCATGTTGCATAAGATATAATTACAGGACATGTATCAAATGCGCTTAAAAATTGGGAAGGTCATCCTCATTTCCACCATGCTCTATCTGCATCCATCATTCTTGACAACCAATCAGGTGCAAGTGTCAAATTTGCTGCAGATCTACTGGTCCAACACCAGTAAAAAATCTCCCATAGGCCGCAATGCAAATTCCCTCACTTTGTGACACTCCCAGCTGGTACCCAACATTGCACCACCAAAAGGTCTTCTCTAACTTGATAGCCCAGCCACACCCCTACCCAAAGGTGCCACTACCTAGAGGGGTTGACCATCTCGATTTTCCGGTAATCCATTTTGCAATATACCTATGGGTGGATTTTACACTCTAGAATGGTCCGGATTTTAGTAGGGGGTAGTGTACAAACAGAAGCCTCCGATGAGATATAGTCCGCCTTGGCATGGTGATTTGTGCACTAACATGTTGTATTATGGCGATACTTTGTATTAAGTGCGAGATCTTATACAGAATGTAGGAAATGTTCTCACTATTCAGCATCAAACATGTGTGGATGAAATTTTTAAATGCACTATTTTCGTGGGGTACGGCGGAGTGATATTTTTTTACCGGTGTTACACCTTGAGGGAAATTTCTTTTTATCGCGAACAAGAAAATTTCTTTGCGATACACTCTCCCCCAAAATACAAGATGCTTGATAAGTGTTCTGTTGAGAAAGAACACAAAATGAGGGTACATGGGGTCTTTCAATTCTAGGTACCCCCCATGTAAAAGCAGGCTATTTTGACCAAAAATCAAAATATGGTGGTCATACATAATGCCCAACAAATGTTTAAAACAACCAAACCTAAGCAATAAAATGCTACAGAATTAATGTCAAGATATTGGTGTACCATATTTGACCTTCAAATGACCTTGACATTTGACCTATGAACTGTGACCTTGACCCCAAATAGCTACACGAGTAAAACTTTACAACCTAGAAATTGAGCAAAAATGATCTGTTTGTAAGTTTTTGTGTCCTTGACCTTTGACCTTGGGTGACCTTGACCTTTGACCTTCACTGTGACCTTGCGCAAAGCAAGTACAAAGGTTTACCACAGTTGTTGCTTATGCCACAACGTCTTCTAAGTGCTGAGTGATAACAATAACACTAGAAAATGGGACCGAAATGACCCTCTCAATAACGCTATTTTCAGCCAAAACTTGTCAAAAAGATGTTCATTTGAGCCAAAAATTGTCTTAAACACTAGCAAATAGCGTAATTCAACAATATATCATGGTTTAGACCAGTTTTAAATCTAAATCTTGGCTAAAATCACATTTGAAAGCGGATTTTAATGGGTTTTAATTTTTTCAAATTTTCAAAAATTTAAATTTCAATTAAATTTTTCTAAAATTGATAAAAGTTTGAAATTTTTGTCAAAATCTAAGTTTGAGCCAGATACGAAGAGTATACCACTAAGTAACGACTGACTATGCCAAAAGTAAAAATTTCGACATTCGGCTTCTAAGGTCCAACACCAGTAAAAAATCTCCCATAGGCCGCAATGCAAATTCCCTCACTTTGTGACACTCCCAGCTGGTACCCAACATTGCACCACCAAAAGGTCTTCTCTAACTTGATAGCCCAGCCACACCCCTACCCAAAGGTGCCACTACCTAGAGGGGTTGACCATCTCGATTTTCCGGTAATCCATTTTGCAATATACCTATGGGTGGATTTTACACTCTAGAATGGTCCGGATTTTAGTAGGGGGTAGTGTACAAACAGAAGCCTCCGATGAGATATAGTCCGCCTTGGCATGGTGATTTGTGCACTAACATGTTGTATTATGGCGATACTTTGTATTAAGTGCGAGATCTTATACACAATGTAGGAAATGTTCTCACTATTCAGCATCAAACATGTGTGGATGAAATTTTTAAATGCACTATTTTCGTGGGGTACGGCGGAGTGATATTTTTTTACCGGTGTTACACCTACTGCAGCAGTCAGTTTCATTGGATGATTGATTGGACTGATATGATTGGCTGATGTATGGTATGTGCAAGCTCCCAGTGACCTAGACTTCTGACCCACCATTGTTCAATCATTGCTTAATGCCCATTTGTTTGAATTACAGAAGCATGATAGCGTTTACATTGCAATTACGACATAATGAAACATGCGCTTGGCTTCAAGATGAAGCGATACTGTCATCCATCAAGAAAATAATTCCCTAAGAAGTATGTTTTAAATGATTCATTTGCACAGGGGTCTTTTGCAAACATCTTTCATTTGGTTGCTATTGATTTTGCAGCAAGATGCTTTCCACTGTAATGCGAAGACGGCTATCGGATATCGCTTCAGCAGAGTTTCCTTAGATATTGTCATTACAGAGCATTATCTCATAATAGAGTAATGGTTTTGCCTATATTTGGAATCGTCTCCAGTTTCGGAAGTTCTGACATAATGTTTACTTCCATCTGATTGTGTCATAGTATTTAGCATCTTGTTACAGCAACATTGATATCAATACTTGTAGCAGGTTCAGATGGCTCAATCTAGTCAGTGATCTTTTACACTATTTTGGTGGCTTTATTACTCACCATGCTACTCAGCTGTTGCTTGATCTTCACGCTGTGGTGTCTTAGCTTGATGTCTGCTTGTTCGTTGGTTTGTTGATTTGGGTTTAACGTCACACAACAACAGCTAAGATCATAAGGAGACTGGATCTTGGTTTATAGTCTCATCCAACAGAGTGGAGAAGCCTGGGATCAAACTTGCACCCCTGCATCACAGGGCGAGTGACATAATCACTGCACCATGGAGGCTTAAAAATGTATGATTGTGGCTTAAAAATAATATTCCATAAAGTCACAATCTATGCTATTTCTGCCATCTTATTGCCCACTTCAAGTTGAAAAGCCAAGAACATTGGTCTGACAACATTTCACACCATTATTTCCTATGTTTACATTGTTTTGCAGCACTCTTCAGAAGGATTCCAAGAATTCCATTTAGGGAAATAAGAATGTTTTTGTATTAAAGACATGAGTCATGTGCATGATTAAAGCAGGACAATTTTATTCTGTGTTTAAGCAGTCCCTAAGAGGACATCTTAGTTTATATTTGCATAATTTAATCATCGAATAATCACATTTTCTAGGTTTCTAGTCAGCCCGATTTGTCAGCCCTGTAATTACTGTCAGTAAATGTTCTTAGAAAAAAGACAGTGCCAATTTTAGTATCATCATGAGAGAACTTGTCTAGTTTTCGATGTTTCTGGGAAGGTAAATTTTGTTTGTCAGCTGAAAACTACATGTATGTGTTTGAGTGAAAGAGCCAGCTAGATTATCCATGTATCTAGGAAACAAACAGAGAACATTGAATCAACAATGAAATGCTAAGATTATTTCTAATTTTTGTCTCGATTTCTCATAAGCAATAAGCAGGTTTTCTCCCAAAAGAGGTTATTTATTTAGGGATGTTAATTTTCTTTGCCCAATTACTCGATGAATTATGCATGTAGGCACATCTTGTCTTTTCCTCCTTTTAAGACCAAAATGCAAGAAATCACGATCTTGTATAATGTTAAAGCCAGTTTACAAAATATTAATGTGTTTTGATTCTTCCTGAAGTGTTGCTGAGAGTAGTTTGCATTTTCTGATTGCAGCACTCCCTTGGCCTTCTATATGTATACAAAGAATTACTAAAGAAAGGCATAAACTGAAAACAATTGTTTTCTATTTGTAAAGTGTCAGTGTCTTTGAACAACTTCTTAAAGCTGACATGAAGAAGTCTCAAGCCTTGGGGATTCTGGTTCTAAACTTTTAGGTCAATAACAGACTTTGTCACAAGGAATCATGTCTTTCAAAGTTGCCTAGGTCTCAGGTTTGCTCAAGCTTATATGATGTATCTTCTGCCTCCCCCCACAAAAACTGTTTAGTCTTGCAACAAGAGGTGTTGAACTATACGGTAAAGCCATGAGCAACAATAGGGTTGATGCAGTCTGAACTGCAACTTTTGTTATTCACAATCACATTGTCATCAAGCAGATATTTCTGTAAACATGTCTAATACAATAGGAAGATCAAGAAATGGCTTCACCATTATTATTGTTAGATTTGAGCCGTGTGACATGAGTAAACCGGATTTTTTTCTCTGTGCGAAAACAAAGGCGCAGATCAGCTTTGCAGTAACTGCGAAGCTGATCAGCACCTTTGTTTTCGCAACATGGATAGTACAATTCCTCTTCTTCTAAAATCTGAAATTCCAAGCTTCTATCCATCTTCTGGAGCTGCACAGGCCGGTTTGTGTCGGACTTGGTCGGAAACCCCAAAGACCGGTTTTCTCGCGTTGCGGCTCATTTTATGAAAACTTATTAGTGAAGTTGAAGACTTGTAGTAAATATTGCTTTATCTGGGTTTAATGTTTTGTAAACATTGGTAGTGTTTTTCATAGCTTTTGATTCCACTTTTCTACTAGACAATAAAAGTTGATCAGATGGATACCAATCTTTAGCGGCAGCTGTTGGCGAACACTTATGGCTGTTGGTTGAGTTAGCTTTAAAATGCTTCATGGTCAGTAGCTTGTCATGCAAGGATAGTCAGTTTTCGTAGTCATACTTTTCCTGGGCATGTCTCCCATTGGTAGGTTATCAGAACTAATTGTACATTCTTTCATCACTAACTGACAAATGCTGATCGCTTGTGGAATAAGATCATTCTTTTGTGCACTGCTCATGTTGGAATATGCTGCTCACATTCTTTTTCAATTCCATTTGTCCATTTTAGGCTAGAACTTGTAACCAGAATGTTGACAAAAATCAAGAAAATGTTTGTCTAGCCTAGCTCTTTAACTTGTCAATATTTCATCTGTAATCTCATACATCTGTGCATAAACCCATGTGATAAATTCATGGATTCATAAAGTGTTGACTGGAACTGCATTATGTCATATGAGCCATTGCAAGGGAACTCCATCACAACAATGAGCTGCGATGAGAGAAAAACCGGTCTTCGGGGTTTCCGACAAGGTGCGACATAAATCGGCCAGTACAGTCACAGCAGAGGCCTAAACACTTGAAATTTCGGATTTAAGATGTAGAGGAATTGTACTATCCGTGTAGCGAAAACAAAGGCGCTGATCAGCTGATCTGCGCCTTTGTTTTCGCCTATGCTTGTGTCGCGGCTCATATGTGCCCAGCAAAGACCTTGTTCAACCTCCCAGTCTGATCTCTTAATATAGATTTGTTGTATAATGTATTTGCCCAGTCTGATATTTTCATGACAGTGTTTGTATTGTTTTCTCGCTGTTATATTTTAACATTAGGCAATTGTATGATATAAACTGATGCAAAACTTTCCCCGTCGCTATTATTTTGCATGTTATAAGCTCTTTTGCCTGTTAATAGCCATGTTTTCTGGGACCGTAATCCCCAAAGCGTTCCGTCCTCGGAATTTTGCTCATTATCACAGTTTACATAGGAAACTCTGTTGTGATGTGCATATAGATTGTTTTCCTGTAAGATTTGTGTTCAGCATTGTCAATTGAAGCTTTCACAAAACATTTGCATTCTGTTTTCCCAGTTTCGTAGGAATGATTCTTCATTTAGGGACTATAGTGTATTCTCATGTAGTGGTTTGGCATGGAGCACAGTGTCGTAGTGTAGTGATAGAGCATTGGACTCAAAATCAAGAGGTCCTGGGGTCGATGCCCACAGGCGGCACCATGTTGTGTCCTTGAGCAAGACACATTAACTCTGTACAGTACTGGTTAAACCCAGGAAGCGTTGGCTCCATTCCGACATGACTGAAAAATTGTTGACTGGGATGTTAACCCTCAATACAAACAAACAATTTTGGAATGGACTAGGCAAGTCTCAGCAAGCCAGGCATTTAAAGGGTCTGCCACGACAGTTGTCTGCCACAACAGTTTGGCATTGAATGAACAACAAACACACACATGCACACATGCATACATAGCATACAAAAAATCACACAAGTGACAAATTGTCCTTGAGTGACCTGTAACTTGAGCTGTGATGCGGGAAAACCGGTCTTGGCGGTTTCAGACCAGGGGCGACACAAATCGGCCTGTACAGTCACAGAAGGTGGCTAAGAAGATTGAAATTTTGTATTTAGGAAGAAGAGAAATTGTACTATCTGAGTTACAATTTTGTTTTTGCCCAGGCGAAAATCCGGTTTTCTCATGACACTGCTCACTTCAGGAATGTTGCAGTAAAACTTTATTTCATACTAATTAACCACTGTCATAATTTTAACATCTTAACTGGTGTATATTTCACATCTCGACAGGAAAATGAAATTAAAACTAATGAGCAACATTACATGTTATGGCCTTATTTATGTGATATAATTGGTCTTATGACAGGGTTATGGTAAGGACACATTTAATGAATAACCAGTTCGTTGGCCTGAGATCCGGGCACAATAGCTGGATTGGTAGTATTATCCTGAAATGTTGTGGATCCTCATGTCCACCCAAGGACACGCTATCAAGAGAAAAGTACATGCTTTACAGATGACTTTTCCCCTTGCACAATTCTGTCTTTACCACCTGTTTTAAAACATACATGTAAGTAGAAAATACATAACATGAGCCATGACACAAGAAAACCAGTCTTCCGAGTTTCTGACCAGGTTTGACACAAACCAGCCTGTACAGTCACAGAAAAAGGCTAGATGCTTGAAAGTTTGGATTTAACAAGGCAAGTAATTGTTTTATCTGTGTAGCGAAAACAAAGGCACTGATCAGCTGTGCAGTAATCAGCTGTGCAGTTACTGCACAGCTGATCTGTGTCTTTTATTTCGCATAGGCATTAATCTGGTTTTCTCATGATGTGGCTCATGTCTATTGTTTATGGCATCCCAACTGTAACCTGCCTTGTAGCACAGGCATGCTGTCTTGTTGTGTCATTATCATGAAAACATGTCCGTGTAAAGTATACCCACTCAAACCCCACTTTTATATAGTAAAACTGGGGTATGCAGGGGTATACTTATTTTTCTTATTTTTGCTCCAAAACATAGATTGTGGGTACTCGTTAGAACCGCCTCGGTACCCACAATCTATGTTTTGAGCAAAAATAAGAAAAATATCAAAATTTTTCCAATGAAATTTTCACTTTTTTAAGCTGAAAAAATTCTCTGTATATTGCATAGGAAAGTTTTCGTAATGTGAACTGTTACCTCTTTCATTGACCTGTTACCTATGAGCCGCGACATGAGAAAAATGGTCTTCGGGTTTCCGACCAGGTCTGACACAAACCGACCTGTACAGTCACAGAAGCAGGCTAGAAGCTTGAAATTTGTGGATTGAAGAAGAAGAGAAATTGTACTATCCTTGTAGCGAAAACAAAGGCGCTGATCAGCCTCGCAGTTACTGCGAAAAGCTGATCTGCGCCTTTGTTTTGGCATAGGCGAAGATCTGGTTTTCTCACAATTTGGCTCCTAAGGTATACCATACACTGACTCCTGGAAAATACATCAACAAGATACTTGTCAAAATCATAAACCTTACACAAATATAGAAGATCAACAGTTGGTGGTGTGTTCTGAATGATCAGGTGCAGTTGAACCAAACAGGGTATGAGCAACATCATTACATCAGGAAAACATATCTGTTATCCTACTTTTATATGGTAAAACTTGGCATTACGGGGGGGGGGGGGGGGGGGGGGGGTACCTATTTTCATTTTTTTTTTGTCCCTTTTAAGATTATTTCAGCTCATATGAGACGGGCCAATCAACGGGAGAACCCCGAGAAAAAACACCTGGCACACCCGCAAGCAGAACTTGGCTTGAACCCACACCAGACAGAGCGGTGAGATGATCGAGTGATTAAGAAACAGCGCTCCTAACTGCTCGGCCATGGGGGCCGCCTTTTTATATATTTGATCTAAAACATAGATTGTGGGTACCCGTTAGAACCGCCTCAGCGATGCGGTGAGGCGGTTCTAATGTGTAGTGTACTCACAATCATTGTTTTGAGCACAATTATTGAAAACATCAAATTTTTTCCAATGAAATTTTTCAATTTTTCTTTTGAAAAAAAAATCTCTGTATATTGCATGGGCAAGTTTTCGTAATGAGATAACCCGTCAATAGCTGTCATGATGGGAGCAGTGACCTGACGTGACCACAGCTGTTGTTGGGACATTAGACATGGGGTCTTCATGCATGTTAACATAAATCAGTAGGTATAGCGTCAAAGAGGTATAGCGTCAAAAAAGGCCAAAGAAGATGACTCTAACAGCAAAGGCTCTGATCAGCTGCAGGGTCTGCTTGCACTCAGTTCTTTTGCTGTTGGAGGCTGGCAGAGGTCAGCACCATCAAACTGTTTAAACAGCAACAATATACATGTAGAAGCCTCCGTGGCACAGTGGTTAGCCACTCGCCGTGTAATCCAGGGGTCGCAGGTTCGATCCCGGGCTTCTCCAGTCCTCTGGATGAGACTATAAACCAAGGTCCACAGACAGCTTTCCATGACAAATGGTTGACAAGGACAAACTGTGATGAGGCTGGAGACTATGCTGTGCCTAATGTGTTAAGTCCAAGGGACCTAGTCTTCAGACCTGACTTTCGGACAAAAACTGTACACACACATGTACTTGTATCTATAATGGATTAATTAACAGAAGTAAATAAATTCACTTTATTTTGCTGTAAAAAAATCAAAACTTTCCTGCTTTTCCAAGAATATTTGTCTTGAATTCTAGATTCTAATTCCAGTATTCCATTATTTTCACACATTAAAAAGCCATGCATGACTTGCACCAAAGGCATCAGAAAAATTTAGAGAGCCTCATTTTTCACTTTTAGCAGTTCTGCATACCACCATCGTCCTAGAGTTGTTTTTGCGTCTGCTTCCTGTCTGTTTGCGTCTGCTGCTCACCTGCTTCCGCCTGCTACCGAACACATTATCAGACTTATTCCAAGATAAATAAATTCCAGTTAAAATCTGTGATTACAAATATTTTTACAGAACCTCTAGATCATGCCAAAGTCATCAAAGCTGTTAAAGCAAAGGTTCTACCTGATTGATTTAAATTCAAATGTTTCTTTTTTCAATTTGATGAAAACCTGTGCATCGAAGCAGGTATTTTACCTGGTTATTTTAGAGCTTGATATAAAAAGCAGGGCCCAGTTGTTCAAAACTAACGACGTCGTTAGTTAACGTTTTGTTAAAATTTCAAACATTAATATTACAAATACACTGTTATTTTTTGTTGAAAAAATGTGAGAATCCTTTGCAATGCAAAGGATTCTCACATTTTTTCAATAAAAAATAACAGTGTATTTGTTACTTTAGCTGATATTTGCTTAACAAATTTATGTCTTAATGATATTGTTAAGCTAACGATGCTTTGAACAACTGGGTCCAGATCTTTGATAATTGAAAGTAACTTTGTCACCAGAATCATGGTCCTGTTTTAATGTCCAGAAGTGGGGTGCCTTGGACTAGACTTCAAAATAGGCTCCAGCCGCACCCCATTATGCTTTGTCAGCAGATTGAATTTTAAAATTGTCCGTGCCGACTCCTTTTTGTTCTATTCTTGCTGACCCCTAATGTTTCATTGGCCGTAGACTATCCATTTGCTAATATCAAAAGAGCACTTGCCAGTTAATGGCAAAACAAACACTTAGAAATGGTAATCTGCCTCGGGAATATTTGCCAATGAACAGGTCTGGATCATCTCGGAAAATCGTGATCGAAATTATCGCGCAGATGCGCGACGGCTCCATGTATTTACCGGCAGTACAGGAGGTTCCATATTTCAATAGAAATGAGACAATTTTATCGCTGTTCTGCGAGATAGAAAGCTTATACGATTGCTATCATGTAGCCTGGTTTTCGACGATTCGGCTCAGCTTTTTTCGGATGTGATAGGACCACGTGGGGGGAAATACAGAAGTATATAAGCAGACGAAAATTTTGCAAAACGAACTAGGATTTCAACCATCTACTGACAGAATCACAGAATTTTTCTACTAACCATTTTTAGATCATTTTGATCTCTGATCTTTGAAAGAGTTTCAGATAGTAAAATATTTTTTTGTCATATTTTAATCTTTTTTGAAGAGGGGAACTCACTGCTGGAGGCCACATCTCAAGTATCGGTGATTGTGCATATGCGCGATCAGCCATTTCGGATTCGTTTCATTCTTTAGTCCCAATTTGTTTCATTATTTAGTCAGAATTATTGGTTTGGAGTGATTCCCCGGCCTTGATAAGGAGAATTAATGTCGCGTATATACGCGATAAGTTCGATCGTGATTTTCCAAGATGATCCAGACCTGATGAAGAGTATGGCTATGATAACTAACTGTCATGACACAACCTGAAAGTTAGCTGTTAATTGTTAACCATGGGGGAAAAAGCTTCAAAACAATCTATGCTAACAGTCGACAGCACAGGTAGAAATTTGGCGTTAAGATCCAGTTTCTTATTTTCTGTATAAACAGCTCTTCACATTGGAAATGACAACTTTATTTCACACAGCTGTTAATTAAGACGGAATGCATGGATAGAAATTAATTCACTAGAAAATACCCCCAACATTCAGCGTCTGTTTTGCATTAGCGTAATTGATGCATAATTCCTGTAATTGTCTGCTGCATGCACATGCAATCTTCATGCACATGCAATTTTAAACATTTTTATTTGATTTAAATCGTAATAAAAAATTTTCATGTTCTCTTGTAGGTGAAACTTAAAGGCCTCGTCACACACACATAAGCGTAAATTTCTCACGGTAGACTTGCGCTTAATTGCGAAAAATACTTTTTGTTTGTTTGATTTATTGCCATATGTCCCAGACAACAGCTATGGTCATGTCGCGAAGTTAGCTGTCGGAAGGGACGCAAAGCAATAAATCAAACAAACAAGAATGCCTTTTTGCAATAAAACGCAAGTCTATGCATGTTTGTGTCAAGGGATTTTTGCTTATGTGTGATGAGGCCTTAAGGAACAAAAATCAGTGGAAGAAATATGCGGCAGCTTCAAGGCTTCATGGCCCAATAGATTCCAAAAGCAGTAAAATAAAAAAAAAAAAAAGAAATATAAAACAATATTTTGATAAAATCATCTGTCATGACCTGCCAAAGCAAAAAAACTCAACAAAATGTGTTGAGAATTGATAGTTGCCTAGCAGCAGAGTTAGATATTGTTTTTAATATTTTATGAGAACTCTCACCTGAGTCTTGATGACACTGATCTAATTTCTGTATTGTCATTTTTTATTAGACACCTCTCTCCGATTCCAGTACACAGCTGGATTGGATTCAATATAATATTACTATTATGGACTAAGTACAGCTTCTGTACCAGTCCTTGGTAACCAAAGTCCTCCCGGGGTTCGTAAATAGCTACACTTTCAGTTTTGCACAGTTAGCTGGACAATGCTGGGCAAAATTACCCCACCCCCTTCCCCCTTCTATTGCCCGTATCACACTTCTCTAGACAGCCCAGTTAATGTATTTGTGATTCCTTAGCAGATGAATTTTAACCAAGTTCTTTTTAAAAACTAGATTTATATAGATTAAAAAAAAACAACATGAATATCAACTGTTTTGTTGGGAAACAGATTAATATAAATCAGGAAGTCGGGAGACAGATTAGTATAAGTCGGGAGACAGTGTATATAGGGAGACAGATAAACAGATAAGTAGAAGTCGGGAGAGATTAGTTTAAGTCTGAAGAGTTGGGAGACAGTGTTAGTCGGGAGACATAAGTCAGGAGACAGATTAGTATAAGCCACAAGGCTTTCTTCTGAATCCCTTCAAACATTATTGTAATGTGCTGCTTGTTTACATGTTGATATTCTAATTCAAATAAATAAGTTTAAACCAAAAGCTGAATAGAAACTCAATTACAATACCCATGAACCAGATGGTATGCCATATTTCATTGTCAGGAATAATTGTATAACAGAGGATTTATGAAGCTTTACTTCCTAATTCCTAGATATCTCCAGAGTACCAGCATTCTATAGACTCAAGTTATTGACCATGCTGACCTGAGGCAAGTCATTGTTTGTCTACAAACCTTGTCCAGCCATAAACAAGCCATGTTCTGAGCATTTCTATGTAAGGCTTTGAAAAAGGAACATGGAGATATTCTGCCGTACCTCCGAGGCTTGTCATCATCTTTGTTTCTTGTTGACCTGATAAGCTTACACTATACATTTTGCCCAGTCATTTCTAAACTCTGCGATTGTATATTGCTACAGCATGAAGAAGTGATCTATAGATATGTTTCCATGGGACGAGGCTAAAACACAATAAGATTGCAGCATGATCAAGTTGGCTAGTCAGACATAGCCTCGTAATTTGATTTTCAGCAACCACAGTCTTTCGGACATATTGATTTTGTCATAGCTCTTGCATTGTTAGTAAGTTTGTTATTGGCGAAGTTGAGCTTACCATATTATATGATGAGCAATTTTATTTATTAAAGATGTGGCTGTTTTTGATTTTGTAAATGGTTAAATGTCCCATTCTGTAACTGTTCAGTGAAACTGAATTGAGCTGCCACTTCTAGACTGGCTACTGCCACTCCCTGCTTATTGACCAATACTATGGACACAACCCTGGTTTCAAGAGGTACCCTTTACCCCTCCCCCCTCCTTCACCCCACCCCACCCCCAATCTCAGAATCTCTGGATCTGAATCTTAGTCTGAGGCTACCATGCTTCCCACACATGATTCATTGCTACAGCTGCATACCCTGACTTTGGTTGGCACTGATGGCATCATGACATTAACCATGGTGTGACTGATTAATGTGATTAATCTTTGTTAATTTTACATGACCTACTTAGTTGGAAATACCCACCAGAGGTTATTCTCATGTTCAGTGCGCCCATAGCAAATGAGCAAATTTTTTTTATCCCATTACGAAAACTTGCCCGTGCAATAAACATAGATTTTTTTAGCTTTTTTTTTTAGCTTTAAAAATTGAAAATTTTCAGCTGAAAAATTTCGATATTTTTCTTATTTTTGCTCAAAACATAGATTGTGGGTACACGTTAGAACCGCTTTGCCCAATGTTAGAACCGCCTCGGCGAGGCGGTTCTAACGAGTACACACAATCTATGTTTTGGAGCAAAAAAAGAAAAATAGGCATACCTCTCCATACCCTCGTTTTGCTATATAAAAGTGGGGTATAAGGGTGTAAACATTTCACGGACATGTTTTGCTGATGTCTGGTTATTTCGGAAATATGCCTCACCTGTTTCTTCTACTTGTAGGTGTCATTTTATTTCTCACATTGTTTTTCTTGTCCATCAAAGATTAGGTGGTAGGTGGTAGCTTTCATACCCACATTCCTCACCCCTTTGTCTTATCCCTTTCCTTGTTTACTCTCAAACAGGCTGTTTCTTTTCTACATTTGGGCCGCCTCGTGGGAAAACCATCAATGTGGTTTCCGAACAGGTTCGACACAAACCGAGCTGTACAAGCACTGAAGAGGGCTAGAGGCTGGAAATTTTGGATTTTGAAAGTATATGTAGGAAGTGTACTATCTCTGAAGCGAAAACAAAGGTGCTGATCAGCTTCGCGGTTACCGCGAAGCTGATCTGCTAACCGCGAAGCTGATCTGCCTCTTTGTTTTTGCCTATGCAGATTGTTGGTTTTCTCATGAGGCGGCTCAATTATGACATTCTTTGTTTGAACAAGGAACAATGCTTTCTATCTTGGAATATTCTGAGAACTCTTCAAGAAAAATGGGCAGACATTCTTAAATAAATAAGTTCATCTTGACCTAAATCAGAATTATCAGGCTGTCAGCTGTACCAATGCTAACTAAATCAACACCAAATCAGGTCGATGCATGATAAGTTGGGTCAAAAATAAACATTCTGTATTTTCTGTCATTGCTCACAGTCACATGACTTGTAGTCAAACTTTGTAAATCCACTAATTTAAGTTGTCCACGGAATTTAGAAAAATGAGAAAAGGGCCAGAATCCTGAGTAAAAACGCCTGCATGGGCAAACCAAATATGGATATTCAAATTAAATCGAGGCGGTTCTAGCGTGTACCCACAATGTATGTTTTGAGCAAAAATAACAAAAATCTTTAATTTTTACGAGTTGAAAAATCTCCATGGGCGTGTTTCCGTAATGCATTCACAGCCATTCTGATTTTCCTTCATAGGTGGAGAAATTAGGCTTTAAATGCAATCAAGGCTTATTCCAGCCGCTATTTCTAGAAAGTCCAATTTTATCAGCTCTTCGCAGAAACTCTTTGCCTTAATCCCATTACTTTAGATTGATATATGCTATATGACTTCAGACTTATTATGGCGTAGGTTTTGCGTCTTTCCGATAACACTTTGGTCCCGAGAGATAGACATTTAGCTACAAAATTACTGTTATTTCTCGGCAATCTTTGTCTTTTCTGTGGCTGTTTATGGCGGTTTCACTGCTCTGATAATAATAGGTTTGGTCCGATTTACTTGTGCACTCAAAAAGATGTGAAACACTTACTAGAAAGACTAAGTTTTCATTACGAAAACACGCCCAAGCTATATACAGAGATTTTTTTTTGTTTTAAAAAATGGAAAATTTTCAGTAGACAATTTTTTATATTTTTCTTATTTTTGCTCAAAACATAGATTGTGGGTACACTTTAGGTGAGGCGGTTCTAACGAGTACCCACAATCTATGTTTTGGAGCAAAAATAAGAAAAATAGGTATACACCTGCAAACCCCACTTTTACTATATAAAAGTGGGATTTAGGGGGGTATTCATTGCACGGATATGTTTTCATGACAGAATAAAAAATATGCATATTGTTTCTATAGTGGAATTAAGTGTTTGAAGAATTCCATTGCCACAAAAATAGCTAATTACTGCAAATTTCCATTAATATTAAATGAGCCTTTGCGTGAGAAAACCGGCAATATGAGTTTCCGACCAGGTAAGACATAAATAGAACTGTACCAGTCTCAGAAGAAGACTAGAAGCTTGAAGCGAAAACAAGGATGCCGATCAGCCGTGCAGTCACTGCAAGGCTGATCAGCATCTTTGTTTTCACCTATGGATGTTGCTGTTTTTTTTGTATGGCGGCTCAAATAAATGTCAGCTTGTTGACATTACCGAAAACTAATTTGAGGACTTAAACTGACAAATTCCTCTGGTGCTTGAGTAACACATATGGTTTCTGTTAATCTCTATTCTGTCATGAATTTGTCTATGTATACTTCATAAATTTAGCAAGTGATCACACCTACAGTATAAAATAATATGTGTAGCCCCTTTCTGAAGATGGTCGAGTCATCTTAAACAAGTCGATTCCTTATGCACTAGTCATTTGTACCCAGGGTAGTGCCACGGCAGTGCGGGAAATACCCGGGGTTTGATTTATATAGGCAAAAAGGGGCTTTTACCAGAGATTTGCTGGACCAAAAGTCAAAGTCCCCGCTATTCCCGGGGGGGGGGGGGGGGGGGGGGGGGGTGCGTGGTAACAAATGACTAGTACATTATGAAAACAAGCCTATGTAAAATACTGATTTTTCTTCTGTTGTAAAGATTTCTAGTAGATTTTTTTTTACATTTTTTTTATTTTTGTTCAAAACATAGATTGTGGGTACAAGTTAGAGCCGCCTAGCTAAGGCGGTCTTAGCGAGTACCAACAATTTATGTTTTGGAGCAAAAATAGGTTTACTCCTGCAAACCCCAGTTTTTCTGTATAAAAGCGGGGTATAGGGGGGTATATATTACTTGACAAAAATGCAGCCAATACAAGCGTTATATGGTTTATGGCAACACATAACAATTATTGAAAGTGCAAAAATGAATTGTCTGATGTTAAATGTCTGAGCTACCCTAGTAGTAGTAGTAAAGAGTGGCAGTTTTACGTCATGCCGGGCCAATCTGAGCTACCCTACAGTATAGGTCTATATATATATGAGCCGCCTCGTGGGAAAACCAACAATGTGGTTTCCGAACAGGTCCGACACAAACCGGCCTGTACAGCTACAGAAGCAGGCTAGAAGCTTGAAATTTCGGATTTAAGTAGAAGAGGAATTGTACTATCCGAGTAGCGAAAACAAAGGCGCTGATCTGCGTCTTTGTTTTCGCCTATGCAGATTGTTGGTTTTCCCACGGGGCGGCTCATATGATGATGTCTATCAGGACAGCAGCAATTTAGACAAACTGACAAGAGTCCATTAAAGTTGCCAAAATAAAGCCAGTTTATGCTTCAATTTGACAAGTTAAACTGCCTTTGGACTAAAATTGCTCTCCATATTAGCCCATTCTTTCCTAAATGAGGCTAATCTTGTGAATGTTGGTATTAATGAACCAGAGGCAAAAAGGTTAACAACATGGATAAAGAGTGCCCTGTCATGTCACGATAAACCTGATTTACATGTGTGAAAACACTTGTGCAGGCTGATCAGCCTTGGTATCTTTGACTTAAACTGATTATAGTATTGTCCTTCTAGTTTCTGAATCCAGTTTTAAGCACCCATTATAGCCATTGGCATAGTCTTTGTAGACTTGTTTGTCCCGAATGTGACAGAAGGCCCTGAGCCAGGTTTTTTTTCTGAAGGTTACCCTTCTAAACATGCTCCCTCCCCTAATGGGGATGAGCTGAACCTGTGACATTTAACAGTCAAAACAGGCAGCACTCAAAGTTTCAACACCTCAAAAGGGCAAAGGGCAGATGATAGAGGAAATTGGACAGAAGCAATTTTAGCTTTCACTGTCAGTTTGGCTTCCTACTGTTTTTCACTGCAATTTTCTCTTTTACTTTTGAGCCTGTGCTTGAGAAAACCAACAATTTGGGTTCCAACCAGGTCAGACAAAAAACGGGCTGTACAGTCACAAAAGATGGTTAGAGGCTGGAAATTTTGGATTTAGAAAGTAGAGGAATTGTACCATCCATATAGCGAAAACAAAGGCGCTGAACAGCTTCGCAGTTACTGCGAAGCTGATCTGCACCTTTGTTTCGCCTATGCAGATTGTTGGTTTTCCCATGCTGTGGCTCATTTATCAGTTTTCACAGCCACAAGTTTTTAATGGTTCAGTTGGGCATTAAAATTTTTACAAGACAGATGTTTCCTGCACTTTAAAAATTTTATGCTGTCTTTGGTCTAGACAAAGGTCAGGTTTTACAGTTGACCCTGCATTCTGTAGCCTCTCATTTTTGGACACCCAAGATATTGCTGTTACAGCCCTTTTCACTGGCATGCTCAAATGATTTTTCTCTTACTCTGTGGACTTTTGGTCATGTATATACCAATAAGTAACTTCTAAAATTAATAAAATTCTGCTTTTGTGCAATGTTTTTATCGGAAGAGGTGACAGTATTACCTAAAGATACCGGTAATTAATTCATTAATAGATTTTGAGATTGAGAACGCCTGGCACTGTTTCGTTCCTAAAATAAAATATATAAAAAAAGTTTTATACCAGTCCTGATTAACACAAAAACTTGATTGGCCTAAATGCTGGATTGACCTAAATGCTGAATGGCAAGCTCAAGTGAAAAGGGCTGTATCATTTAAATATTTATTAAAATGGCCTTATGGCATGTGCCACCAAAGTTTTATACTTGTCTTTCTTCTTGAAAGTGCAATACCTTATGACATATAGTCTGCAAACCAGGGGTGGTGGGTTCAATCCCGGGCTTCTCTGGTCAATCTGTTGAGACTTTTAACTGAGGTCCCATCTCCAAATGAGCTCAACTGTTGAGTGGAATGTGAAATATGAAATCAACCAACAACCAACAAATAGAATATTTTTAAAGTACCCTAATTTTTGTGCACACTTCTTTAATCTTGGAGCCAACATGTGTTGAGATACAGATAAACTTCTTCTTTTTCCTGTTATCATTTCTTCTGTTATCAGAAATGCAGTCAGTAGTCAAAAATTGGGTTCCACTATCAAAAACAATGCTGATTTATTTTTTTCTGCATCATATCTGACAGACATACAGAGCTACAAAAAAGTCATGAATCAGATAGCATGAATCCATAAAAAATTTCTTGTTCTGTTCAGCCTTGTGTTCAAACAACTTCCTTGTGATCCATCGAATGTTTGAATACTGAAACAAAACATGGTTGATCGCTATTCTTGCATTTTCACATGAATTCAGTTAAAATCTCTTGAAAGTAGCATGAAACACCTGTCTGGAAATGTAAAATCTCTCCAAAAACCACATAGCTTCTTCAATGTTGGCCATTTTGTTGCTATGGAACACAATGACATCATATCACATTGACCAATGATGTTGATGGATT
Organism: Rugalucina vietnamica; assembly: GCA_964017185.1. Taxonomy (NCBI): domain Eukaryota; kingdom Metazoa; phylum Mollusca; class Bivalvia; order Lucinida; family Lucinidae; genus Rugalucina; species Rugalucina vietnamica. The sequence goes on along the minus strand of OZ024873.1, from coordinate 73,006,220 downwards.
TTAAAACCCATATTCAAATGGCACATGAATTTCTTGATTTGAAGACCGGTTTTGCTGTTTGAACATGGCTTTCGACCTTATTGAAGCTATGCACATTGATATCTATGCAAGAAATTTGCTTGTAAACATATTGTTTATTTCTCTGATTTCCTTGATTTTATCAAAGCATTTGGCAGCTTGAGATAGTTAAAGGAATATTTGTTCAATATTGCTATCAGTTTTGGACATGTTTATGCTACATAGAGGTAACCAAACACCCCATTGATATCATGGGTGCACCTGCTTGGAACCAAAACATCTCAAAATCCATGACATTTGTAATTGAATCAGAACACTGCCAGAAAAAAATGGTCTTATGAATACTGGGTCAGCATCAGAAGCTAGCTAAGAAGTTGAACCAAACAATAATAACAGCAGTGAGCTGAGAAGAGCACAATTACATGCTTAAACAATTGCTGAATAGAATTGGAAGAAGTGCAGTTATAATAGCTCAAAAATTATGTCTGAAGTTTAACATAAAACAATATCTGAATGATGGCTGAAGTTTAACATAAAACAATATTTGAACAATGACTGAAACTTTAAAATAAAATAATAACTCAAAAATGGGTGAAGTAAAAATATAAAACAATATTTGAACAATGACTGAAACTTTTAAATAAAATAATAATTCAAAAATGGCTGAAGTTTAAGATAAAACAATAAATGAACAATGGCTGAAGTTTAAGATAAAACAGTATCTGAACAATAGCTGACGTTTAGAATAAAACAGTAGCTCAACAATGGCTGAAGTTTAAGATAAAACAATAACTGTACAACGGCTGAAGTTTGAAATAAAACAATATCTGAACAGTGGCAGAAGTTTAACATAAAACAATAACTGAACATTGTCTGAAGCTTAAAATAAAACAAAACTGAACAATGGCTGAAGTTTACAATGGCTGAAACCTTAAAATAAATAATAGCTCAACAATGGCTGAAGTTTAAAATAAAACAATAACTGAACAATGGCTGAAGTTTGAAATAAAGCAATAAATTAACAATGTCTGAAGTTTAGAATTAAACAATCTGAACAATGGCAGAAATTTAAAATTAAACAATATCTAAACAATGGCTGAAAGTTTAAAATAAAACAATATCTGAACAATGGCTGAAACTTTAAAATAAAATAATAACTCAAAAATGGCTTAAGTTTAAGATAAAACAATAACTGAATAATGGCTGAAGTTTAAAATAAAACAGTATCTGAACAATGGCTGACATTTAAATAAAATAAAACAGTAGCTCAACAATGGCTGAAGTTTAAGATAAAACAAAAACCGAATAACGGCTGAAGTTTGTAATAAAACAATAAATGAACAGTGGTTGAAGTTTAAAATTAAACAATATCTGAACAATGGCTGAAGTTTGAAATAAAACAATATCTTAACAATGGCTGGTAATAAAACAATAAATGAACAATGGTTGAAGTTTAAAATTAAACAATATCTGAACAATGGCTGAAGTTTGAAATAAAACAATATCTTAACAATGGCTGGAAGTTTAAAATAGAACAACATCTGAACAATGACTGAAGTTTAAAATAAAACAACATCTGAACAATGGCTGGAAGTTTAAAATAAAACAACATCTGAACAATGACTGGAAGTTTAAAATAAAACAATATCTGAACAATGGCAGAAGTTTAACATGAAACAATATCTGAACAATGGCAGAAGTTTAACATAAAACAATAACTGAACAATAGCAGAAGTTTAAAATAGAACAATAACTGAACAATGGCTGAAGTTTAATATAAAACAATAACTGAACAATGGCTGATGTTTAATATAAAACAATATCTTAACAATGACTGAAGTTTAACATAAAATGGCAGAAGTTTAAAATAAAACAATAACAGAACAATGGCTGAAGTTTAAAATCAAACAATATCTGGACAATGACTTAAGTTTAAAAATAAACAATAACTGAACAATGGTGGAAGTTTAAAATTAAACAATAGCTGAACAATGGCTGAAGTTTAAAAATAAAACAATATTTGAACAATGTATGAAGTTTGAAATAAACAGTAGTTCAACAATGGCTGAAGTTTAAGATACCGGTAAAACAACAACTGAACAATGGCTGAAGCTTTCAATAAAACAATAACTGATCAGTGGCTGATGTTTAAAATAAAACAATAGTTCAACAATGGCTGAAGCTTATAATAAAACAATAGCTCAACAATGGCTGAAGTTTAAAATTGAAAAATATCTCAATAATGACAGAAGTATTACATAAAACAATAGCTTAGTATTAAATGGCAAGTAGATGAAATGATAGCACAAAAATAGCAGCTAGAAGAACTATCAAATAAGATTATAGCTCTATGGCTGAGTATATTATGAAACAATGGCTGAAGAGAGTATAAAATGAAACAATAGCGTAGCTAATGCTCATATTTTTATTGCTTCCTGTGACTTTTGACTAAGATTTGTAGAAATGTGGGTGGCCCTCTTTTCACAGATAATTAAAACACTGTTGGATTCATCTTTTAACCTTTTAAAACAAATCAATTGCAAGTTATTAACTGACTCATCTAAAGAAACTTGATGCACTGATGCACATGTGCATCTTTTAATTGAAATTTAAGTGTTCTCAGGTAGTCTTTCAACCTGTTGAGTATTAAAGCACCTGGGATCTTGAAAAGACAAGAGTATTTAGAAAACATTGATATAGTATCAAATTACTGCATTTCAATCAATTTAGCTGCCACATGCATCAGGGAAGCTCGGTTTTCAACTGTGGTGAAAAATGGATTAAAATGCAGTATGCAAATAGAATTTTTCATGTTGTATTTTAATTTCAGGCAGAAAAAAACAATGGGCACCCTAAGGCTTACAACACTTGTATTTGTGAAACTGGCATCATTTGTCATGTTAGTGTATGTAAACAAGTAGGTGTATGGTTCTTGTATGCTTTAATATTGAAATGAATAATGCAATTGTATACTGTTCTAAACAAGAATGGGTTTAGCTCTATTGCCTTGGAATAAAGGCATGACAGCAGCAACATTATTTAGGAATAATTTATTGTCAACAGTGAATTTTGATATTATAATTAAAAGGCAAGACCTTATAGGAAAGCATTCCTGGGATAGACAAGTAAATTAAAATCTGCCATTAAAAACACCAGTAGAACTGATTTACATAAAATTCAGGGTATAGTCTTACAAAATAAAATCAATCTGTTTCATAAATAAAAGGTGTCAGGCTCCGCACTTGACATATATGGAAACAGAAAATGAGTAAGTGGACCTCAAAACTTCGATTTAAAGTAAAGTGCAGCTACCGCAATAAAAATGGCAAATAAGAATTGAGCAAGGCAGAAAAGTTCCTTGCCTGGTGGGCTGGGAAGACAAAGGAGCATGAGGAAAACATGTCCGTTGAATATACATACCCCTTAAACCCCACTTTTATATAGAAAAAAAATAATGGGGTTTGCAGTGGTAAACCTAATTTTCTTATTTTTGATCCAAAACATACATTGTGGGTACTCGTTAGAACGGCCTCAATGAGGCGGTTCTAGCGTGTACCCACAATGTATGTTTTGATAAAAAATTAAAAAAATGTCAATTTTTTTTTCCAGTAAAATTTTCATTTTTACAAACAAAAAAAAAATCCTCTGTATATTGCATTGGGATGTTTTCGTAATGAGTACCCACCTACCCTGTGTCTACCATACTTCCTAGGTTAGACTCTGGTGGCTTTGGGTATGAGCTGCGATGTGAGAAAACCAGTCTTTGGGTTTCCGACCAGGCCTGACACAAACCGACCTCTACAGTCACAGAAAAGGGCTAAAAGCTGGAAATTTTTGATTGAAGAAAAAGAGGGAATGTACTATCCAAGAAGGGAAAACAAAGGCGCTGATCAACTGTGCAGTTACAGCACAGCTGAACTGCGCCTTTGTTTTCGCATAGGCAGTTATCTTGTTTTCTCATGACGTGGCTCACATGAAAAGTTACAATTTCACATCACCAATAATGATAATGGTCACATGATAATTATAATGTTATTGTTGCTTGAAAATGATGTGGTGCCCGTAGGGGTGGTTGTAGTTACATAACACTGACATGCAACCTGTCCAAAAAACATGACATTCTCACATTCGCAGCAGCTGCTCCGGAGTTGTCTTGATTATATCCTACAGCAGCAAGGCAAAAAACATTTTTCATGTGTCATATGAGCCGCCTCATGGGAAAACCAACAATTTGCATATGCGAAAACAAAGGCGCAGATCAGCTTCGCGGTAACCGCGAAGCTGATCAGCGCCTTTGTTTTCGCCACTCGGATAGTACTATTCCTCCTCTACTTAAATCCAAAATTTCAAGCTTCTAACCTGCTTCTGTCACTGTACAGCCTGATTTGTGTCGGACCTGTTCGGAAACCACATTGTTTGTTTTCCCATGAGGCGGCTCATATGAGCCTCATTACGAAAAAAAAACTTGTCGTTGGAGGTTCTGATCAGGTCCATTGCTAACTGGGCCGTACATTCACAGAAGCAGGCCAGAAGCTCGAAATTTTAGAAGAGATTGCACTTTCTGTAAAGCAAAAACAAAGGTGCAGACCAGCTGTGCAGTAGCTGATCTGCGTCTATGTTTTCACTTATGCAAAAAACATTTTTCATGTCATATGTTGTTACATACCACAGTCAATTACTGCACAGTGTTTTATGGTGATGGGTGTCAATGTCAAAGTCAATTCAGACTCCGTCACCTGCTGGTTTTTGTAGGCATGTTAGTGTATGAAAAACTGCCATTTATTTTTATTTTTGTTTCATTTTTATTTTCACATATTAAATCGCCTATGATATGGAATTTCTTTTTAGTGGTTCCCAATGTTTTTTTTTGTTGTTTTTTTGTTTTGTTTTGTTTTTTACTCAACATGCAGATTGCATATATTTTGGTAGATTTAATGAATACTCACAATTTAAGTTGTGAAAAAACCCATTAAATTACCTGTTAACTTCATGTTTCACATGATAGAAATGGAGTAAACAATGGTGGGGGTCTAAATTGCAAAGACATGTCTGCATGATGTTTTTCCTAATTTTAGTGGTTTGACTTTTTCTGGTTATTTGATTAAAATTGATGATTCTTGTTGGTCGTTTATGACCGAAAGAGAAAAAACCCAGACTGAGTGACCCTTTAAAAGGCACCTGTCATTTATTTGACTAACATTTTACATGTTTTAGGGAAATATGGAGGGAAAATGACAAATATTCAGAGCTATCCAATCAAATGGATGGTCAGACTAGATTCAAAGAAAAAATAAAAAGAAAAAATGGAAATTAACAATTTCATTACATTGAAAATGTACATTGAATATGATTGACATTGAAAAATAGTATATAAAAAACAACAAACAAACACACACAAAAAAAGCTATACACGTCAATGCAAAGTCCATTTAGGTAAAAATGTAAACTGAATGTTAATTTTGGTATAAATGTCTCTCAATGCTACTCTCCACAACCCCCAATTTTTACTTCTATCAGGATAACATGTCCGTGAAATGTATACCCCATATAAACCCCACTTTTGTATAGTAAAACTGGGATTTACAGGGGTATACCTGTTTTTAGCTCACCTGAGCCGTTAGGCTCACAAGGTGAGCTTATAGGATGGCCATGATCCGGCGTCCGTACGTCGTCTTCAAAAATCTTCTTCTCCAGAACCGGTGGACTGATTTCAATGAAAGTTGGCATGAAGCATTAATGGCTTGGCTCAAGCACTACAATGTGTATATAAATCATGACCATGTGATGACCTTGACCTATTTTACGGCAAGGTCAACATAGGTCACCAATGCATTTGAATGGGGAAAACTTTTAAAATGTCATTTAAAGTGAAAGTCTTGCAGGAAATGGGCAGTAGGACTGCGTCTTCTCCTCTGAAACCACTTGGCCCGAATCAAAGCCAAATTTTATGTGAAGCATCAGTAGGAAGGGGTAACAAATATGTATATAAAAAATCCAGGTCACATGACCAAGATGGCCACCATGCCCATATATGGTAAAAAAAAATCTTCTTCTCCAGAACCGGTGGACCGATTTCAACAAAACTTGGCATGAAGCATTAATGGCTCAAGCACTACAATGTGTATATAAATCATGACCATGTGATGACCTTGACCTATTTTATAGCAAGGTCAACATAGGTCGCCAATGCATTTGAATGGGGAAAACTTTTTTTAAAATGTCATTTAAAGTGAAAGTCTTGCAGGAAATGGGCAGTAGGACTGAATATTAGTGATTCTGAAAAAAATTGGACCCCAGGGGCTCATGTGCTCCCACCCCTGGGCAATATACATGTATTTCGCCATAATGTTCAAACGTCTTCTCCTCTGAAACCGCTAGGCCAATCAAAGCCAAATTTTATGTGAAGCATCAATAGGAAGGGGTAACAAATATGTATATAAAAAATCCAGGTCACATGACCAAGATGGCCGCCATGCCCATATATGGTAAAAACCCTTCAAAAATCTTCTTCTCCAGAACCGGTGGATTGATTTCAACAAATTTTACTTGGCATGAAGCATTGATGGCTCAAGCACTACAATGTATATATAAATCATGACCCTGTGATGACCTTGACCTATTTTACGGCAAGGTCAACATAGGTCGCCAATGCATTTGAATGGGGAAAACTTTTAAAATGTAATTTAAAGTGAATGTCTTGCAGGAAATGGGCAGTAGGACTGAATATTAGTGATTCTGAAAAAAGCTGGACCCAGGGGGCTCATGTGCCCCAACCCGGGGCAATATACATGTCTATCTCCATAATATTCAAACGTCTTCTCCTCTGAAACCGCTTGGCCAATGAAAGCCAAATTTTATGTGAAGCATCTATAGAATGGGGGAATCAATGTATATATAAATAATCTAGGTCACATGACCAAGATGGCCGCCATGTCTATATACGGTAAAAACCCTTAAAAAATCTTCTACTCTGGAACTGGTGGACTGATTTCAAAGAAACTTCGCATGAAGCATCAATGGCTAAAGTACTACAATGTATATATAAATCATGACCCTGTGATGACCTTGACCTATTTTATGACAAGGTCAACATAGGTCGCCTGTGCATTTGAATGGGCAAAACTTTTAAAAATTCATTTGAGGTGAAAATCTTGCAGGAAATGGGTAGTAGGACTGAATATTAATGATTCTAAAAAAAGTTGGACCAAAGGGCTTATATGGCCGCACCCTGGGTCAATATGCATGTATATTACCATAATATTCAAACATCTTCTTCTCTGAAACCGCTTGGCCAATTAAAGCCAAATTTTATGTGAAGCATCCATAGGATGGGGGAACCAATGTGTATATTAATAATTTAGGTCACATGACCAAGATGGTCGCCATGCCCATATATGGTAAAAACCCATCAAAAAACTTGGCATTGAAGCATCAATGGCTAAAGCACTCCAATGTATATATAAATTATGACCCTGTGATGACCTAGACCAAGTTTATGGCAAGGTCAACATGGGTTGCCTATGCATTTGAATTGGGAAAACTGTTAAAATGTCATTTGAATGGAAAAGCCAGCAGGAAATTGGCAAATGGACAGAATATTGAAGATTCTGAAAAAAGAAAATGGCCCAAGGGCTTCATCTGCCCCTGCACTGGAGTTAAATACCAAAATATTCGGACATGTTTATTGGTATATGCAGCAGATCTCAGGTGAGCGTTTACAGGACCATTGGTCCTCTGGTTCTTATCTGTGATCCAAAACATAGATTGTTGATACTCGTTAGGACCGCCTCATTGTTCATTTTTTCTGGAATAAGATATGTTAACAAGTGACAAATTGATGTTCTTTTTCTGTCAAAGCATCTGAATAGAATGAAACTTTGATCACACCACCCAGGAAATGGGGGCCCATTATTTATCTTTTAATTATGTGACTATGCTTCACTTGAACAGATGTAAAGAGCATGTTTCTGAAAAATTGTCATTGTTAAAAATGTTGTAGGTTTTTTGTTACAAATGAAATTCACAGGGCTACCGGCATGTGACCATTTTTGGACATATCTGATTACTGAAATGCGTTCTTTCAATTTTGATTCATAGCATTGGCTGTCCAGTATGGTCAATATGTCATCCTTGCACTGTTAATTTTAGTGTTTTCACTGGACAATTCATCAATTGTCTTTTTTGTGGTGAAAATTGGTTGGAGTTTGGTGGTCTCCTTGGCTCTTATTTCGATGTTAGTTTTCATAATGTCAATTTTCGGAATATGTTCATATTATTCCTATTATTCGTGTGGTCACCACTGGATGGCCACCTTTTGGGAAATTGCCACTCTTAGGGTTACTATATCTTTTGTCTGTTTGTTGTTTTTACAATGTATTTGGCAATTATTGCCTTTCAAAGATGGATATTTGCTTATGATGGAATCAGTTCCTGGTCATTGCTTGTTCATGTCTTTTACATTGCCCATTACATTAAGTCCTGACATGAGATGGAGATGTAAAATAAAAGAAGAAGACATTTGAGCCCTGGGGTGTGAAAACCAACAATGACATAAACCGGGCTGTACTGCTACAGAAGACAGGTAGAAGCTTGAAATTTTGGATTTAGAAAGTAGAGGAATTGTACTATCCGTTAGGCAAAAACAAAGGCACTGATTAGCTGCGCGGTTGCCGCGAAGCTGATCTGTGTCTTTGTTTTCGCATATGCGGATTGTTTGTGTTCTCATGATGCGGCTCAAATTTTTGCATTAGCAAGTGCACACTGGCAGGAAATGGGATATAATTTGAGCCGCATCGTGAGAAAACCGGATTTTTGCCTAGGCGAAAACAAAGGCGCAGATCAGCTACGCGGTAACCGCGAAGCTGATCAGCACCTTTGTTTTCCCTACACGGATAGTATATTTCCTCTTCTTCTTAAATCCGAAATTTCAAGCTTCTAGCTCTTTTTTGAGCTTGTACAGGCCTGTTTGTGTCGGACCTGTTCGGAAACCCCGAAGACCGGTTTTCTCGCGTCGTGGCTCATTTGTGAAAATAAAAAGTTTATGTCCCAACTTTAAGGTTTTCTTAAAATATGTATGGTCAGTAAATTTCATAGGCGCACTGATTGCCAGTAGATAATTGGGCGTTTGGATATATGGAGAAATAAATCAATAAATCACTTTGCAAGTGGAGGAAATTATTATAAATCATGCCCAAGTGAAAAAAAAAATCTTTTTGCACATGTGCAAACAAAGACATGGTTTAAGCGCACTGTAGCATGACACAGAAGACCAGTGTCTATTTCTGCTACTTTGATAGTACTTTCACCCCTTGAATCTAACATTTGAAACCTCTAACCAGCTTCCATGCCAATACAGGCTGGTTTGTGTTGTCGATGGCCGGAAACCCCCAAAACAGATTTCCCCAAAACCTGGCTCAAGTATTAGCTTCTTAACAAGAATTTATGGTTGGCAATGTTTGTATACACCTGTTAAGGTTCGACTGCCGAGCTGTCACCTAAATTTACATCCCTGATTAGTTTGTATCTGGCTTCAGTCAGTGGATTGGCTTCACAGAGAGTGGGTGGTTTTACAGCTGAGAGGTGGTTATAGTAGCTGGTTAACCGGTGGATGATCTGGGGTGATCAGTTGTTAGCCAGTGCTGTATTGATTGACTTCAGTGAAGATTAGAATTTCATAATTATTTTTTGGTAAAAAAATATTTTACAAAACAGGAATTTAATCAGAATTTCTATGTTTGTCTCTTATAAAATGAAGACGATGTTGTGAAATAATTCCAGGAGAAAATAAATTGAATGAAATCTTAAAGTGCAGAATTTGATGCAGATTTTACGGAAAGGGAAATTAGTAAGAGCGGATGAAATAAAATACTTGAAATACAATACAAAAGAGAAAAATGATACTGTAGAATCCAAATAAAACATGTTATACTTATTTCGATAGATATTTTGCCAAATTAGGTTACGTGATTCAGCTTCCGAGATTAATTTAGTGTGTGCGGTACATTGGAGACAATCGTATAGTGATGTCACTTTTGTAGCTAAACAACTGTTTTGCTGTATTGGGAAGAATTAGTTGCCTTATCGTATATTGGATCTAGCTGGAAACAATCATTGTTAACCGACTGTTTGTACGACTCAGCAGTGGCTGTTATATACAACAATACAAGGATGTAATTTGCTGAAACATCCACTTGTTTTTCTCCTATATTTATATGTATGTCAAAGGATTGGGATAGATGTTTGCTTCGTATAGTGTGACAGTTAAATCTTCAACTATGACACGAAATAAGTATAGTTTTTCAGATTTTTTGCAGTGTTTGTAGCACAGAAAAATGGAAATACATTGTGACGCTTTTTGGTACACTGAATTGAAACCATCTACTTTCTGTATTTGACAATAATGTTGTACTCCACAGGAAACATATTAAGTATGACATCGAAATTAAAGAGATGTATAAATATTTGAATGAAATTGTTTGTCAGTTTTGGCCTCTAACTTAGCGCTAAACTACTCAAAATATCAAGATTCTGGATTACTTTTGCGGATAAATTTCTTTTCGTACTATTGTGGAATTTTTTTTATTATTTTTCGTTCTGGATTTCGAGAAAAATGGATACATCCAAATGTGGAGAATAGCTTTCTTTTTCGTTGGATTTTGTTTCCTAAAAGAAATACAAATGTCATATCTGGATTTTGACTTTGGGTAGGTATATTTATTCTTTGTTGTTTCTTACAGTGATATTTTTTGGTTGTCAAATCAGAGTGGTCTAGGCTCAGTTCAGACCAAGATCAGACTGATCCATAGGCAAGAAGTCTGATCAGGCTCTGCATGATGCTTCTTTTCTACATTATGAAAACATGTCCATGATTTTTAGAGATGTAAAAATGTTTGCTCAAAACATAGATTATGTTTGCTTAAAACATGGATTATGTTTGCTCCAAACATACATTGTGGGCACACATTAGAACTGCCTCGACAAGGAGGTTTAAACGAGTACCCACAATCTATGTTTTGCCTCAAAATTAAGAAAAATAGGTTCCCCCCTGTAAACCCCAGTTTTACTTGATGCTTAAATTAATCAAACATTGAATATTAAATCTAAGGGTATTCTGCTAATATTAATAGTTATAATTAAAATGCTGATTTAGTGCAATAGGAGTATTATAAGGATCTGGACAACTATAAGAATGTTAAACATGATTTGCTAGGCATTGTAACAAGACCTACATCAAAACAAAGTATTTTGCAGCACTGAGAAAGTTTGCTGGTGGTAATTCATCATGTATACATCATCACCATAAACTCGGCTGGAAATTCCAGACATTTTCAGTCTGTTTTCCTTTTTTCTTTCACCTGTTCATGAGAGAAAAGCATAAATTCTTTTGACTATTAACTCATTTAAGCTTGGCGTTTTTTTTTGGGACATAGGCAAACAGAATAGCCCCAGATGTGACGCCGCAGAACGCGGCGTCCCATCTGGGGCTATTCTGTTTGCTTAGAAACTTTTCATCAGAAAAATGAAAATTAAAAATCACTCCTAACATCCCTGAAAACGAAAGTGAACTCATCCAAATGATAATGATGGGAGAATCCACTCGTTAACATGATTTAGGTCATCTTTGACTGTTTTGGTGTATCTGCATACAGTGAATTGAGTTTAATGGGACTTTGTATTAACAAATTAAAAATTCTAATCCCTTTCATAAAAAAGAAAAATTGTCCCACCCCCATTTTCACATCCAATGTTAAAGTGTTAATTAACTCTTAAATATATATCTGCTAAGTATGTAAATCATGTTTAATTTGCTTAACCACCAAAGAAGTGTTTAAGAACATAAATATATACTTAACTTTGTGTACTTTTAATGGTTTATCAAAGAAAAATATATGAGCCGCGCCATGACAAAACCGGATTTTTGCCTATGCGAAAACAAAGCCGCAGATCAGCTTCGCGGTAACCGCGAAGCTGATCAGCACCTTTGTTTTCGCTACACGGAAAGTACACTTCCTCTTCTTCTTAAATCCGAAATTTCAAGCTTCTAGCCTGCTTCTGTGACTGTACAGCTCGGTTTGTGTCAGACCTGGTCGGAACTCCCGAAGACCGGTTTTCTCGCGTCGCGGCTCATATTTAGATTTAGGTTTAATTTGAATTCTTAGGGTTTCAGTATTCTCTGGTTACAGTTCGATGTAGACCAATCTTGGGGTTTCAGTATTCTCTGGTTACAGTTCGATGTAGACCAATCTTGGGGTTTCAGTATTCTCTGGTTACAGTTCAATGTAGACCAATGACACTGTTATTGTTAATAAAACACCAAAATTTTCATTAACATCACGAAATGGTGTCAATAAAAACAACCCTGAAATCAAAAGACTAAATCAGGATGTTCCTGTGATCCCACCAAACTGGTGCTGCATTTCACCCCTTGGTGCTGCATTTCACCCCTTGGTGCTGCATTTTACCCAGTCCCAATTGCTTACCTGGCTCCCATTATTGTTAATGAGCCGGAAAATTATTTGACTGAATGGGCACCAATTACCATTCCTTGTGGGGTCATGTCAAGTCAACTAGGGTCAGATTTTACTTTAAGTACACTTTTGCTAGGTTTAAGTATTTGTTTTTCTGATCTAAAAACAATCGTTAAAAAGTGACAGATTAAGGGGTTTGAGGGAGCCCCGTCTCTCTGGACCCAAATTATTTTATTTTTATGAAGATTTTAAAGAAATTTTGTGTGAAATTAGGCAAGCGAACCCCTTTTTCTACATATGAACCCTCTCTTTAGAAATCCTGGATCCACCCGGACCCTGTTACAAGAACCAAATGCTCCCTCACCACCGAGTCTATGTCTGTCTGTTACCATTGGGCCACAGGGCATTCCAGGTAACAAACTGTAATGAAAATTTTATGAAACTGATATTTCATTTATTAAAATGTGGTGAAAAAGTGCACGGCATCAACAGTATAATGTTGCTTATTTAATTTTTTAAACTAATATATTTTCAACTGTTGGAAAAATAGAATATCAGGAAAACATTTCCGTGTAATGTTTACCCCCTTATACCCCACTTTTATATAGAAAAACTGGGGTTTGCAGGGGTATACCTATTTTTCTTATTTTTGCTCCAAGACATAGATTGTGGGTACTCGTTAGAACTGCCTCGCGGAGGCGGTTCTAACGTGTACCCACAGTCTATGTTTTGAGCAAAAATAAGAAAAATAACAAATTTTTTCCAATGAAAGTTTTCATTTTTAAAAACAAAAAAAATTCTGTATATTACATGGGCGTGTTTTCGTAATGATTTCTTAATCAGCTCTCAGAATATTTTGCTATAATCACAAATTGTTTTGGTTTTATAAATGAGCCGTCTCGTGGGAAAACAAACAATGTGGTTTCCGACCAGGCCCGACACAAACCGAGCTGCACTGTCACAGAAGCAGACTAGAAGCTTGAAATTTTGGAGTTAAGTAGAGGAGGAATTGTACTATCCGAGTAGCGAAAACAAAGGCGCTGATCAGCTTCGCGGTTACCGCTGATCTGCGCCTTTGTTTTCGCCTATGCAGATTGTTGGTTTTCCCATGAGGCGGCTCAAATAATAATTTTCTGTTTTAGAATTGATGTAACCCTGTTGAAAGTGCCCCTCATTTTTGTCTACATAAAAATATCAAGTAGCTTTATTTATTGCCTGTTGGGTTTGCAAAAAAAACTGAAAATGTTCATTATATCTTTTTTTCTTTTGACAGATTATATTATTTATAAAGCTGAAATATGACTCTAATGTTTATTGCTATGGTATACACCCTTAATTCATTCTTGTGAAAGTCCTATAAATTTTGACAAAACAAAATAGTCCTGTATATTTGAAATACTGCAGGATAAAGCCCTTTACATTGAATACATGTTTACGGAATGGCACCGTCAGACATTGTAGTTCAAAATCAGACTGTTCCAACCCTTGTTTTTAAAGACAGAAATTTAAGACATCAAATGTCTGTATGTAGTGTGTCAGGTAGCCTAGGGGTAAGTGTGTCATACTCGAAATAAGGTGCATGTAGTTTGAACCCTGTGTGTCCTGTTGAACAACACATAACTCCCTGATGTGCTTGTTAACCCATCTGACGAATGGACTTGCCCATCATTATCATTTGGGTGAGTCCACTTTCATTTTGAGGGGCAACAGAAGTGATTGCGATGAATTTTCTTTAAGCAAACAGAATAGCCCCAGATACGCCGCGTTCTGCGGCGTCTCATCTGGGGCTATACTGTTTTACTATGTCCCACAAAAAAGGATGCCAGGCTTATACGAGTTACATTACGAAAACTTTCCCATGCAATAAACAGAGATTTTTTGAGCTTTAAAAATTGAAAATTTTCAGCTGAAAAATTTTGATATATTTCTTATTTTCGCTCAGAACATAGATTGTGGGTACAGAAAAATAGGTATACCCCTGCATTCCCCAGTTTTACTATATAACAGTGGGGTTTAGGGGGGTATTTATTGCACGGACATGTTTTCCTGATGATACCTAGAAAACGGCGGCTCCATCTACACATGACTGAAAAATTGTTGATCACAAAACGAATGGACATTAATGCTAATGCACTAGTCATTTGTAACCAGCCCCCCCCCCCCCCCCAGCAGGCTGCGTGGGAAAACAGCAGTGTTTTACCAACCCCAGCAGTCCCTGCAGGGTGGGGCAGAGTTTTAGCAGGGATTTGCTGGACCAAAAGTCAAAGTCCCCGCTATTCCCCTGGCCTGGGAGGGCCGTGCTTGACTATTGCATAAATTTCAAGTGAATCAAGCAAAGAACTACCAGATTGAGTGTGTATTGTAACCGCTACAAATTGCTTGCCTTAAAGCAAGTCTGTCCTTGCTCTTTAATGCAATCTTATGTAGATGTGTTGTTACCATTTAATGTCGAGACGGCACTCTTGGAGACTGCAGAATAGCCATCACTGGCATGATCGTAAGTAATAAAGGATTCGAAAAAGATCTAGTAGAATTATTTATTGTGTAAGCTTGATTAATATAGATCACAAGACTGCAATTGCAGACTTTCCATAATCTCTGTATCATAGGCCGGAGATCCAATTTAGTTTACCGTCAAGATCCAAGTTTTTCTGTTCAAATGTATCCTAAAACCGTATTCGGAAATATTAGTTGAATTCTTTGGAAATGGTTAAACTGTTAACCTTTAGCATGCTGAGCAATATAGTGAAATCAATATGGCAGCCCACTGACGTTTTTTCCAATTTTTTTCCGTGTTTTCTTAATTTTTGAGCCATAAAAACAGCTGAATAAATTCAACAAACGCAGTAAACAAATCTACTTTCGGTTTCGGAGGTCTTTGTTACGCCAATTTCTAGCGTAAAAATTCATCATACGTACTGTTACGATGTCATATTTCGGGTGTAAATGCACCCAATTTTCCATTTACCAGCGAAAAAAGCGCTGAAAATGCATTTCTAATGCAAAAATAACGAAAATCCGATCAAAATCGGCCGACAAATCGGTCCCAAAACCACAAGCCGCCATGTTGTTTTCATGCGCAACTGTCTGGGCATCGCTCATTAATATTCATAAGTAGGCAGTGGGCGAAAAGTGCGGGAAATTTGAAAGCGGTTTTTCTTGTCGACCGCAGTCGCCTCTAGTTGGCACAGATAGGTATTCCACGGGTGACCGCAGTCGCCTACAGTATGCTAAAGGTTAAATCCCATTGCGTGATTTATTTTTATTAATTTCACATTCTTTGCCAAGTGTTGGTCGAGGTCTAATGAATTTTTTTTCATAATTTTTGTGGTTCTTTTGTTTCTTGGAGACAGGATATATCTATTTTTCTTCTTTTTGATCCAAAACATAGATTGTGGGTACTCTAACGTGTACCCGCAATCAATGTTTTGAGCAAAAATATTAAAAAATTTCAAAATTTTTCCAATGAAATTTTCAATTTTTACAGCAGAATAAAATCTTTGAATATTGCATGGGCAAATTTTCGTAATGTGTGGTTCTTTTGCTTCTTGGAGACAGGAATTCTTATCTGACCCAGTGCTCCCATTCTGGGATCTGTTCCACCATGACCATATTAATATCAGATAGGCCCTATTCAGTAGCATTTTTGAAATCATTCCCTTTTTCAAGCTGTCAAGTTTGAATTAACATTTATCAGCAGTTTTTATCAATCTATTAGAAGTTTAACCTTTAGTTATTATATCATAACAATCTTTTTCTGCTTAGTTTTAGATATGAGAACAAAAAAACTATTTGAAATAACACAAGACTTTTGTTGTGTGTGGCACTTCAACCTAGATTGAAGATAAATTAACAAGGTTTCCATTTCTTCTACTGTTACCTATTAGCCATTTCAGTGAATACATGTTGTCCTATATTTGCCAATTTTGCCATATATGACAAGGAATTTGATGTGACATTACGAAAACTTACCCGTGCAATATGCAGAGATTTTTTTTTATATTTTCTTTATTTTTGCTGAAAACATAGATTATGGGTACACATTAGAACCCCCTGACCGAGGCGGTTCTAGTGAGTACCCACAATCTTTGTTTTTCGATCAAAAATAAGAAAAATAGGTAAATACCCCTACAAACCCCAGTTTTTCTATATAAAAGTGGGGTTTAAGGGGGTATACATTTCACAAACATGTTTTCCTGATGTTAGGATAAACTGGGAATAAAAAAGTTCAAAAAGTTTAAATCTGACACAGACACGACAGCACCTAAGAAACAGACAAAACTAGGTCGAATTAACAAGAACAAATTGCCAGCTTGGTCGTCAGCTCTTTCTGAGTAAGTTTGTCATCCAAGAAGCCTGAAACACTGAGGATTTATGATACATTGAAAATGCACTAAATATACTCTTAATATGTTACCCTGTAAAACATCATTATTCTTCCCCATAACTTTCTAAAATCTGTTTAAAATCCAATCTTTCCACAGCTTGTAAATACTGGCTGCAATTGCCAAGAATTTCTGCTTTTTTGTTGTAGGAAAATCTAATTATAGAGGTGGGAAACTAGTTATATCTCCACTTGTCATCAGAGACTCCGAGTTGTAAATTAGGTCTGCATTGCATAATGTTTAGGGTTTTTTAAATTTTCGGAAAAAAAAAAAAAAAAAAAACACGAAAAAGTCGGAACATTGCTCTACCAGTTTAGACTATCCCTTGAATTTGTTTCTTGAAGAAAAATGTAAGGGTCAACAGAAAAGTTTAGCTTTCAAGTTTAACTCGTATAAGCCTGGCGTTCTTTTTGTGGGACATAAACATGTATAGCCCCAGATGGGATGCTGCAGAATGCGGCATCCCATCTAGGACTATTCTGTTCTTAGAGGAATTTCATCGAAAAATGGAATAAAAATTAACAATCACTCCTGATGTCCGTAATAATAAAATTAGGCTGACCCAAATGATAATGATGGGAAAATCCATTCGTCAAATATGGGTTAACCAGCATCTTTTGAGTGAGGGAAAAGGTTAATGCAGTTTTCAGGTAATATAAAATCTAAATACCAGAGTGGCTAGTTGTAGAAGGCAGTTTGGTCAAAGACATCCTGCAAGATCTCCACGTCTAGACTTGGTATCAAGGAATTTCAGACTTAACCTGTTTCGGAACACTATTTGATACAATGTAATCCTATTGTCTGCCAGACATCTAGACAGGTGATTATTGTCTGCTTACAAAACTATATATTAGTGGCCAAACATTTTCTTCCATTAGTATTTGCATTTTTTGCACATTTTTCATTCAATAATCGCTGCCCTTCATCTTATAATGAGGTACTTTGGTGCTGTCCTCAAGTTGGCTTGTGCCCTCCCACCCTCCTACCTCAAAACATTTCTGTCAGATATACTGCAGGAACATTACAAAAACCTGCCCATGCAATATAGGGTTTTTATGTTGTAAAAAAAATGAAAATTTTCAGTAGAATTTTTTTTTGATATTTTTCTTATATTTGCTCAAAACATAGATTGTGGGTACACGTTAGAACCGCCTCAGCGAGGCGGTTCTAAAGTGTACCCACAATTTATGTTTTGAGCAAAAATAAGAAAAAATATCAAAATTTTTCTACTGAAAATTTTCATTTTTTTACACTTTTAAAAATCGTTGTATATTGCATGGGCATGTTTTCGTAATGGGCAGCACAATTTTCAGAAGAAATTCTGTAGACTCCAGTTTTAGTGTTCTATAATATAAGGACATTATTAGTGTTTTAAGGACATAGTCGCCATAAATCATAGACTTTCACTAATAGTATCCTAGGGGACTTTCACAATAGATGTCTCCTGTCAAAGTATTTGCCAGGTTTTAAGTGACTGTATGTGCTACAAAATTAATGACATAAATACAAAAATAGAGAGTAGTATAGTTTTGAGCACAGCCCACCATATGATCTGTGCTTTTTGTCATTTCAACTTTTTTTTTTCCAGGGAGTGTGGCAGCTTAGTGGTAGAACAGGCCATGCTTTGTGGTTTCCTTGCAAATTTTGTATTCAAATCAAAATTTGTAGGCAAGGTTTTCCAATTACAAGAATTATATTGCCAAAGTACTGCTTTTTGTACTAGCATTAATCTCTCCTTTTTTCCCCCAAATGTCTTTTCCATTAATATTTATTAATTGTGTTTGAACCCAGAAAGTCAACTTTTCTGAATGGATTTTCCAGAGTTGGACGGTAGTCCATGTCATGTATAGCTGCATTGTAAAACCCATTACGAAAACTTGCGCATGCAATATTCAGAGAATTTTTAAAGACACAAAAATTGAAATTTTCGTTGGAAAAATTTTGATATTTTTGACATTTTTGCTCAAAACATTGATTGTGGGTACACACTACAGGTGTTGCTTAAGACAGGTTGGACTGTAGCCACATTGTTACAGAAATTCTGTTATCCTAAATTCGTTTCTTGCCTGAAAATGCCTCAGAAACAGTTCAGGAAACATATTTCCCACAACTTATGAGTTGTCATACTGTATATATATTGGCTTGGACCACCATTGACAACAGGAAATTGTTTGTAGCTCCCAATCTGATGGAATTTGTTGCCGTTTTTACCAGATCAATATGTGCCTCGTCACGAGAAAAACAGATTTTTGCCTGTGCGAAAGCAAAGGCGCAGATCAGCTGTGGAGTAAACTGCACAGCTGATCAGCGCCTTTGTTTTTGCTACACAGACAGTACAATCCCTCTTCTTCTTAAATTTATCTGAAATTTCAAGCTGCTAGCCTTTCAGGTCTGGTGGGAAATCCTGATCATTGTTTTTTTCACGTCGTGGCTTGTGTCAGTTGATTCCTTCCGTAATAGTCAGAAAACAGATGTATTTCAGTTTAGAGCCATTGTCATCATTGTCATATGACAAATGCACACTTCCTGTCACAGCCGAGTTTATGATTGTCGTGCAATTTAGATCTATAACAGTTGTTGAGGCCCAGTAAGTTCTGGAAAAGAACTAAGACATTAAATGTTTTTGTGAAGCTCAGATTCATTGTGTCCTTATGGAGACCAGGCCCAGAGGTTATAAAACTTTTTTCATGCTCAGCTCAGCTGAGATTAAAATTTATCCAGCTCATAAATGTTAAAATGCCAACAATTGTTGGCATTTTAACATTTATTAGCAGGATAAATTACAGACTTTGGTATTCTGAAACTGAAATTTCATTTGATTTGGGCTATATTGTCATTTATGAGCTATTGAAATTTCATGCTCAGCTGAGTTGAGCATGAAAAAGGTTTTATAACCAGGTAAAACTGAGAATGGTCTCTCTTTCAAACTATTTCACTTAAAGTTGAGATTTATACAGAACAAAACAGAAGATTTCTTTACTATCAAATATAGCAACATAACATAAGCCCTTTAGGACTTGTACTCGACAAACAAAAGTGAACATGTATGTGAAAAAAAGCAAATTTAAGTATCACATGGGAAAAAGTTAATACATATCAAAGAACACGCACTGTATGATTTTACTAATTTTAATCTAAACTGGTCAAAGTTCAAATCCTGCCACAAAGCTGTGAGCATCACAGTTCGTGTTCAAAAACCTGCCAAAACTGATTTTACTAGTGTTTTGATTTTTTCAAGACAAGAAAAAAAAGAAGAGAATAAGAATAGACCTGAAGCACTTGATAGCTTTATACCACTCTCTCCAGGTTCAGTGGGAATGCCAAGTGCTTGTCATAATAATAATGATAATAATGACTGCGTCATGAAAAAAAACAACAAAAAAAAAAAAAAAAAGATTTTTGTCTATGCGAAAACAAAGGCGCAGATCAGCGCCTTTGCTTTCGCTATTCGGATAGTACAACTCCTCTTGTTCGAAAGTCTGAAATTTCGAGTGCCTAGCCTTCTTCTGTGACTGTACAGACCGGTTTCTGTAGGACCTGGTCGGAAACCCCGAAGCACAGTTTTCTCGTGATGCGGCTCAATAACAGCCGCAGCATGATACAATACTTCTGTTTTCTGAAGCATTTCTATAACACTGAATTTGTAGAAGCAACAAAGACAATAAATGATTTGACATTTGGTTTGATTGGCATCAATCCTTGTTTCATTCCTAAGGACCTCAGTTTTTTGGCTGCCTCTCTACCTATAAAGCGGCATTCGAAGGCAAGCACGTAGGGCAGATTCTAATGTACTGACAAGGCTAAAATAAACATTTTCCTATGTACCTTGGTGCCTTCTGAGAGTGACATGCAAAGTATGTGTTAATTGCATAAAACTGTTGGAATTAGGCAAGTCAGTTTGTACAACATTATCTAGAAAAATAAATGCACTTATAGGCTTATTGGAATCACTTCCTAGGAATGCATGTTCTCTCCATGTTGATGGACTGACACTCAAGGAAGAGAACTCATGCTAGATTTGACTGCCAGGAGTGGTTCCATCCCAACATGACTAAAATTGTTGATAAGGGGCCAGTTGTTCAAAGCATCGTTAGCTTAATGATATCATTAATACATAAATTTGTTAAGCAAATATCAGCTAAATTAACAAAAATACACTGATATTTTTTGTTGAAAAAATGTGAGAATCCTTTGCAGTGCAAAGGATTCTCACATTTTTTCAACAAAAAATAACAGTGTATTTGTAATATTAATGTTTGAAATTTTAACAAAACGTTAACTAACGACGTCGTTAGTTTTGAACAACTGGGCCAAGGATGCTAAGCAAAATCTAGAACTTGATTCATGTGTAGATATTTTCCTGTACAAGAAAAACAGTGATAAACTTCCTGCAGGTAGGCATCAAAATGCAATTATTTCAGGGAGTTGATCAAAGATTAACTCTGCATTTTATTTCACATTTTCTTCCAAATTGGCCATAATTTTGATGGAAGAGGCATCCCTTACTTACCTCCTTATCACTAGTATGAGCCACGACGCGAGAAAACTGGTCTTCGGGGTTTCGGACCAGGTCCGACACAAACGGGTCTGTGAAGCCACAGAAGGATAGAAGCTTAAAATTTCAGATTTAAGAAGAAGAGCTATTGTGCTATCCCTGAAGCGAAAACGAAGGCGCTGATACTGCACAGCTGATCTGTGCCATTGTTTTAGGGGAAAATCAGATTTTCTCATAACGTGGCTCAGTATCATGCTTTGTGGAGCTCCAGATAAGCATATTGGTGGATAATATATTTACTGAAGACTCACTTTTCTAGGTGCAACAGTTCATTGGAAAAATTGTGTATTGAAAGTAAATTTGATGGCATTTTTTGGTAAAAGAAATTTACTGAAAATTACCAAAATTTTTTATCAAATTTCATAGAAATAAGCTAGATCTCTGCAGGTTAACCATGGACAGGCCAAGAAAGTGATGCAGTGGCTGCATATTTATTGACTTTGTCAGGTGAATTCTGATAAACTTGTGATAAGACTGTACCTCTGATTAGAATTGGAAGCCAGACTGCGCCAACAAACCTACATGTGCATTTCGTGAAGACTTTGACTATTATGGTCGTTTACCAAGTCTGTGCCTCAGCTTGAGCTGCGTATGATTTTGGGTAAACCAAGTCTCCATCTTTTGTTTTAGATCATCTAGGACATTGATTTAGTTCCATGTATGTATAGGCATCTCCAGAACATACTAAGAACGACTTGAGTAATTTGGGTTTATCCATACCCTAGCTCACCCCAGTATCTTGTAGGGCAAAACCTGTAGGTAGATAATAGAGCACTGCATCATGTTGATATGGAGCATGTCTGTCTGTCAATCAGGGAGTTTATCTACATACACCAGTGAAACTCATTAATTTATCTGTAATTGAGGCCTCTGTTTCCTATCCATGATTTTCAGCACCAGAAACTTCTGCACTTTCACTGAACCACTGAAGTTTTCGCTCAGTTTGTCATTTGCCAGTTTACACCCCCCTTCACTCGAGTTTGCCGTTTCAGCATTTAGGTCAATCAAGTATTTTCACTTGAGCTTGCTGTTTCAGCTGTCACTCAAATCAGCAGATCAATCAATGCAGATGTCTTTGTGGACAAAATGAAAAGAAACTCAGATCTTCAGAACACTTGGTGCATGCAGCTGCTGAAACGGCAAACTCGAGTGCAGAGGGGTGTAGCTGTGTCATCAGGATAACATTTCCATGCAGTAAATATCCCCTTATACCCCACTTTTATATAGAAAATCTGGGGTATGCAGGGGTATACTTATTTTTGATCCAAAAAATAGATTGTGGGTACTCGTTAGAACCGCCTGGTTGAGGCGGTTCTAACGTGTATATTCCCTCAATCTATATTTTGAGCAAATATAAGAAAAATATCAAAAATTTTCCAATGAAAATTTTCAATTTTTACAACTTAAAAAATCTCTGTTTATTGCATGGGTGTGTTGTCGTTATGTTGTGTAAGTAGAAGTGACTGTCAGTTCCAGGTTTTCTGGGTAGAGTTTATCAAGGCAACTTTATTTTTGTCCAAGACAATATCTAGAGTGTCCATATAATTACATTCTTTACATTCTGATAACAATCAGTCAGGGTTTTAGGTCTAAGTTGGAATGGACTGCTGTCTTCCTTCAATAAAATATGACTATGCAGTGAAGCAGCTAGCCTTTTCTTTGTCCAGTCTACCCATTGTCTTTAAATCTGCCTTATAGTTCATTGATAAATGTTACTACTTCAACTTTACTGAGCAGACTGCCCTCTTCATTTGTCCAACATGTCCGGAAATGAAAGCTTTTGTAATGGTTTATTAATTACTTTTTTCATTTTTACAATAATTTCATTGTCCGAACATCAGACCATGCAGACTGTACAATCTGTTAAACACCTCGGTGACAAATTGACAGTAACCCCTTCCTCTGACCCCTGGGGGTCAACAGGGTCAAGCAGACTGCAAAGGGTGGGTGTCAACTTCCGATTCAGTGTTCTGTTCATTTTCACAATTGCCTTTGTCACTTTCCACTTTTATCCAAACATCAAAGATGTTGTTAGACACTGTTTTAATAGTATCTCTCCCCAGGTTTAATTTAATTAAGTTGAATATTGCCATTTCAAAATATTTCAGTCAGAGCCATACATGGTTTAGAAAAGTTTTTTTTTAAGTTTCTTCGACCACCTATCTTTTATATTTTAAAATTCTGTTTTGCTTTTGTTTTTGTTGTTTTTTAAATCAAAGGAAATTAAAATATTCATCATCAGGTCCATATTTTAACAAAAGTGCAACAATGCAGGAAAATGTCATAAACATGAGGAAAACATGTCCCCTTATATCCCACTTTTATACAGAATAACTGGGGTATGCAGGGGTATACCTATTTTTCTTATATTTTGCTTCATGGCAAAACATAAATTGTGGGTACACGTTAGAACTGCCTCGCCGCCGAGGCAGTACTAACGGGTACCCACAACCTATGTTTTGAGCAAAAATAAAAAAATATCAAAATTTTTCAGCTGAAAATTTTCAATTTTTAAAGCTCAAAAATCTCTGTGTATTGCATGGGCAAGCTTTTGTAAATTGATGCAGGAAAATGTCATAAAAAACAACATGGTTATATATACTGCATGATACATTGTAGTCCTGTTAATTTTTGACGTAATTAGAGGAAATTTTGTAATTTCATTAGTTTTTCAGAGAAATTACATAATTTCTTCTAGCCTTGTCAGCACAAATTACTCAAACTGTGCATATAATTCACTTGAGATAGTTTATTGTAGAATTTAACAAGACTTTGATGGATTTGAATGAAATTTCTGAGGAACAGATAATGTACTGTGTAGGATAAGGGTGAAAGAAAAAAAATGTAATTTTAAAGTACTTTAATCCATAAATTTTAAAGTTACATCCAGGACATGCTGTACATAATTACGAAAACTTGCCTATGCAATATACAGAGATTTTTTCAGCTGTAAAAGCTGAAAATTTCGCCAGAAAAAAAATGTTGATATTTTTAATATTTTTTTCTCAAAAACATAGATCGTGGGTACACAAGTACCCACAATTGAGTACCCACAATCTATGTTTTTGACCTAAAATGTATGCAGTTATAATTTTCATCTCCTTGATTTTTGTGCTGCATCAGAGTAATTTAAATGTCTCTGTCATTAACACTTCAGAAGTCAGCTACTAGAAAATTGTGGTGCAATTTAGTGTGATTCATGCTTAATGTTGTGGGACAAATGCGGATTTATTCTGTTTAAATTTTCAATGGGACACTTGACATCCCTCACACACAGGTCCCATACAGAGATGGGATAATTTCATCAGGAAAACATGTCCATGAAATGTATACCCCCTTAAACCCCAATTTTATATATAGTAAAACTTGGGTATGCAGAGGTATACTTATTTTTGCTCCAAAACATAGATTAGGGTTACTTGTTAGAACCGCCTCAGCGAGGCGGTTCTAACATGTACCCACAATCTATGTATTGAGCAAAAATACTAAAAACATCAAATATTTTCCAATGAAAATTTCAATTTTTAATGATGAAAAATTCTCTGTATATTGCATGGGCATGTTTTTGTAATGTTAACATGTACAATGAAGAACTAGATCAGCCATTGTTCTGAGTTTGTTGAATAATGAACTCAGACATGCAAAATGAAAACATTTGCCCCATATATAATTTTGTGAATAATATTTTTGAAAGTATTGAGCCCTTAGGATCCAATATGAAAACATTTTTGTAAAAAAAAAAACAAACAAAAAAAAAAAACAACAAAAAAAAACAACAAAAAAAACATATAAATAGGAAAGAGATAAAGCCAAATGTATACAAATCACGCAAGTCTCAAGTTTTGAGTCTATTTTGGTTATATATACACATTTTCACTTTGCAAATTATTTAATCAGCCAGGGTTACTGATGACTTTATAGGTCTGATTTACTTTAAAAACAAAATTTGACAAGGTCAATTAGCTTTAAGGCAGATTAAAGATATCAAATATTCAATTTCTACATGTACTGGTTTTAGGGTAAACTAACTTCTTGCATATCATTTATTCGAAAATGAATTTTTGCTTGTTTTGCTAGCTATAAGGCAAATAAGACTGCAAATAATGCTGTGTCATTTGTATTTACATTTGCTCTAATTATGAATGATTAATGAATTTTCAGTGGTTAATGTAGCTGTGACATGTTTGAGGTACAGTTGTCCATATCTTAATGTCCACTGGGACCAAACTGTCAATGCATGTTAACTTGTCTTGTTCTGTCGACCATGCTTTTACTTTGTTTATGGTAAAAGTTGGACTGTCTTAAAATTAAAAACTCTCTCTTTTGTTTTATTTTGGAAACTGTAATTCATAAATTCATAGAACATTATAACCGCAATATCTCTTTGTTGTATGTATTACAGTCTTGTATTATATACAATAGCATACATGTGTTTGGATAAGTTATGGTCCTATCCAAATATTTTTTAATTGAGTAAGATATCATTTGTTTATGCTACATCAATGTCTTAATTATTTATCAATGTAGAATTATTGGTTTGTTTATCCATACCAGTCTCTACAGAGAGAATATGTTCGCTACTTTGCGGATACTTTTTACTTGAATTAGAGCCAACAAGAAGAAAGTGGGATTCATTTTCCATTTAAGGCTTTACCCAAATTTTCCCATTAAAAATGAAGTTGGCATCTGCTGTCAGTTCAACCCCCTCTGATACTGAACAAGGCCTTTAGATGAATGTGTTAATAATTGATTCTCACTTTTCTGTTAGTTTCAGGACCAAATATAATATAGTTTTATATTGATTATTGAATAGTGTTTTTTTCTTTTGGAGTACTTGTGAAGAAGTGTGGACAGATTCACACAAAAGAAGTGATAAAATAGTTTGAAAAGAGGTGATAAACCCAGATATGAAATGCTGTGACTAGGGACCCATTTGTAAAACCCTTTGTGGTCACTGTTGGTTTTAAATGCATGGATGTTTATATACTCTTTATACAAATAATTTGTCTTGTAAATGATAAAAGTAATCTAACAAATTCCACGTAAGTGTGGGGGATTAAAGCCTAAAACAACACCATAGTTTATCATTGAGTGGTATAAAGAGAGTGGGACTTAGCTTGTCACCTTGTCTAACACCTTTGGTGCAGGGTTTATATAAACCAGGATTAAATGAATGAGTACTGAAAAGATAAAACCCTTCTTCCTATCAACATATAAGTAATAAGCCATTACCTCATGCTAAGGCAATAAGTAGATGGAAATAAATATTCATAGGGAGTATTCTTATGGGAACCTCAGGGACTCCACTTAATATTAGTCTATAGAAATGTGCCAACAGCTAATCACCCCAGTGGTCTAGGCTAATTAATGCACAACACTAACTTCCTTATTAATGGATGGACTTCCTCTAGCCAGTTAAACACCTAGAAAAATTGAATAACATTATAATTTTCATATCTAGTGTAAGCAAAGGAAGAAAGAAGTGGGCAAGGATATATTATGCTAGAAAAACATTCAAAAGGATGCTAATGATAAAACTAATGATAAAACTAATTTTGTTCATGGAATTATAGTGGTTACTGATGCTAATACAGACTCTGTGAATGTGATTAAATTAGAGATAAGAAAAATGGTGTTGGATAGGATAAATAGTGAATGGCCAATGATGTAAGTTGTGTTTTATTTTGACAATCAATGTTATTTGTTAATCATGGGTTGAAATACACATCCCAGTGCCTGAGGAGTCCTGGTGTAACTTTTGTTCTTTAATGTACTGAAAGAACGTCAGAGAAGACTTTGTCCTGTGGCAGCAGCCTGTCTGGTCAAAAAGAGCTTCAATGGTTACACAGGGTCTCTGTTCTGCTCATATGTTGGATTTTGGGGTCAATTAGATGATGCATCAAACTTAGATGATGCATCAAATAAACCCAGTGACAAAAACTAAAACCCTGCATCTTGTGGACTATGCATAAAGTTGTCTACATTAAAATTGTATTGGAAATATGATATTGACTTACAAATCAAGATATCCTGTAATCTGATGATTTTAATGCCCATTTAAATTCATTGTCATGTTTGTTTACATTTTAGAGACAGCTTGAGTAAGTGTAGAGCAAATATTGCCCAACCTGTGAAAACTGGTAAACATGCCTTGATAGATTAAGACCAATTTATATGTAAATATCTATGAAAATTTAAAAAATATTACATCTAAATTTTTGATGATCTGTAGG
Organism: Rugalucina vietnamica; assembly: GCA_964017185.1. Classification (NCBI taxonomy): domain Eukaryota; kingdom Metazoa; phylum Mollusca; class Bivalvia; order Lucinida; family Lucinidae; genus Rugalucina; species Rugalucina vietnamica. Next base: position 72,978,562 of record OZ024873.1, on the reverse strand, counting down.
GTTATGGTAAAGGAACAGGATACAGAATTTGCTCATGAGATTGTAAGCCTTAAAGTTTAACATATTTCTGATCTTTCGTAGAACTGACAATATTTTATTATGAAGCTTAAAGAAGAAGAAGAAAAAAAAAAACAACAACAACAAAAAAAAAAAAAAAAAAAAAAAAAAAAAAAAAAAAAAAAAAACAGTTGCTAATATAATGGCAAATTGTTTTATATTACATGTTAAGTATTTATAGGGTTGTTAGCAAAACAAGCAGCTAATATTTTGAAGGTTTGTTAATGAAATTATCAGTGTCTAATTTATACAACAGGTAATAGTGCTTGAAATTGCTGAGAAAACAAATCTTATAATACCGAACATAAACCATGAAGTAAAGTAAATTATCTAACTACCTACAGAGGGGAAAGTCCTCAGAATCCTAGAAAGATAATGATGGTTTTAATTAATATATCTAAACAGATGAAGCTTCTGAAATGTCGGACTCTATTACTAAATAGTAGCCTGTGGAATCTGATAAACAAATTAGTGTAAGAAATGCCATGCCTATGTAAGTGGTACCAGATTTGGGGTAACATTCAGGAACAGTTAGGGTCACATTTGAGAAGAGAAAAGTGATTTTTGCATATGTGAAAACAAAGGTGCAGATCAGCTGTGCAGTAACTGAACAGCTGATCAGCGCCTTTATTTTCGCTACTCAGATAGTATAATTCCTCTTCTACTAAAGCCAAAATTTCAAGCCTGTAGCCTGCTTCTGCAACTATATAGACCGATTTGTGTCGCACCTGGAGATTTTTGAACAATGGAAAAGCGAAAAACACAGCCCCACTTCTACATGCTGTAGTTGATTTGCAAAAAAAAAAAAAAAAAAAAAAAAAAAAGATTTTTTTTTTGAAAAAAAATGGCAATATTTTCTTGTTTTCTTCTGCATAAATCGCTTTGAAAGCAAGTATGATACTGTGAGTCTTGAGGTTGTGCATTTATTTTCTGGTTAATTGAAATAAATGAAACGATAAATTCCACCAGACCACTTAATTCGGAAACAAACCACAAAAAGCAATTGACCATAAAATCTTTATTGTGTAGTTTCTGCTTGGGAAACCAAAATAATTGCCTCAGAAAATCGGAGTTTTATGAGACATAAACCATATTTGGAAGTATCTCGGCCAATCAATAATTAATCTGGCACTGACTGTGACATTGTTCTATTCTTTTGCTCTTTGACGTAAATGAGTTTGGGAGCTAGTTCGGCTGGAGTAAAAGAATGTTGGAATTCCCAATTGCTCTTCCCACATCAATAATGCATGTAGAAATCCAAGGAATGATGGGCAAATGAGCCGCGACGTGAGAAAACCGGTCTTCGGGGTTTCCGACCAGGTCCGACACAAACCAGCCTGTACAAGCTTGGAAAAGAGCTAGAAGCTTGAAATTTCGGATTTAAGTAGAAGAGGAATTGTACTATCCGTGTAGCGAAAACAAAGGCGCTGATCAGCTTCGCGGTTACCGCGAAGCTGATCTGCGCCTTTGTTTTCGCATAGGCAATAATCCCGTTTTCTCACGATGCGGCTCAAATAATCATTGTACTACTGCTTCAGTTGTAAAGAAATGAAGAAAAAAAGAACAGAAATTAGATTAATGGATTGGAACATGCAAGTCCTTTGCAAATGAAATTCCTGAAGTGCATATAATTGGCTAACAAATAGATTGTAATATACTGTACAAGTATAAAGCAAAGCCACTGGAATTTTTATTCAGGTTAACATCCCTTTCAAGATTATTTCAGCTCATATGAGACCGGCCAATCAGTAGGTAGGGCGAAAACGGAAGAACCCCGAGAAAAACCACCTGACACACCCGCAAGCAGAACTTGGCTTGTCTCTTGTGTGGCCAGAGCGGGGCTCGAACCCACACCAGACACAGTGGTGAGATGATCGAATGGTTAAGTGCGATAATGAAATATCATGATAATAAAATATCAGCGCTCTTAACCCCTCGGCAACGGGGGCAGCCGATCTTAAAATTTTCCTAACATATATTGGTGAGACACACATCAGACAGCACTGGAAGGTGCAGTCTAGTCCACTATTTCTTGACTCCTTCCTTTATCACAGGATCATTTTTGATAAGTCCAGATATTAGGATTATTCTGACGAGGGCAATATTTACAATGTTCAATTTTTTAGGACCTTTAGTGGGCCTCTTGAATCAAATCTGTTTAGGTCCTGACTGTGCATGTATTTGAATAAATGAGCCGCCTCATGGGAAAACCAACAATTTGCATAGGCGAAAACAAAGACGCAGATCAGCTTCGCGGTAACCGCGAAGCTGATCAGCACCTTTGTTTTCGCTACTCGGATAGTACAATTCCTCTTCTACTTAAATCCGAAATTTCAAGCTTCTAGCTGTCTTCTGTGCTTCTACAGTACGGTTTGTGTCCGACCTGTTCGAAAACCACATTGTTGGTTTTCCCACGAGGTGGCTCAAAATGTGGTTTCTGGAGTGGCAGATGCTTTTGACTTGATCAAGAGGTCATGTCAGGACAGTTTTCACCAGTCTTCCCCTGAGTAGGTTTTATAGCAGCTCATTAGTGTTCTATGCATATTCTTTCACAAGTAACTAACTAACTTGTGAAGACCATGAGTAGCATTACGAAAACATATCCATGAAATTGCTATTTTCCTTATATCGGTGAGGCAGTTCTAACGATTACGCACAATCTATGTTTTGGATCAAAAATAAAAAAAAATAAATAGGTAAAACCCTGTAAACCCCAGTTTTATTATATGAAAGTGGGGTGTTAGGGGGCGGTTTTTTCACAGACATGTTTTCCAGATGAACAATTAAGCTGAGTAGCATTAAACATGAATTGGCACAGTCGCACTGGCAAGCGGCTAGTTTCATAGAATATTGTGGAGAAAAAAGACACAGAACTGTTCATCATTGATCATACAATCAAAATCATCAGATCTCATCAGGAAAACATGTCCGTGAAATGTATTCCCCCTTAAACCCCACTTTTATATAGAAAAGCTGGCCTTTCTTATTTTTGATCCAAAACATAGATTGTGGGTACTCGTTAGAACCGCCTAATGTGTACCCACAATCAATGTTTTGAGCAAACATATTAGAAATATCATTTTTTTTTCCAATGTAATTTTCAATTTTTTCAGCTGAAAAAACTCGCTGTAATTGCATGGGCAAGTTGTCGTAATGAACTGGGTGACAAAGATAAGAGAATACCTTCTGTTGGATGCCAATAGAGTTGCTAAGTCTTGGAAGACTGAGGATTGATCCTACCAATAGATTGGCCGCAGATAACTTCCGGGCTATTGATCGGCAAATTATGACAAATTATTGTTGTCAGTTAGAAAGTCAGTCCAAAGAGAGTAATAACTTGGTTTGCATTAAAGTGGTAGCACATTTTCTAGGTCTTCTTTCTTTTCTCACTCAGTTCATTACGAAAACAGGCCAGCTATGCAATATACAGAGATTTTTGTCAACTGTAAAATTTGAACATTTTCATCAGAAAAAAAAGAAGATATTTTAAATATTTATGCTCAAATCATAGATTGTGGGAGGCAGTTCTAATGTGTACCCACAATCTATGTTTTGAACCAAAAATAAGAAAAATGGTATACCTGAGTTTCACTCTACAAAAGTATATAAGGAGGTATACTTTTCATGGACATGTTTTCCTTATGTTTTTCATTCTTTTAGCAACCATAATCACTAATTGTGTTGACCTTCAGCAGTACATGTACAATGTATTGTCAGTTGCATTTTACTGAGAATGGCTTGTCAGTTGTATTTTACTGAGAATGTATTGTCAGTTGCATTTTACTGAGAATGTATTGTCAGTTGCATTTCAGTGAGAACAGTAGCCTCTCAATAGTTTGGGTAATTTTACTTAAATATTTTATTCTAACTAATTGAAATCATGTATGGTGCCACTCCAAATTTTCTTTGTCCTGATTTTTACCACCCTTCGTTGTCATAACTATTTCTTCTAACTTTTCCCATTGACACATAAAACAGAATGTTCCTGTTTAGGTTTGTTTTCTAGAAATTACGAACCTAACTCATTACCAGTATACTAGAGGAAATTAAAGCTGTAATTTCAGGATTCTTAAATATTTAAGACCTATTGATTTGTTAGGAGCTAATATTCTGAAGCTCATTAAAAACAGATCACAAATGAGCCACGTCATGAGAAAACCGGAATTTTGCCTATGCGAAAACAAAGGCGCAGATCAGCTGTGCAGTAACTGCACAGCTGATCAGCGCCTTTGTTTTCGCTACACGGATAGCATAATCTCTCCTCGTCTTAAATTCAAAATTTCAAGCTTCTAGCCATCTTCTGTAGCTTCACAAGCCGGCTTGTGTCAGACCTGGCCCGAAATCCCAAAGCCCATTTTACTCACATCTTGGCTCAAATTAGGTAGAGCCATCAATTGGAGCAAAATGAAGTCTATAATGAACTACAATCAGAGATTCTGCAAATGAAATAATTTGAAATTCCTATACATGAAGCATGAAGTTAATTTGTGTTTAATCAAATGGCTTGAAATCATGATTTGCTGATGGAAGATTCAAAATTTGCTGACATTTCAAACATGTCACAAGGCCCTCTAGCCCTAGTACATGTATATTCATATTTTAAGGTTTGCAGAGTCATGAGCTTCCTCTTCAGTGAATGATTTGAAATTTATCTTGCTCTCTTATATGAGATAAATGAGCCGCCCCATGGGAAAACCAACAATCTGCATATGCGAAAACAAAGACGCAGATCAGCTTCGCGGTAACCGCGAAGCTGATCAGCGTCTTTGTTTTCGCTACTCGGATAGTACAATTCCTCCTCTACTTAACTCCAAAATTTCAAGCTTCTAGCCTGCTTCTTTAGCTGTACAGGTTGGTTTGTGTCGGACCTGTTCGGAAACCACATTGTTGGTTTTCCCACGAGGTGGCTCAAATCATAAACAATCATGATTGTTTTTCACATTCAAAAGCAAATAATTCAGTGCAGATCATCTGCATGTTTTTGAGCGGCTGATCAGCAACTTGCTACATGTATTTTGAATATACAGCCACTGTCATCCACATTTCAATCCACATTTCAATCCACATTTCAATGGTTATGTATAGAGTTTTTTTTTTTTTTCAAGGCAGCTCTTCAGGCAAAGCTCATCTGAGTGAGTTCAAAATCAAAACATTAAACTACTGCTGATTTATCTGAATTTGATTATTTGAGCCCATTGTTAGAAAACGGGATTTTTGCCTATGCAAAAACAAAGGCGCAGATCAGCTTCGCAGTAACTGCACAGCTGATCAACGCCTTTGTTTTCACTACACGGATAGTACAATCCCTCTTCGTCTTAAATTAGAAATTTCAAGCTTCTAGCCATCCTCTGTAGCTTCACAAGCTGGCTTGTGTCAGACCTGGTCCAAAATCCAAAAGCCCATTTTACTCGCATCGTGGCTCAAATTAGGTAGCTCCATCCATTGGAGCAAAATGAAGTCTATAATGAACTGCAATCAGAGATTCTGCAAATGAAATCATTTGAAATTCCTATACATGAAGCATGAAGTTAATTTGTGTTTAATCAATGGCTTGAAATTATGATTTGCTGATGGAAGATTCAAAATTTGCTGACATTTCAAACATGCTTATGCCACAAGGCCCTCGATCTAGCCCTAGTACATGTATATTCATATTTTAAGGTTTGCAGAGTCATGAGCTTCCTCTTCAGTGAATGATTTGAAATTTATCCTGCTCTCAGATATGAGATAAATCATAAACAATCATGTTTTTCGCATTCAAAAGCAAATAATTCAGTGCAGATCATCTGCATGTTTTTGAGCGGCTGATCAGCAACTTGCTGCATGTATTTTGAATATACAGCCACTGTCTCTTCATTTCCTGTATCCACATTTCAATCCACATTTCAATGGTTATGTATAGAGGTTGATTTTTTTTTTCAAGGCAGCTCTTCAGGTTTCAAAAACTCATTGACAATTTGACACCAGATCCCTCTAAATTAGAAATGATCCTTCAGTAAAGAATTGCTGAAGCTGGATTTACATTTTATTGCAATAGCTCATGAATTTGAGCATTTCTAAACAAAGTTAAAAGCTATCAAATTCTTAAGAATTGAAATTTTATGTTATCTATTGATTTTGGATGGAAATGCAGCTTGAAAACAGCTCAGAAATGAGCCGCGACGTGAGAAAACCGGTCTTCGGGGTTTCCAACCAGGTCAGACACAAACCGGGCTGTACAGTCTCTGAAAAAGGCAAAAAGCTTGAATTTTCGGATTTAAGAAGAAGAGGGATTGTACTATCCGTGTAGCGCTGCGCCTTTGTTTTCGCATGGGCAAAAATCCTGTTTTCTAACGATGCGGCTCAAATAATCAGATTCAGATAAATCAGCAGTAGTTTAATGTTTTGATTTTGAACTCTCAGATGAGCTTTGTCTAGAGAAAAAAATTGTCTGTGAGATTTCATTCAGGAGGCTTTACACATCACCATTACTACTCCATTTATTCTGTATCTGATGTCAAGGTCATTGAGGGATACATCTTCAAATGCCCTGATCAGATTGAATGAATGCACAAACATAAATGCACTGGGGTTTACAGTGGTAAACATTTTTGTTATTTTTTATCAAAAACATAGATTGTGGGTACTGGCAATCCACTTGAAAACACCAAATAGCCCATGAACTTGGCCAGCATTTGGAATTTTCTTTCTAGGCTCTGACCTGAAAAAAAAAAATGGATTAAGATGTCAGCAGCTGAATAACCAAACACTTGTAAATAAATTGAGCCGCATCGTGAGAAAACCGGATTTTTGCCTAGGCGAAAACAAAGGCGCAGATCAGCTTCGCGGTAACCGCGAAGCTGATCAGCGCCTTTGTTTTCGCTACTCGGATAGTACAATTCCTCTTCTACTTAAATCCGAAATTTCAAGCTTCTAGCTCTTTTCTGTGACTGTACAGGCTGGTTTGTGTCGGACCTGGTCGGAAACCCCGAAGACCGGTTTTCTCACGTCGCGGCTCAATTTGATTCCATAAATGATGAGTTGGCAGGAAATAGAATACAAATAGAGGAAGGATTTGATGTGAAATTTAACACAATAATCTGTCAATGTTGAGAAGGATGCTTATAAACAGGTGATATATATTGTCTGCTGTTTTAATGGGCTTCATCCTCAGTAAAACCTGTCTGTTAGCATTGTCTCTTTGACTCAAATAAGCTTCTGTATAAACTATCGTATGTCAGGGAGTTTAAGAATCCCACTCTGGATAAAACTACTTGAAAGAAGCTACACATTTCAGTGGCAGATGTAGAGGGGGTTCGGGGAAGGCTTGTGGGGGGGGGGGGGGGGGGTCGGTATTTTTTGCTGAATACTAAAACGTAATAATAAAGCCAGTATCCACAAAGCCTCTCACCGCCACACTATACAATATGACACCAATGCTTCAGAGATTGCAGATTGCACAGCGCCTCCCAGACCATTAGGAAAACGGCCCATGCAGTATACAGAGTTGTTTTAGAGATGCAAAAATTAAAAAAAAAATTCTGGATGAAAATTTTGATTTCTTTAACGTCGAGGTTCCAACGAGTACCCACAATCCATGTTTTGGATCAAAAATAAGAAAAATAGGTATACCCCTTCACATCCCAGTTTTACTATATAAATTTAGGGTTCAAGGGGGTATACTTTTCATGGACATGTTTTTAGCTCACCTGAGCCGAAGGCTCACAGGTGAGCTTATAGTATACCCATGCTCCGTCGTCCGTCGTCGTCCGTCGTCCGTCGTCCGTCGTTCACAATTTCAAAGATCTTCTCCTCTGAAACCACTTGGCCAATCAAAGCCAAACTTTGTGTGGAGCATCCTTAGGAAGGGGGAACGAAAGTTTGTATAAATGGTCCAGGTCACATGACCAAGATGGCCGCCATGGCTATAAATAGCCAAAACCTTTAAAAATCTTCTTCTCCAGAACCAGAAGGCCTATGATTTTGAAACTTGGCATGAAGCATCAGGCAATGAAGCTCTACAAAGTTTGTATAAATCATGACCATGCAATGACCTTGACCTTTTTTACGGCAAGGTCAACGTAGGCCCCCCATGCATTTGAATGGGAAAAAATTGGAAAATGTCATTTAATGGCAAAAACTTGCTAGGAATGAGCAAATGGACAGAATATTCATGTTTATGAAAATATTTTTGGCCCAGAGGGTTGTCTGCCCCTGTTCCGGGGCTATATACATGTGTATGATTATAATATTCAAACATCTTCTTCTCTGAAATCCCTTGGCCAATCAAAGCCAAACTTTATGTGGAGCATTCTGAGGAAGAGTGAATGAAAGTTTATATAAATGGTCAAGGTCATTTGACCAAGATGGCCGCCATGGCTATAAATAGCAAAAACCTTTAAAAATCTTCTTCTCCAAAACCAGAAGACCTATGATTTTGATACTTTGCATGAAGCATCAGGCAATGAAGTTTTACAAAGTTTGTATAAATCATGACCTTGGGATGACCTTGACCTTTTTTACAGCAAGGTCAACTTAGGCCGCCCATGCATTTGAATGGAAAAAACAGGAAAATGTCATTTAATGGCAAAAAACTTGCTAGGAATGAGCAAATGGACAAAATATTCATGTTTATGAAAATATTTTGGGCCCAGAGGGTTGTCTGCCCCTGTCGCGGGGCTATATACTTGTGTATTACCATGATATTCAAACATCTTCTCTGAAACCGCTTGGCCAATCAAAGCCAAACTTTATGTGGAGCATTCTGAGGAAGAGTGAATGAAAGTTTGTATATTATGGTCAAGGTCACATGACTAAGATGGCCGCCATGGCTATAAATAGCAAAAATCTTTAAAAAATCTTCTTCTCCAGAACCAGAAGGCCTATGATTTTGAAACTTGGCATGAAGCATCAAGCAATGAAGCTCTACAAAGTTTGTATAAATCATGACCTTGGGATGACCTTGATCTTTTTACGGCATGGTCAACTTAGGTTGTTCACGCATTTGAATGGGGAAAATTGTTACAATGTCATTTGAAGGGCAAAACTTGCAGTAAATTGGCAAATGGACTAAATCTTTATGATTTAAAAAAGAAATTGACTCCAGAGGCTGCTCTGACTCTGCCCTGGGGATATATACATAATACCATTCTAGTCAAACAAGTTTATTGGTATATATCTCAGGTCTCAGGTGAGCGTTTACAGGACCACTGGTCCTCTGGTTTTTTATGTAAAACAGAAAACCAAGATTTTTGAGACGCCCCATGCACTGCAGTAAATGATAATCAGTGCAAAAGCTCTCATTTTTTTGTTTTTCTACTCCTGCCTTATGATATGCATCTATGGATGATTACTGCACATCATTGCAGTGATCTCCGACAGTGTGGCTACAAGTGAATCCGCCAAACATACAACGACAGCAACCGCCATTAGTCTTCTCCATCTTCTACTTAAGTTTTTATACTGCTGCGAATCAAGCAATGCCAGGAAAACAAAACTATCTCGTAAACAATGTAAGTCGCGATATGAGATAACCGGTCTTTGGGGTTTTCGACCTGAGGTCTGACACAAACCGTCCTGTGCAGCTACAGAAGATTGCTAGAAGCTTGAAATTTTGTATTTAGGAAGAAGAGGAATTGTACTATTCTTGTAGCAAAATCAAAGGTGCTGATCAGCTTCGCCGTTACCGCAAAGCTGATCAGCACCTTTGTTTTCACATAGGCAAAAATTCGGTTTTCTAATGACGCAGCTCATGTGTTATTGTAGAAGCTATATATATAAAGCAGGAATCCCAAAGGCAATTCCTTTCCACCAGACTGAAGAATTACTTCAAACCATTATCTTCTGACTTTCTGGAGCGAAGAAATATTTTGTCTATCAACTCTCACTAGATTTCTGGCCAAGCATCTATTCCTTACAAATTACATGTGTTTTAGAACATTAAATTTTCAATTGTTTTGCACTCTTTTCTCTGTTTCCAAAATGTTCATGTCGGACAAAGATTTATTTGGGAAAAATAGGTATAAACTGGACAGTTTCTGGAAGAGCCCTACTAGGGATAAGGAGACAATAAGACTTACCAGTAACCTGTTACATTGTTTATTGTCTGCATTTTAATTCTCTCCTCAAGCCCCCCCCCCCCCCCCCCCATCCTCCACCCTCACACCACCCCTTCCCTCACCCTCAAAAATTTCCCACTGCAGTGTGGTTGCATAGAAATATCTGCCTGGAAACCTTGAAGACAGGATTAAAAGGCATAATTTCTCCACTTGTGTGGTAATCCACTTGATGGCATAAAGCAGTGGTAATTGACTTAATGAATTGTTTCACAGAAAGTGTACCTAAACAATTAACACAATATTCCGGTTGTCAGCGAATTCCTAAAAATCGCATGTGCACACAGCAAAGTTCAGATCAGTCTGGGTATCTTGCGTAATTTCTGTATGCTTTATAGGGGTAGCTTTAGTTTGGGGTCTATTTAAACAGTGAGCAGAGCCTGGTGTTTTTTCGACTCCTGTTTAAGACCTGTTTGAGAACATGAAAACAACTTCTACAACAATCAAAGATTTGTTTATGAATAAATGTTTTGCAATTCTTCTGCAACTTTGATGTGAAGTTGGCACACACACAAACAAAAAATAAAGTGATATCTTTGATATTAAATGATGTTGACATTTTTGGAGGGTTTGTACAGCCAATTAGCATAACTGGGCAGGTGTGGCGGGCTGCCTTTGTCAGTTTGGTGTGATATCGTTCATCAGGAAAACCTGTCCGTGACATGTATACCCCCTTACACCCCACTGGTATGCAGGGGTATACCTATTTTTGTTATTTTTGCTCCAAAACATAGATTGTGGGTACTCGTTAGAACATGTACCCACAATCTATGTTTTGAGCAAAAATAACAAAAATATTTAAAAAAAATCTTCTGAAAATTTTCAATTTTTACAACTTAAGAAAAATCTGTATATATTACATGGGCATGTTTTCGTAATGTTGTCTTCTTGTTTGACTGACTGGAGTGTTGTCTAAAAAAAAAAAAAAAAAAAAAAAAAAAATTGAAATTAAAAGAAACTGGATTATTGGTCATGCTGCTATGGCAGTTTGCCTTTATTACCTCTGAGGGTGAACATTTGTCACCAACAAGACTGGCATATGTAGCAGCCAGGTATTGAACCCGCAACCTCTTGATTGCTAAGCAAATACGCTATCTATTACACCACCGCGGCTGTATTATGACTATGCGGCTATAAACTGTGTTATGTTTGTTGTTTGTATTTGTGCTTCACATCCATGTAGATTTCGTTATGCATCCATGGTCTTCAGCTAAGGTCATGTCAGGATCGATTGTCAGTTATCAGTCCTAGCACATTGTTCCTGTACATGGCTCTAAGAGGCAGGCTACCAGTATTTAGTGCACATTTCTTTCACCGCTTTCTCGCGAAAATCTTATGGAATCAAGTTCAACAGAAGAAGGAGATCTGTGGATTCAATACCACATCATTTTGAACCTGCCCTTGGTTACTGTAAATTCGGAAATGTTCGTGAGAACTTAATTTTCGTGAATATTCGGGAATTCCTTGCCTCACGAAAATAAAGTTCTCGCTTATAAAGAATTACTATAAGCTTTATGGACTGCACGAATACTCACTTGCGAATTCAAGAACCTCTCTGATAATTCGGAAATTGGAAATTCATGAAATTAGTCAGGCGAAAATTTCCAAACTTACATTTGACAGAGGACTAGAATAGAGACTCACGCCAAGAGTTTGCAAAAGTGGGCGGGATTTTCCCTATACTTCATGTTGTATTTTTACTAGTTGCTAGTAACTGATAAGCCATAAGTCCTATAGGTAGACTCCTATCAGAGCCCCTAAGTTTTCTTTCTGCCATGTTTTATCTGTACCTAAACAAACTTGGCAATAAAAGGTCTTGTATCCTTCATTTTATTTCTTAATTTAGAGACCCATATTTTCATAACATTGCATTGTTGTGTGCTGTCACTGGTGTTTGTACAGGCCTTTACAACATCATTATTACTCAGGTCATGACTTCCTTAACTCTCACTGACTCTTGCCTCTTGTTCAAATACACCACAACAACTAGGCCCTTTCCAAACAGGTCTGACACAAACCGAGCTGTACAAGCACTGGAAATGGTTAGAGGCTGGAAATTTTGGATTTAGAAAGTAGATGAAGCATAATTATGTTCCGAGAAGCAAAAACAAAGGCGCTGATCAGCTGTGCAGACTGCACAGCTGATCTGCGCCTTTGTTTTTGCATATGCAAAAAAGCGGGATTTTTTATGATGCGGCACAAATGATTGTTCAGCAAACATAATGACTGGAAGAAGTGTCTCTCATACAAATCTATTGACAAGACTTTGTTGACAAATCATCATTGTTGGGGTCCTAAATTGGTTACAATTTTGGGATAGTTTTCTTTATTGTACATTTGAAACACAGGTTGTTTGCACTCATTACAGCCCAAACTCATTATAATGCGCCTCTCTATAACACGGTTTTCAATATAACACAACCTTATCATGGCTCCCAAATTGATTATTTTGCTATAATGTCTATTGTAAGCAACCTCATTATAGCACAGTTTCACTTATAACACAATCTGTTTCTATGGACCCATGAGATAGCATTACAATGAGGTTGACCTGTTAGTGTTTCTTTTCAAGACAATATAAATGAGTATTTTAAGTGTTTTGTCAACAAACATTCATACTTGGAGAATGCTATTCCATAGCATATCCTGAAGTCATGAGGTCTTTTGGTACTTTTTAATTCTTGCCGGAAATCTGGATTTGTTTCAACTGTTCTCTGATTGTCTCGTGTCACAAAACAATTTGGACTTTCGCCAAGCCGCAAATAGCCTTTTTGGTGATGCAACTCACATAATTACATGTATAGCCTTTTTTATGCAAACCACAAAAAGCCCTTTTGAGACACTTTGCAAATAGCTTTTTTGAGATAATTTGCAAATAGCCTTTTTGAGATCTGAGTTGCAACTAGCCGTGCATGGCTTACAGTCATTACAGGACAACATTTATGGCATTATGTTTTCACAGATAGCAGAAAAAGAGTCAATTTGAGAATTAATTTATTGGGTTGCCTAGTTTCATTGGAGTGTCAAGTGTGTTTGTCATGTCCTGTAACCTTGTTTTCTTGTTTTCTTAACATGTTCTGTCCAAGATTAATTTTCTAAAAGCAGGGCAATGTTTGAAGAATGATGAAGTCTCTCTAGGAATTAAGGATGTTTTATTGTCTGACACTTGCTTTTCAGCATCTTTTTCAAAAGGTTGACCTCCATTCAAACTCATTTCTTTAGAAATCCATCTTTGCTTCTATGAAGCAATCTAATAATTTGCTGATCTATTACAGAATTTTTTTTTCTTCAATTTTTCAAATTTTATTTTTTTTTTTTTTTCTTATTTATTTATTTATTTTTTTTTTTTTCTCACATTGTTTTGACAACTCCATAATACTTTGTAGTATTTTAATCTTTATTTTTTTTTCTTGATTTGTCTGTGAAAATCAATCAAAGAAGTTCTCTAGTTTCTTAAATATGACATTTTTACACATTATAATAATTAATTCCGCATAATTAATAAATCATTTGGTAACTTAAGCAGCTCTGTGTTTATGGTTGACGAGCCTTTGATAAATGCTGTTTTAGTCAGATTCCAAAGCGCTTTTGTGTCAGCTTCATATGATCGGTTACGCCATTGACATAGGCGTCGCGCAGTCATAAATTAACGCTATTTATAAAGGGTGATCTTGTTTCGATGACATTGTCGAGACCCGATTATGTTCTGTTGTAAAGAATACCATGTAACTCTGCTCCCAGACAGAAAATATGACCATGTTTTTCTTCCATTGGTGTCATCTCTGGGTGAATAGATGAGCCTCATCTTGAGCATACTTGCCTTAGTCTGATCTACAGCTAGGTAGCATATGGCATAAACCGATCTCTTATAAAGTGGCTGTTGGAAGACCCTTGACTTTGTTTGAGAAATACCAGAGGACCAGTGGTCCTGTAAACGCTCACCTGAGACCTGAGATATATACCAATAAACTTGTTTGACTAGAATGGTATTATGTATATATCCCCAGGGCAGAGTCAGAGCAGCCTCTGGAGTCAATTTCTTTTTTAAATCATAAAGATTTAGTCCATTTGCCAATATACTGCAAGTTTTGCCCTTCAAATGACATTGTAACAATTTTCCCCATTCAAATGCGTGAACAACCTTAGTTGACCATGCCGTAAAAAGATCAAGGTCATCCCAAGGTCATGATTTATACAAACTTTGTAGAGCTTCATTGCCTGATGCTTCATGCCAAGTTTCAAAATCATAGGCCTTCTAATTCTGGAGAAGAAGATTTTTAAAGATTTTTGCTATTTATAGCCATGGCGGCCATCTTAGTCATGTGACCTTGACCATATATACAAACTTTCATTCACTCTTCCTCAGAATGCTCCACATAAAGTTTGGCTTTGATTGGCCAAGAGGTTTCAAGAGAAGAAGATGTTTGAATATCATGGTAATACACAAGTATATAGCCCCGGGACAGGGGCAGACAACCCTCTGGGCCCAAAATATTTTCATAAACATGAATATTTTGTCCATTGGCTCATTCCTAGCAAGTTTTTTGCCATTAAATGACATTTTCCTGTTTTTTCCATTCAAATGCATGGGCGGCCTAAGTTGACCTTGCTGTAAAAAAGGTCAAGGTCATCCCAAGGTCATGATTTATACAAACTTTGTAAAGCTTCATTGCCTGATGCTTCATGCCAAGTATCAAAATCATAGGCCTTCTGGTTTTGGAGAAGAAGATTTTTAAAGGTTTTTGCTATTTATAGCCATGGCGGCCATCTTGGTCAAATGACCTTGACCATTTATAAAAACTTTCATTCACTCTTCCTCAGAATGCTCCACATAAAGTTTGGCTTTGATTGGCCAAGCGATTTCAGAAAAGAAGATGTTTGAATATTATGGTCATACACATGTATATAGCCCCGGAACAAGGGCAGACAACCCTCTAGGCCCAAAATATTTTCATAAACATGAATATTCTGTCCATTTGCTTATTCCTAGCAAGTTTTTGCCATTAAATGACATTTTCCAATTTTTTCCCATTCAAATGCATGGGCGGCCTACGTTGACCTTGCCGTAAAAAAGGTCAAGGTCATTGCATGGTCATGATTTATACAAACTTTGTAGAGCTTCATTGCCTGATGCTTCATGCCAAGTTTCAAAATCATAGGCCTTCTGGTTCTGGAGAAGAAGATTTTTAAAGGTTTTGGCTATTTATAGCCATGGCGGCCATCTTGGTCATGTGACCTGGACCATTTATACAAACTTTCGTTCCCCCTTCCTAAGGATGCTCCACACGAAGTTTGGCTTTGATTGGCCAAGTGGTTTCAGAGGAGAAGATCTTTGAAATTGTGAACGACGGACGACGGACGACGACGGACGACGACGGACGCCGGAGCATGGGTATACTATAAGCTCCCCTGTGAGCCTTCGGCTCAGGTGAGCTAAAAAAGCATGATTTAAACATGCTTATAAGGGCAAAGTCAGTAGGCAGCTAACTTAAATACGCCTTTTTCGCATGAGCTACATAACCTGTTTTTTTCTTGCCCCTGCTAAATAGAAAAACTCAAAAAAATGATACCCTTTGAAACATATTTTATAATATGATGCCTCCATGAACTGAAGTATGAATGGAGAAGTGTCCTCTTTTTCCATTAATTATACCCCTATTTAATGAATGGGCTCCAGGTGGAGATTGATATGCTTTTTCTGCTCTTTGAAGTCAATCTTGTCTTTGAGTGTTTGTCTTTAATTTTGACCGCATAATAATTACTGGGGAAAGGGTATACTTTGGACATAAGGGAGCGAAGCAGATGATCTTCTGTTTAAACTATAGACTGGTGAATACGGGACTTCTTCTTGCATCTATGGCCTGTCCATCAAGTTTAATGTCCTTGCGTTCCCCACCCTCCACCGCCCTACTAGTGTTTCCCCCAGACCCAAAAAAGGGCATGGTAAGGTTGCTAAAAAAGGGCACTTTTTAACGCGCGGCAGCATGTCAAAAGGGCACTTTCAGCGCGCGACGGCAAGCAAAGGGCACTTTTAAATGGCCCATGGCATGTTAGGAGGGCACATTTTATGCACAGTCATTAAATTTAACACTCATGATATTTTCTCAATAATTTCAAATTTGCTTTTCAGCTTAAATTGTTCTATCCTCAATTTCCATATTTCAAGATTCACTTTTACAACTTAGAAAGTTTCTTTTTCCTTTGCCTCACATTACTTTAACATTGAATTTAATTATTAACCATAAGAGATAACCTTTTGAAAAGTAAACTGTAATTGAAAACTGAACTAATTAAATGGCACACTTGCATCACCAGGTAGGACATTCATCAATTTTCACACCTTTTTGATTAACAGCTCATCTGGTGTCAAATTGGGTACTTATCATGGAGTAATTATCAACAGTTGCTACTGCAATTAAGTGACAATAAACAAGGGATTAAAGCAATCAACCAACAGTGTGGAAGTCATGATCATGAATTTTGCCAAATTTGTTTCTGCAGACTTCAAGCAAAAAGTCTTGTAACTTCCTTATTTTTTGTTGGATTTTGACAAACTTTTTACCAAAATGAAGGGCACATAATGTAGATTCAGAAAAAGGGCATGGCGCTTGGAAAAAGGGCATGGCGCTGGAGAAAAAGGGCATGGCGCGGCGCCATAGTAAAAGTGGCTAGGGGAAACACTACCTACCCCACCCCACCCTGGCCAGTGGGTGATGAGTGAGTAGTCAGCAGACTTTCCCTTTCACATTTCTTCTGAGGAATAAACCATTGACCAAAATCTTAATTTTTGCTTGCATTACCGATCAGAATTTTCTATAGAACTTTGCTTAAAGTTTTCCTCAAACACTACATGTATGGACTTGAAATGATGTGACAACCTGTCCAATCAAATTGCATGAAGTGCTGACAGGTAACCAATCAAATAAGAGAAATTGCAGACAGCTATCCAATCAAATAAGAGAAATTGATACCAGAATGAATTTGACTCCTGATGACTAAGACAAGGATCTGTTGAAATTGTCTTAGACATTGTTATACACCATAAGCCTGATGTCCTCTCTTTGGGTCATAGACAAAAACAGTATAGCCCCAGATGTGACGCTGCAGAACATGGCATCCCATCTGGGCTATTCTGTTTGCTTAGATGAATGTCATTGCCTAGATGAATGTATTCTACAGATTTAAAAACACTCCTCATTCCCCTAAAAATGAAGATGGACTCAACCAAATGATAATGATGGGCAAGTCCATTTGTCACAAATGGGTCAATGGCTCATTCTGTCATCCATCTTTTCTATCTTGTTTGTTAATGCAATGGAAATCTTCTTTAAGACTTAAAAGGTTTCGTAAGATGACAAATTGTTGGGATGACATAATTGTGGAGAGACAATGTCAGGTCTAACCTGAGGGGTTGACTTATTAGTCTCTAGTCATATGACTTGAATCCCAGGCCATTTCCAGCAGGCTTACTCTTGAATGCATGGGCTCCCCCATCCTCCATGGAAAAAATACACATTATTTTTGGTATTCAGAATTTTCACAAAGTTCAAACATTTGTAATGAATAATCGTTAAAGTCATAACTTTTTCTGCAAATGATTAATGAAGATAGACCCTGCCTTTGTTTTGCCAGTTCTTGTGCTAATTGGGCAGTACATTATACCATATCTGACACTTCAAAGCCAATATTATTCTGCAACTGCCATAATTCTTACATGTTTGCATTCCTGTGAGCCAGAATGTCATTTTGTATCAGCCCTGTAGGTAATTGATGCAACAGGTACCAGCATTGGCTTCTCGATACTCCTTTGTGGAGAGCACTGTAAGGGGAGGTAATATAGTTAAAGGTGATTACTTGCTCCTTCTTTATGGATAGGAGGGAACTGTTTCAAGGGGAGATAATATTGTTAGAGCTGCCTGCTTGTTTCTCCATTTTGGATAGACTGGGTCTGGTTCAGTTTCGATACTTTCAATCTTGCTAGCAAGTACGTCTGAGAACCTGTCTACTATGTGGAGAGCAGTGCTTGAAGGGAGATAATGCAGTTTAACTAAATTTACTATGTCTGACATTACAGGAACAATAACTCATCTTTTGGAGACTGGGAAATGTCTTGGGATATACCTTATATCTGCATCACAGAGTTTAGCTGAAATAAAATGGTGTGATTGACAATTATTTATGTTTTATTTATGGTGCTCTGCAGTTGAACCATGCTATATGATGGTAGTTTATATGTCTGTCAGACATCCTAAAGAATTTTACTGTAATCATCCCAAAACCTTATTTTATGTTTAGCTTTACATCCCTTTTAAGATAATTTCAGTCTATATGAGACATTATGAAGTTTGGCAAAACAGTAAAAGCCCAAGACAAAACACCTAGATCATGGCTTGTCTCACATGTGCCCTCTCACTGGGCTGGAACCCACATTGAATATAGCTCAAGATAACCAATGAAATCAGTTATCTTAACCACTACTAATCTTAACCACTAGTGACCTTAACCACCAGTGATCTTAACCACCAGTGATCTTAACCACTAGTGAACTTAACCACCAGTGATCTTAACCACCAGTGATCTTAACCACCAGTGATCTTAACCACTAGAAATCTTAACCACTAGTGATCTTAACCACTAGTAATCTTAATCACTAGTGATCTTAACCACTAGTGATCTTAACCACTAGTATTCTTTACCACTAGTTATCTTAAACACTAGTTATCTTAAACACTTGTGAACTTAACCACTAGTGAACTTAACCACTAGTGATCTTAACCACTAGTGACCTTAACCACCAGTGATCTTAACCACTAGTGATCTTAACCACTAGGGATCTTAAACACTAGTTATCTTAAACACTAGTGATCTTAACCACCAGTGATCTTAACCACTAGTGACCTTAACCACCAGTGATCTTAACCACCAGTGATCTTAACCACCAGTGATCTTAACCACCAGTGATCTTAACCACTAGTGATCTTAACCACTAGTGACCTTAACCACCAGTGATCTTAACCACTAGTGACCTTAACCACCAGTGATCTTAACCACCAGTGACCTTAACCACCAGTGATCTTAACCACCAGTGATCTTAACCACTAGTAATCTTAATCACTAGTGATCTTAAACACTAGTAATCTTAACCACTAGTAATCTTAACCACTAGTAACCTTAACCACTAGTAATCTTAACCACTAGTGATCTTAACCAATGTGATCTTAACCACTAGTAATCTTAACCACTAGTGACCTTAACCACCAGTGATCTTAACCACTAGTGACCTTAACCACCAGTGATCTTAACCACCAATGATCTTAACCACTAGTAATCTTAATCACTAGTGATCTTAAACACTAGTAATCTTAACCACTAGTAACCTTAACCACTAGTAACCTTAACCACTAGTAATCTTAACCACTAGTGATCTTAACCAATAGTGATCTTAAACACTCAGCCGTGCTGAGACTTGTATTGTGATTTTCCAAAAGACTGAGATTTTGCCAGAGTGTCAAATGAACATGGCCAGACAAGACTGCATCAAAATATTGTGGTCAAAGCCTAAACATTACAAAAACATGTTCATGTTCTAGTAATATACTGAATTTTCCTAAGTTGTAAAAATTGAAAATTTTCAATAGCAATATTTTGATATTTTTCTTATTTTTGCCTAAAACATAGATTGTGGTTACACGTTAGAACCGCCTCGGCAAGGCGTGATAAAGAGGACATTCTACCTTTAGTATTTAACAACAACGACTCTATTGTCGTAATGTAAATCTCGTTTTGTAACGTACGTAACGTTAAACACGTGGTTGCTAAGGTTGCTAATTATTGACGTTATCGCGGTAAAACGTATCGTATATTAAAAGTAAAAAGAATAAAAATAATTTTGGGCTCATAATCGGAGTTAACTTCGTTTTTCCACTATCGGGAAAATAACCGTCACACCATTTGGTAGCAGAGCGAGGTTTATCATCGAGTAATCGGAAGAAATGGCAACATCGGAGGATAGGATCGACATCGAGAATAATCGGAGGCACATAGTTGACGTCGTCAGATTGGAGAATGAGTTTAAAAAGGACAAATGTCGAGCGAAATCGAATTTTACACGCTCAAAGAACAAACTGTTGTCGCTGATAGCGCACGAGGAAACGCCAAGCCGGCGTGAAATACACGAAGCTTGCAAGAGAATGGACAGTTGCATGGATATTGTAATGGAGGTATTATCTAACTTTTCTGATTTCTACGTGGATAATAATGAACTCCAAAAAAGTCAAACAATTGTCGGCGAGATGGAAAAGATTGACGAAGAGTTTCATGCAGCACACGAACGCAAACGCGAATATTTGGACTCGCAACATGACGATAATGCCAGTGTATCATCGGGGATACTCTCTATCGATCTTCTCCAGAGAATGAACATTTCGGACGATCAATCAGAGACCGATAGAAAAGAAGCCAGTCTAATTTGGGCACCACGGACCGACATTGAGGTAACTCGACCATCTTTAATGCTAGATACCTGTAAAATTCCGTGTTACCACAGACACTTAAAGGTGAAGCAACGACACAGCGCAGTCCCGCATCCAGTCTATATAGGTTAAATATGGAACTACAAACACCGTCAAAGTGTCACGAGATACCGAATCCTGAACATCATGGGTCCAACGATTTACCGGGAAGACAATGCCAGGATCCTGAATACAGAAGCTCTATTTTGAAACACTGTGCTAAACCATCCAGCTTAAATATGGCAGCTGCATCATTTCAACCAGACCGCGTACCTAACAACACAGCATCTGCATCACTTGACCATGAGATGCCTTCTGTAGGACAAGACCTTTGGCGGCAACTCAAACGTGTACAGATACCTGTGTTCTCAGGTGACAAGAGAAGTTATCCAAATTGGAAGGCTGCCTTTCAAGCGTGTATAGACAGCGCGCCCGCCACACCAGAATACAAACTACTGCAACTGAGACAGTACCTCTCGGGCGAGGCGCTCAAGTCCATCGAAAACCTTGGGCACTCGGCAATGGCTTATGATGCAGCAAAGGAACGGCTGGAGAGAAAATTCGGAGGAAAACGCCGCCAAATAGCTATATACCTGGATGAACTAGAGCGCTTTCAGCAAATACGTATTGGAAACGCCAGAGACCTTGAACAGTTTGCCGATTTACTGGATGTGGCAATGATAAATCTTCAAGAAGCAGGCCAGTATCACGAACTCGGAGCCGGGTCATTATATACGAAACTCCAAAGAAAACTCCCAGAATGCATGTTATCACGCTATCACCGCTGGATATACGAAAATGGTCACACAGAGTCAGTACTTACCTTACGAACCTGGATCATCCAAGAGTCTGAGTTTCAGACTATAGCGTCTGAAACAGTTCGGGGTTTCGCCGGTGACGACAGAAGCAACCAATCAAATCGACCAGAATTTAAATACCGAAACCAGCGTACACTATTTGGCGATACTGGCACCTACCATAGCCGCACAACTTCTACCTGTCAGGTATGTGACAAACCGCACCGAATTTGGTCATGTAATGACTTTATACAAAAGAGTGTTCCGGAGCGTTGGAACATCGCAAAATTGTTTCAGCTTTGTTACCGCTGCTTGGGCGATTCACATTACGGTAAACTTTGCCCAAGAAGTCGTCAGTGTGGGATTAACGCTTGTCGACATCTGCACCATAAGCTACTCCACCAAGATGACCGTAGGTTGGGAATAACAGAAGTAATGCCGTCGAGCGATACCGCACCAAATGAGACTGATGCAACCGAACCGAATCACGGACAACGTTCTATCCATGTAGGCTCGCATAATTCCGTCACGGAGGGGAAGGAACAGATGACAATGGTGACACAAAACACTAATAGGTCAATCTTTATGGCATTACGAACTGTTCCAGTCATTGTAAAAAATGGGGAGCGCTCCTTAAAAATCAACGCCTTGCTGGACGATGCCAGCACCAAATCTTACGTTAACGCTGACGTCGCCGCAGAATTAGGACTGCATGGAAAGACTGAAAAGATGACGGTGAATGTGCTTAACGGACAGATAGAGACTTTTCAGACCAAACCAGTCAACATGGAAGTGATGAGTTTAGCAGGTGACGTAAGCGCCAGGATTGAAGCATGCACGGTCAAACGAGTCACGGGTAATATGCCGGTAGTAGATTGGAACAAGTACAAACTACAATGGCCACATCTGTTGAATATTGATTTCCCAGGGACGACAACAAGGCCCATTGTCGACATGCTGATTGGACTAGATTGTGCTGATCTCATTTATGCCATTCGAGAAGTAAGGGGCAAACCAGGCGAACCAATAGCCAGGCTTACACCACTAGGCTGGACGTGTATTGGGAATCCCTGTAGAGAATATCCAGAGGTATGTCATACAAATTTTGCCTATACGTACTTTGCAAATCATGAGTCTGAAATAGAGAAGATAAATTCGACGTTGAAACAATTTTGGGAGATTGAGGATGTACAGTCATCACACAATGTACCGATAGTTCGGATTGAAGAGCAGTTGGCTCTGAAAATGGTAGAAAATTCACTGTCATATGAGAACCATATGTATAGAGTTGGTGTGCCATGGAAGACAACTAACACTGCATTACCCAATAATTATGATATGGCTCTTCGAAGACTCGAAAGCACAGAGAAACGCTTAAAAAAGTCTGTAGACGTTGCACAAGCATATAGCCAATGCATCGATCAGTACATAGAGAAGGGTTACGTCACAAAAGTTCAAGAGCCAGAACAGTCGACGCCACAGTGGTACCTACCACATTTCCCAGTACTGAGGCCTGACAAGGATACTACGAAAGTAAGAATTGTCTTCGATGCATCAGCGAGGTATGAAGGTCAGTCGCTCAATGACATTATCTTCCAAGGCCCAAAGCTACAGCAAGATCTTTTCGACGTGCTCCTTCGTTTTAGACGGCAACCAGTTGCGATAGTATGCGATATTGCAGAGATGTATTTAAGAATCGGCATAGCACACAAGGATCAACCGTTCCATCGATTCCTATGGAGGGGAATAGATCGAGACTGCCAACCAGATACCTACCAATTTGATCGGGTCGTTTTTGGAGTAAACTCGTCTCCATTCCAAGCCCAGTTTGTGTTGCAGCATCATGCTAGACAAAATATGACGGAATTTCCTATGGCCGCTGAGACAATTTTGAGATCTACATATATGGACGACTCCATGGATTCGGTAATGAATGAAGATCAAGGAGTAGAGCTACACAGACAACTGTCGGAACTTTTAACAAAAGCCGGCATGCACGCGAGAAAATGGTTGTCTAATTCTTCCAAAGTATTACAGGCAATCCCACTGCACGATCGCAAAGCGGAAGTTGACCTTGATACAGAGTATTTGCCGAGCGCAAAAACATTGGGAGTCTGGTGGCTCGCTGACCAGGATGTCTTCACGTTCAAGGAGAACACACCGGACGATGTAATGAAGTACACGAAGCGACTGTTTTTGAAAAAGATCGCCAGTTTGTTTGATCCTATAGGATTTTTGGCCCCATTTACCATCAGGGCAAAAATACTGCTGCAAGAAATGTGGATGGCCGGACTCGACTGGGATGAAGACTTGCCTCAGCCGTTAATCTGCTCAACAAGAGAATGGTTTAGTGAGTTGCCAGACCTGAGGCAAATACAAATACCTAGATGTCTGCTCTTGGATGAGAAACAGGGAGGCCATGTGTCTTTGCATACGTTTGTTGACGCCTCGGAAGCAGCATATGGAGCGGTTGTCTATGCCAGGTGCGTGTACCAGGATGGAACTATTTCCACAAACATAGTGGCTGCTAAGACTAGGGTCGCACCGAACACATCAACTAGCATACCACGTCTAGAACTTATGGGTGCAGTAATAGGGGTACGGCTTTCGACGAGGATAGCGACAGTCCTTAAACTTCAAATGAGTCATTCAGTCTTCTGGTCGGACAGCCAAAATGTACTTTGGTGGATACGTGGACGCAGTCGAGACTTCAAGCCATTTGTTGCAAACAGGGTGGGTGAAATACAAACCAGTTCTAACCCAGATCAGTGGCGGTACGTACCAACTGGTTTAAATCCAGCCGATCTTCTCAGCAGGGGTGTCCGCGCAGTTGATCTACAATCTGACCAAAAATGGTGGACAGGACCAGAGTTTTTGAAAAAGCCGGAAGATGCTTGGCCGTTGAGAGTTATGAAAGATACACACACTGGGTATAGCGAAATGAAACGCCCAAGCAGATTACAGAATGCTACGACCATGCCATCGATGACCTCAGAGGATCGATTGGAGTCTACATTTGTCATTGTGACCGATAATGAAGAGAACTTTCCAGTGAAACCACAAAACTACTCAAGCCTGTTGCGCTTAAAACGAGTTTTGGCATGGATAAATCGGTTTACCGACAACTGCCAAAAGCAAAAGAAATCTAGAATATTTGGAGAAATAATGAGTGATGAACTACAGCGAGCAGAAGTTCAGATTATTCATCATGCCCAGGTTACAGAGTTTACGGAGGAGTGGAAGGCTCTATCTCGAGGAAAACCTTTGTCTGCAAATAGCAAGTTGTTGGGACTTAGACCAAGAATCGACGAAGACGGACTGATGCGATCTGATGGTCGTCTGAAGCATGCCGAATTTCTGCCTTACGACGTACGATATCCCATTCTTCTTCCACGTAGAAGCTGGATTACCAAGTTGATTGTGAAAGAATACCATGAGAGAGGAAACCATGCTACAGGAACTAACCAAACACTCGCCGCATTGTCCACCCGATACTGGATACCTTCAGGTCGCGAAGAGATCCGTGAATGGGAAAGTGAATGTGCCGTTTGCCGCAGACGGAAGACGAAACCTTGCTCGCAGATAATGGCCCCTTTACCAACATCGAGATTGCAGTCATCAATGCGAGCATTTACCAAATCAGCAGTTGATTTCGCGGGTCCATTTACAACAATTCAAGGACGTGGTAAACGACGCCAGAAGAGGTACCTCTGCCTATTCACTTGTTTAGCGACGCGGGCTGTTCATTTGGAGATGGCATACGGTTTGGATACGGATTCATTCCTAAATGCGTTTTACAGGATGGCTAGTCGCAGAGGATTGCCAGAAGAAATGTTCTCGGACAATGGGACTAACTTCAAAGGGGCGGATGCAGAATTGAAGTCATTGGTGAATGAACTTGATGAAGACAAAATAACGTTGTCGACAGCTAACAGAGGAGTCGTATGGCATTTCAACCCACCACTGGCACCACACTTTGGTGGCATCCATGAAACCATGATAAAATCAGCAAAGAGAGCCATACAAGCTATCCTTGGAAAAGCCGACATAAATGACGAAGAATTAACAACAGCAATGATCGGAGCAGAGGCTTTAATTAACTCGAGGCCGCTGACGTACCAATCGGCTAACCCAGCTGACGACATCCCTCTGACCCCAAATCATTTTCTTCATGGACAAGTTGGAGGTCAGTTTGCACCAACCTCTTGTGATGCAACTGATTTCAACCCTAGGAAACGATGGCGCCGTATTCAGGAACTGGTGCGTCATTTTTGGAGTCGATGGATGCGAGAATGGCTACCGGGACTGAACGCGAGACGAAAATGGATCGAGTCACACCGCGACGTTCAAATCGGAGACGTCATGTTGGTGATATCACCGGACACATCCAGGGGAAACTGGCCACTCGGACGGGTACTGGAAGTCTTTCCTGGGCAAGACGGACACGTGCGTGTGGTGAAACTCCAAATTGGACAAGGAACTTTAATAAGACCAGTGACCAAACTGTGTCCGTTGGAACTGAAATAAATGGACAATTACCTGCTCAATTCAGTCTAAGATATTTTATGATCAGTTACTAAGAAATTATTATATGTGTTTTTATAAAGTTAACGTAGTTTAATTAATTTGAAATGCAGTCAATTTAAAGCAGGTGCGCGTAAAAATGGTTCAACTTTGTGACGCTTAGAACATTTCGTCAATTATATAATATTATGTTTCAAAATGAATCACATTTTGAGGAGGGGAAAATGATAAAGAGGACATTCTACCTTTAGTATTTAACAACAACGACTCTATTGTCGTAATGTAAATCTCGTTTTGTAACGTACGTAACGTTAAACACGTGGTTGCTAAGGTTGCTAATTATTGACGTTATCGCGGTAAAACGTATCGTATATTAAAAGTAAAAAGAATAAAAATAATTTTGGGCTCATAATCGGAGTTAACTTCGTTTTTCCACTATCGGGAAAATAACCGTCACACCAAGGCGGTTCTAATGAGTACCCACAATCTATGTTTTAGAGCAAAAATAAGGAGAAGAGGTATATTCCTGCGTACCCCAGTTTTGCTATATTAAAGTGGGGTATAAGGGGTATACATAACTCGAACATGTTTTCCTGATGTGATAAAGGTCTGGACACACAATTTGCAATTTATAGAAATCAATACCAAAAAGTGCACTTTTGGAAGAAAGTAAACATAGACAACATAGCTACTCAATCCTGAAATTGATTGGGAGGATTGGTTTTTGGGAGATTGATTCAGAAAATGAATAAGTTTGTCTTCAAAATGACACAATAGGTTCGGTGGAACTTCCCAATATTTATTGTTACTGCATGATGCTGTATGACTGAAGTGAAACTGCTTGCCTGACCAATTTTAAAGTATTTTGTAAAATAAGTAGATTGACATTGGAATTTAATATGTTCTTAAAGAATTAAATTAAAATGTGATACCATGGTAGTGATATTAGGTGATCTTTCTAGAGATTTTATGGATGTTAAACCATACAAGTATGTAGATATTGAATAGTATTAAAAGTCAGCCATCCTGTTTAGTAAAATTCTGTTGTTAGATTTAGATACAATGTATTTAAAAGTTTGATTTGAGTATTGCTGACATGAAAGTGGCTTTTAGAAGTCGTGGAATTTAAAGAATTCTGGGTTTAAATATAAAACTTACTGAAGATTTGATTGGATAAATTTAGTCACATGAGGAATACCTCAAGATTGAGGCTTTGCTGTCTTTCAAGGCATTGTTTAGTCCAATTGTCTTGTCAAACCAAGGTCTAGTACATCTATGTCTATCAGCCGCAGCCTGTAATTTGTCCCCATATGTGTTACATGTTTTACCTAATGACAGTGTTACATGTATTACCTAATGACAGTGTTACATGTATTACCTAATGACAGTGTTACAAGTATTACCTAATGACAGTGTTACATGTATTACCTAATGACAGTGTTACATGTATTACCTAATGACATGAAAGCCTTAACCAATTAATCAGCTTGGCAATAAGTTTCTTTATACAAATCTGTTACCATGACAACCAGGTGAAAATTGTCAGATTTATTTCTGATTGACTCCATTCATAATGACAAATAGGCATTTTTTGTGCCTTCACCTGGGAAAACCAAGAATGTGGTTTCCGAACAGGTCTGACACAAACCGAGCTGTACAAACACGGAAGCTGGCTTGAAGCATGAAATTTTGGATTTAAGAAGAAGAATTGTACTATCTGTCTAGAGAAAACTAAGGTGCTGATCAGCTTTGTGGTTACCGCGAAGCTGGTCTGCGCCTTTGTTTTCGCATATATACGGATTGTTGATTTTCTTATGCCGCAATATTTTGTGAGAATTCAAGAAATAGCTCTGCAACAAAACAGAGAAATGTCATTATGGATCACTGTAATGTTCAGATGACATAAAAAGATTGTCAGAAAATCTAGAAGGAAGGTCACATTATGGAATCTTTTGAATGAAGAGAGATGAGAAAAGTTGGCTTAAATATACAGTCTGTCTTTGACTCATATTTGAGAGTAGAAGGGTTTTACCACATTGAATAGATGTTACTATCAAAATCATCCATCTTGGAAGCTTGGGAAACTTCATGCGACAGATTTGGTCTTCCATTCTTGTAAATTGAATTCTGATCCTGTGACTACTTGAACTCTGTAAGTTGAAGTTACAGGTAAGCTTGATGCCACTAATTCAACACACCTGATATTGCTAAAGCTTTTGTTGCTCTTAAAATTATACTGAACAAATATTTAGGGGAGGGTTTGAGTCAATACCTGCTGCATTTGTGTATTTGCAAGGTAAATATTGATATTACCGAACACACATGGTCTTGGCATGTAATGTCTTGAAGACAGTAAAAATGGCAGCAAACTCTTCTGCTGTTTGCTTTAAGCAGTCTTTAAATATCCTTTAATGATGGGATTATTGTCAAATAAATCTTCTAATACCTGGTGTATCCTGTTATGACATGGTTGATGCCATGTTGCTGCAGTTGCATCTGTAGAAACATCACATGAATTACCATTCTTGTTACATAGCAAGGTTAAATAACTCTGCTACTTATTATAAATGCAACTGCAAAAGGTTGACTACTAGGGTTTTTGTTGAAACCCATTGATTTATCATCGTTGTAAATGTAAACCATTCAAGGGATCTGTTTTCCTTTTATTATAATACAGACACATGAGTTTTTCAAGCTGAAGAGCTAATGTGTTTGATCAGGGTGTAATTTCACCCCTTCAAGTGTTGACTTTGCAAAAAATCAAGTAGAATCTATTATTGTTTGCTTAGAATCAATCAGCTTAATGTTTCTACAAATATTATTAATCATAAGGGAGTTGTAACAGATATCGCCTCCCAAGAGTGACATTCTCCATTTCATAAAATGGAAAACAAGATATAATTTTTCAATTTTAATGAGAATTTATTGATTTGTATTTTATGATTTATATGCTGTAAATATGAAATTTAATTAGAACCAAGTTATATTTAAGTCTTTTCAACTCACATAAGCCTGTGTCCTTTTTATGGGACATAGGCAAACAGCATAGCCCCAGATGTGACGCAGCAGAACACGGTATCCAATCTGGGGCTATTCTGTTTGCACAGAGAAATTTCATCGAAAAATGAGATAAATAATGAAAATCACCCCTAACACCCCTAAAAATGAAAGTGTACAATGGTGGGATAATCCATTCGAAAGCTTGGTGATGTATGTAGTTTACAATACTGGCACATGTATATAACTCTCTTCCATTGCTGTACACTCTTAATTGGCTGCTTGAAGGAAAACAAACCTATGATTATTTTTATCTTTTTTCCTGAGCCCACACACACACCCTCCTTACCCTTTGCTTTCATGGCCAAAAGGAGAAAATGAGCCACGATACCAGAAATCCCGTCTTCGGGTTTCGGACAAGGTCAGACACAAACCGACCTGTACAGTCACAGAAAAAAGCTAGACACTTGAAATTTCGGATTTAAGTAGAAGAGGAATTGTAATATAAGATTAGCAAAAACAAAGGCGCTGATCAGCTGTGCAGTTACTGCACAGCTGATCTGCGCCTTTGTTTTCGGATAGGCAAAAGTCTGGTGTTCTCATGACGTGGCTCACATGTTTTGTTAAGTTTGAAGTGTCTGCTTTTGTTACAGATGATAATGGTTCTATATTTGGTTCCGGCAATTTTAATTTTGCTGCTTGTATAATTCTATGAATTTTAACTTTATCTTAATCTCTTATTCTCTATTTTCAGGCCGGAGTTTTTCGACGATGCCTTGGCCGGCAAGAACCAAAGTAAGTCCAAACATTTAGTTATACATTATGTTAACATGCCCATGCAACAATATACATGTACATTGATTTTTGTCCCTTTTAATGCATGTAAATAAAATTTTAAAGTGAGAAATACGTAATGATAAAAAAATGAAAAAGTTTACAACATATGAATGACAGACTCAAGGGGTATAATTGACATGGGTGTGCTAGCATGATGTGTCTGATTTTCTCCTACAATGTGTAAGAGAACTATGAAAAACAGTTCTGATGTACATTCTTGCAAAATGCCTCATCTGAATCTGAGTTATGACATTTATCAAAATTGTGATGCCTTATTTTCAAGGGAGATAACTTTTTCATTAGTCCATTTTACATGTAAGTCAAAGCCTAAATTTCCTATTTTTTTTAGCTCACCTGAGCCAAAGGACATGGATTCGAGCATATAGATCTCAGGTGAGCATTTACAGCACCATTGGTCCTCTGGTTGCAGCCATGCCATGTAAAATATACAAACTAGACCAATACATTGAAGGTTGCGCAGATATTATTTATGTTTATAGGTCATATAATGATTACATTAATTACCCCCCTATGTCAAGTTTTAATTTATGGTTTTCATGATAATAGATAGGATTTTTTAAAATGGTTAGATTTAAAAGATAATACCCATTCAATTCATGATAAGATTGCTAATAACCATGATTACTCAATTGGTGTCACACGCAGAATTCAAAAGGGGTGAACTGAAGTTTTAGTCAGTTCCTCTCTATCTCAGTTACATCTTGCCTCATTGTTTTAGTCATTGATAATGATTAACAGTTGGTTAAACTCTACTGGTTTGGGTTTTAAAGTTGTCCCACCCCTTATAAACCTGATAAGTCATTGAGCCGCAATGCTAGAAAACCGGTTATTGGGCTGTCTGACCAGATACGACACAAATCGGCCTGTACAGTCACAGAAGCAGGCTAGAGCCTTAAAATTTTGGCTATAAGTAGAAGAGGAATTGTACTATCGGTGTAGCGAAAACAAAAGGGCTGATCAGCTGTGCAGTTACTGCACAGCTGATCAGCGCCTTTGTTTTCCCATAGGCAAAAATTCCGGTTTTCTTGTTGTTTGCTCTTCCTGTAAGAGCTATAAGATCTTGACTTGTCTCGTCATTCTGGCATGCTGGCAACAAGTTGTGTCATCTACGAGTTCTTTTTCAAAATAATGTCAAAGTTGTTTGGAATATCTTTGGGATCAACCAGTTTCGACTACAGACCAAATTGTCTAACCTGGTCGGGTGTTTCTCAAGCTTATCGGCAAACAACACTGTCATACAAAGAGGTTCAAGATTTTTTACAATTTTCATCAAAACTAAATTTCCTGTCTGTCTGTCTTGGTTTTTCACAAATGTGTCACATGCCATAATATGTTCCTGTACATGTAATTTAAAAAAGAAATAGGAGCAGCTCCTGGGGATAGAAGCCCAACATCATCAGATAATACACTAAACTGAAAACAATTTGAGTGGTGACTCTATTGAACCAGTCTTTGGGATTGCCGACTAGATTATACACGAATCAGAGTCAGTGAACAGCATCCAGAACAGACTATAGGCTTGTAAGTTTCTCCATATAGGAAGTCTGTTATAAAAACAAAGATGCTGATCAGTAAACTGGTGACCACCTAGCTGATCATCTTTTCTTTTCTTCAAAAAACAGTTTTTCACATGACGTGAGTGATTTTATCCATTACATATTCAACCATCTTAGAATGATATTGATTCAGCCTGACAAACCAATAATTATTTCAATTAAAAGACATGCTTTTAAATGAGCCGCATCATGAGAAAACCGGATTTTTGCCTAGGCGAAAACAAAGGCGCAGATCAGCTTCGCGGTAACCGCGAAGCTGATCAGCGCCTTTGTTTTCGCTACTCGGATAGTACAATTCCTCTTCTACTTAAATCCGAAATTTCAAGCTTCTAGCTCTTTTCTGAGCTTGTACAGGCCGGTTTGTGTCGGACCTGGTCGGAAACCCCGAAGACCGGTTTTCTTGCGTCGCGGCTCAAATGATGTTTGTAATTTGAGCTTTTGGCAATCCCCAACAAAGAACAATCCCCAACAAAGAAGTTAAATGAGTTTTCTGGTAAACAATGGAATATGGGAGTCAGCTGCTGACAGAGTCATTTTTTTCTTGTCACCCAAGGCCTAATGATTATTTGAGCCGCCTTGTTGGAAAACCAACAATGTGGTTTTTGAACAGGTCCGACACAAACTGGGCTGTACAGTCACAGAAAACAGCTAGAAGCTTGAAATTTTGAAGTTAAGTAGAGGCCTAGCAGCGAAAACAAAGGCGCTGATCAGCTTCGCGGTTACCGCGAAGCTGATCTGCGTCTTTGTTTTTGCATATGCAAATTGTTGGTTTTCCCATGGGGCGGCTCATTTCAACTCAGCATTGATTCCATTTTGTGATACAAAACACCTTATATCATATGAACTTCTATAGAGCTTCCATATAATTTAGCTTTAATAGTATTAGTATCACTTATTAGTAGTCATTTATTATTAGTAGCATGATCAGAATTTATTTTGGTTTCATTAGTTTATTATCAGGATCATGGTTTGAACCTTTTTTATGAAATTATCATACCAGTTGGCTTTTGTTGAAGATCATTAACAATATCACTTAACACCTCTGTCATTGACTTTTCTAACTTTATCAAATACAGAGGGGATGATTATTTTAGGATTATCTCCTTACAAAAATGTTGTGGGTGTTTCACTTAGGTTGGCCTCTCAGAGGCAATTCCACTCAACAGCGATAAACTGAGACATGTTTTGTTTTTGAGGTGGAGGTCGTATCAATCAGACACCCACCTTTTCTAGTGCATGACTTCTGAAAATCTTTTCTTATTTTCTTATTAATTTATCTTATATTGGAACATTTCCTCTCTTTCATCACATGTAAATGATAACTGTCTGATAAAGAGATGTTCTGCATCAGTTCGGTTTGGAGATAGAAAACAGAATGATGGTTTCCAACAAAAACTCTGGGGTTTTAATGCAGTTACATCGTCTGATCTATCTTGAAGATTTCCCAAGTAATTTTCATCACCTTAACTGTCAGTGATTTGGACAGGATGAAATAAATTAAAGCAAAAAATTGAACAAAAACACAAGTAAACCGCCTTTGAATTTTGTTTTGAAGCTTCAGTCAGGTAATTGTGTCGGACACTTCCATTTCATGGAAATTTCTTTTGAAAAATTTAGAATAATATAGAAAGACTTGCAACAGCTGAATACTGGAAAAAAAGTGAGATGAAAGTTGCTAATGATTCCAAATTGAAGAGAAAAAATGAAAACGAAAATAAAGAAAACAGCTTGCATGTCAAAATGCTTTAATTTCTGTTGAAAGTAAGTCTGATAAAGTAATGCAATTTTCTGAATTATTTACTTTTCTGCCGGGGCTCAGCCAGGGTAACATCCTGTGATGTCATTCCTTTACTTGTTACATAATTGCTGGAGACATGCATAGATTCTATTTCTTAGATGTAAGAATACCAAGTGCATATGTTCCTTTTTATGTGAATATTTTGTAACATGGTATTCTTTTTGTGTCGAATTTGCACATTCATTAAGCGAAATAATGGCCAACTTTCATTTGGTTGTTTTTGCGGCTGCAAAAAGATGAAAATTAAACAGGTAACCAATTCCGAGGAACAGGTGCAAGCAGAGCCAAACATTATGAAAACATGCCCATGCAATAAACAGAGATTTTTTTCAGTTGTAAAAATTGAAGATTTTGTTGGGAAAATCTTGATATTTTTCTTATTTTTGCTCCAAAACATAGATTGTGGGTACATGTTAGAACCGCCTCGCAGAGGCGGTTCTAAAGAGTACCCACAATCTATGTTTTGGAGCAAAAATAAGAAAAATAGGTACACCCCTGCATACCCCAGATTTGCTATATAAAAGTGGGGTTCAAGGGGGTATACATTACACGGACATGTTTTCCTGATGATCCCAACCCAACAACCAAGAGTGGAAAACAACCAATAAGTTAAAGTGACACAGAGAACAAGCAGTTAGCAGCTGTTTCCCAAAGGATGGCCGTCTAGTTACCTCAACCTAATATATCTACACTTACATAAGGCGGAAACAACATCACCAAAATGCTGTTATTGGCTATAGTGTATGTTAATCTTATGAGTATACAAACAAAGGTGCAGAGATGTATGTTAACTTCTGTTCTTGATAATAATTTGTCAGGACAGTTACAACTACTGCAAGAATAACTAGGTATTAACACTGATTAGAAACATGAGGTGCAAGCTTTATTGCTTACAAGCCTGGCCAATTTTGTGTTGCATGCATGAACCTGCTCTTCCACAGATAAGTTACAGCTTATTGTAATTTAATTGCAGAAAAAATATTAAGTGCATCATTTCAGAGTTATTCTTTGTCAGAGGGTAATGCTTCTAATGGTATATAACATAAATTGTTCATTTAAGAAACCTTTACAGGATGTTTTCTTCTTAATTTGGGGAAGGCTTGTGATCACTCAACACTATTTTCACTGTATGACCACGTATAAACCCATGGTGATAACCACAGACCGAAAAGACTCTGGCACCCAGCTCGGCTCAACGTGAGTCCTTTCACACCCGAGCTGGCATGCAGTATTTAGTGTGACCCAGTTGGAGCTGCCTTGTCCAATCAAGTACGACCGGAAGTCGGTGGTCGATTAACAACAAGATTCCAGCCCTGTTCAGTTATATATGAGCTCTTTGCTCTGAGTCATCTACTTAATATGTAATTCTTGCCACACAATCTCATGACTCTTGGTAATTTATACATGCCTTTCATTAATAAGTTTTATAAACAATGGAAAGATGTTTGAAAGCCTCCTAGCCAGAGTGTCTGAATGTCTGGCATTACAACTTAATGTTCAAGTACCTGTCCAAATATTGTTAATCAGTTAAGTAAACTTTTGTCTTTTCCTTTACAGCTGCATTATAAGTTTTGTTTTCATGAAGCAACTCTCTCCTTTGTCTTTCTAATGTGTACCCACTATCTATGTTTTTGAGCAAAAATAAGAAAAAATATAAAAAAATTACTACTGAAAAATTTCAATTTTTACAACTTTAGAAAAATCTGTATATTACATGGGCATGTTTTCATAATGAACTGCTTTGCCTTCTCCATGTTATAAATCATTTCCATATTTTCAGTTATTTCAAATAAAACTACCTAGACAACCTTTAATGCATCTATTGTTAGACCCTCAGTAAAGTACAGGTTCTCACTTCCAATGATGCCTGTCATAATGGTCCAGTCAGTGTTTTGTACAGTTTTTGTCCGTAAGTCAGGTCTGAAGACTATAAGGTCCCTTGGACTTAACACATCACAGTATGTCGTTGTCGCCAGTTTGTCTTAGAAAATTGTCAATTTATAGTCTCATCCGAAGGACTGGAGAAGCCTGGGATCAAACCCTGACCCCTGGTTTACAAGGCAAGTGTCTTAACCACTGTCATGGAGGCTTCTAAAGATGGCTTCAATACAAAATCAACTGATCATGGATACCTTTTGGGCACAAAACTGGATGGGCAGCAACACATAATTGTGCAGAAACAATTGTCATAAAGAAACCTGCAGACAAAGCACATTTGTTACTTAGTGTGGCACAACGCACTGGGTAAAGTAGGGGTACTCTACCCAATCTGGCTATTTAGACAAGGTAACTAGGTATCTATAACCTCACCTGTCTGATTGTATTAGCAGATATCACTGATATCTTCCTGATATCACAGGTACAGTTATCTCCACTAAATCTATTGTTTTCATCTGATTATACAGCAGGGATTGGTCGGTCTTAGTTGATTCCACATGTTTCATGATTCCTAGTCAAGTTTTTATTCTCTGTGAAAGTTTACAATGATGAAGCTATTGCTCTACCTAATCTTGACCTTTTGAATTTTGTAAAAGTTCAAGGGAGTGTCACAATTTTTTGTGATATTCTGTTGAAGTTTGCCCTCAAATTGCTGTGTGTCCTATGTTTAAGAAAGCTTTTTCAGACTTGATCTTTTTGAATCTAGGGAGTGCGACAGTAAAATAATTGAGCTAACTCCAGCATACAGTTGGAATGGACGCAAAATACAAGTAATTCATTGCAGCCAGAAAACTCAAATGAGCAATTTTCACTGTTAAACTAGGACGTACTGCAGAGCTGATTATTGGATGTCTTTGCATTTCTTTATCGGAAACATGGGCTGATCCTGCATTTCTGGAGAGGGTGGGTCAAATCTATTGGGGGGGGGGGGGGGGGTGTTCATTTTCATACTTTTTAACCAATATCTTCTGAAATTTTCCCATGAAAATGAAATAATATGGTCACAGAGTGGGGTTTGATGGAACCTCCTCCCCTCTCCCTCCCCCACACACACCCTCTATTTCCGGCACTGGGAATTATTTAACCATCTATGGTACAATAAACCGTAAGATGACTAAGTCTGTTTTATGTCA
Organism: Rugalucina vietnamica; assembly: GCA_964017185.1. Lineage (NCBI taxonomy): Eukaryota > Metazoa > Mollusca > Bivalvia > Lucinida > Lucinidae > Rugalucina > Rugalucina vietnamica. Next base: position 72,942,299 of record OZ024873.1, on the reverse strand, counting down.
ATATATAGAGATAGATCTGTTTGGACTTGAAGATTGGAATTATTTTTGCAGGACAAGTCAAAGAACTGGAACTGATATCCTTGCAGGATCCAGTGCTCTTTATGGCATTATTGATTCCTGTGATAGCAGCAAGATTTTAAAGATTTTTTTATGACCAGACTTAAAGTCGGGTAGATGTCATAGTTTATTTGCCTTTAGCCTAAGGTTCTGTTGTGATTTGTGTTTCTAGAAAGGGATGGGGTATGGATGTTAAAATGTGTTTTTCGAAATTGGATTTTGAAATTTTGAAATGTTTTTTTTTTCAAGAATGGAGATACATATTCTGATGAACTTATAATAACTGTAATGAGGCAATATGTAAGAGAACCTGCATTTGGTCTTTTGGAGCCGACAAAAGGCAAAACCTGCCTGCCATTTTCTAGGTACAAAAAAGGCTCATCATTGGTTTTATGTCTTGTTTTTAATTAGGTTTTGATAAATATGCATTAAACTTCTTATCCAAACTTTTTGATGGCCCATAAATGATCGAGTTTTAATGGTGCTACCATAGCTTTATTAGATTCAATTAGATTACATTTTTGGCCACATTTATTTCTCAAAACTTATGAAAATCATTCAAAGTTCTTGGTTTCTTACACAATATAATATCATAATCATCAGGAAAACATGTCCGTGAAATGTTTACCCCCGTAAACCCCACTTTTATATAGTAAAACTGGGGTTTGTAGGGGTATACCTATTTTTCTTATTTTTGCTCCAAAACATAGATTGTGGGTACTCGTTAGAACCGCCTCGCCAAGGTGGACCGCCTCGCCAAGGTGGTTCTAACGTGTGTCCACAATCTATGTTTTGAGCAAAAATAAGAAAAATATTAAAATTTTTTCCAATGAAATTTTCAATTTTTAATGCTGAAAAATTTCTCTGTATATGGCATGGGCAAGTTTTCGTTATGATATGATATTTCTAAGAGATGATTGAATACTCCAAAATGCATTTATAATATCACTTATGGGAGCAGTTATATTTATGTGTCTGGGGCATGGCAAATCAGCATTTTATCTGGTATCAGTTATCTAAGAATCTGACAAAGAATTTCTCAGAAGTTGAGTATGATCTTGCCCTATGCTGTTTGAAGGAAGCCACATGGCACTGCAAGAGTTTTTGTCAATTTACTTCTTGCAACTTCTTGAAAGGTATTCTTCAAATCATAAATCTGTCATAACAGAAGCTGAGGGCCATTAAAATACACTCTAGTTTGGATAAAAACAGTTAATAAAAACTGGAATTTGCTTTTTTCAATATTTTTGGAACCAAATTGATGGATCTATTCTGCCATGATATAAGCTAATGTTTACTCTTGGACTTAAATTTAGCTTTTGGATAAATAACGACTCTTCTGAGCTATATATTGAGTTGGGAAAAACTGAGTTTTGTGCATCTTCTTCTGTATAATGATGGACTAATCAGTGAATGTTTCTCATATGTGATCTTATGTAACCAGAGAGAAAAAAATGCATAAAAAATAGGGAAAACACATTTTGATGTTTGCTAAGCAGGCGTTGATGAGGTTTGATTTGTGTATGTTTTATTTGGACTGACAAATCTTTGGATTCTTGGGAAACTGAGCATGACATGACTGACAGGACTCTTTGAGTCAGGAAATAAGATGCTATATCAGTCAGGACGCAAGGAAATCTATCTTTTATAATTTTGACAGTCTTGGACATAAAATGGTCTGATCCACGACAGGAGCTGACTTTAAGAAGAGACTTATAGGTGGAAATATAGAAAAATTGAAGTTTCCTACTTTCTGGGTGATGAGCTAAACTGTGAAGAAGAAAAACACTGATCATCCTGCACAATAGTGCATAGGGTAAATGCATTTTTCTCATTATAAGGCTCATATGAGGATGCTGGGGGCAATAAAAAGATTATTATAGGGATTTATAGTTCATGCAGCCAGGCAAGAACTGAACATACGGACAGAAATCTTACTGATCTTTTGGATTTGTCAACTTCTGGGCAACATGCTTCAGAAATATAAGGATATAGTGTTACAAAGTGTAAATCATTTTTTGAATTTCTACTGCATTTGTGCATTGTGAGGCTGTATCAATCAAAGAGGAACTGCCCATCTTATTATTAAAGTGATCTTTCTATTCTTTTGTTCAGATGGAATTGCCATTATCTTGTTACAAAGATAATATTTAGATCTGAGATATAAAAACAAAGCAAGTAAAAAAAAATTAGGGAATTCATTCAAAATAATGTGAAAATTACCTGGATAATGCAGTCCTAGTTGACCATGTTTTGGTCAGTGATTTTTGGAGTTTTATTCATGTATTCTACCAATGGTGTGGATTATTTTGATGAAGATGCTGAGCCAGAATTCAAACCTGAAACAGGAACTCCTGTGGACGTGGATTATATTTCTGGCCTGTTTGGGGACAGGCATGACCCAGATGGTAATTTTGGTTTGTTTGTTCTTTTTTTTTCTTCTTCTTTCTTGTTTAAAAAGAGTGCATCAGCTTCTGAAATTCTAACATGAAATTGTGATAATAAATATACATGTAGTGCCCATGATAAATTATTTAGTTGCTTTTCTGTTGTAGTATTTTCTGCATAATTCAATTTTATTTTATATTCATCTTCCAATGCAGGCCTGTTGCAATAATTTGCTGTCTTACTCTAATTTCATTAGGAATGGAGCTGAGAAACTGCAATCTGATTACAAAGTATAGAAATGCAGCTAATTCTGTGGATTTTCTCCATAATCATGTTAAAATTCTCCTGATAAATGTTGTCAACCTCTCAGAGATTTTAATTTATTTCTGTCTTGCTATTTGGAAAACAAATGCAGTTGCAGCTGTAATATAAAGTTTTCAAAATTTATATAACTGCAACTGCAGTTTGTTTTGGAAGCTAGTTTCACCTCTCAAGACTACACAGTTATTTTGCTGATTTCATTTATGAAAAAGGATACTGACAAGATTAAATGGTCAGTTAAACATGTAACTCTCCTTTTTTTTTATAGCCCCGCTTTGAAAAAGTGGGGGCTATACTGGATTCACCCTGTCCTTCCGTAGTTCTGTCCTTCCGTTATTCTGTTATTCCGTCCTTCCGTCCTTCCGACATTTTTGTTTCTGTTCATTATCTTGAGAATGGCTTGACAGAATCTGACCAAATTTTGCATACACATTAACATTGACAAGACCTAGCTTGGGATTGTAAACCGTCATTTTTTGCAAAATTGTGATGGAGTTACGGCCCTTGATTTACGTCAGAATTTCGTTTCCGCTCAATATCTTGAGAATGGCTGGACAGAATCTGACCAAATTTTTTATGCACATCAACGTTGACAAGATCTAACTTGGGATTGCTGCCCGTCATTTTTCGCAAAATTTTGACGGAGTTATGGCCCTTGATTAACGTCAGAATTTTGTTTCCGCTCAATATCTTGAGAACGAATGGACAGAATCTGACCAAATTTTGTATGCACATCAACATTGACAAAATCTAGCTTGGGATTGTTGCCCGTCATTTTTCAGAAAATTTTGACAGAGTTACGGCCCTTGATTGACATCAGAATTTCGTTTCCGCTCAATATCTTGAGAATGGCTGGACAGAATCTGACCAAATTTTGTATGCACATCAACATCGACAAGATCTAGCTTGGGATTGTTGCCCGTCACTTTTTGCAAAAAATTGGCGGAGTTACGGCCCTTGACTGATGTCAAAATTTCATTTCCGCTCGATATCTTGAGAACAAATTGACAGAATCAGACCAAATTTTGTATGCACATCAACATTGTTAAGATCTAGCTTGGGATTGTTGCCTGTCATTTTTCGCAAAATTTTGACGGAGTTACGGCCCTTGATTGACGTCAGAATTTCGTTTCCGCTCAATATCTTGTGAACGAATTGACAGAATCAGACCAAATTTTGTATGCATATCAACATTGACAATGTCTAGCTTGGGATTGTTGCCCGTTATTTTTCGATAAATTTTGAGGGAGTTACGGCCCTTGATTGACGTCAGAATTTCGTTTCCGCTCAATATCTTGAGAATGAATTTGACAGAATCTTACCAATCTTTTTTACGTGCATCAACATTAACAAGATCTAGCTTGGGATTGTTACCTGTCATTGTTTTTCTCACACTGAAAAAAAGCTCAGAAGCGGGGCTATAGTCAGATCCTCTGACAATTCTAGTTGTTTTTTTTTTTTTACATTTTAGTGCAGTGCAACTGCAGTTTAACAGTGTGTGGCATAAATTTTAGAGAAGTGCAACTGCAGTTCAGCTATGTGTGGCAAATTGTAATAATGGTGAACAAGTGGTGTTAGAATTCAAGTAGTCTCATTATCTAATGATTAATGTGACACTTGAAGCCCTTTCCAGGTTTGGGAAAAGCTGCTACACTTATTTTCATATACAAGACTGTTGTTTTGTTGTCTTTCACAGCTGATCATTGCTTTAGTTGGGTTTCATTACATACATATACTTATGCATCCGAAGAATCACTAGATTAATAGAAATCTTCTAGCCTCTAGTGGTCATCTGTGGAGGATGTAACACAATTATTATTTTGGATTGCTTGGGATCATGCAAAAAAAACATTTTTTAGGCTGAGGCTCAGCTTTAAACATGCATTTTGACTGTGATCTGTAATGTAATAATGACATGGGATAATTTATGCATTTGACAGTGGATAATTGATGGCCAAAACAATTATTGGAGGACTCCAACTGTGCAGAACAGTGATACAAATTTCATTAGGCATTATGTTTTTATGAGCTAAAACTTTATATCTTAATGCTTAAAATTTTATGACCAAAACAGACATTTCATGAGCAAACATGCATGCCTAAACCTACTAGTAAGTTGAATTAGCTTCTTCTATGGCAATGAAAAATGCAACATTGAAGCCACACCATGAGATTAACCAACAATCTGCAAAGCCGAAAACAAAGACGCAGATCAGTTTTGCTGTAACAGCGAAGCTGATCACGCCTTTGTTTTTGCTACTCGGATAGTACAATCCCTTTTCTACTTATATCCAAAATTTCAAGCTTCTAGCCATCTTCTGAGACTGTACAGACCGGTTTGTGTTAAACCTTGTCAGAAACCCCGAAGTCCGGTTTCCTCACGTCACGGTTCATTTACAGCTGCATAGCTGCATATCAAATTGGTTTGCAATCGGAATTCAATAAAACTGCTTAGTCTGATCGTGCTCTGCAGTGCAAAGCCAGTAGTGTACAGGAATGACCGGCAAGGAATGACCGGCAAGTCTTGTTCTCATTGTTATCATTTTGACTAGACGCGAGAAAACCGGTCTTCGGGGTTTCCGACCAGGTCAGACACAAACCGGCCTGTACAAGCTCAGAAAAGAGCTAGAAGGTTGAAATTTCGGATTTAAGTAGATTTTTGAGGAATTGTACTATCCGAGTAGTGAAAACAAAGGCGCTGATCAGCTTCGCGGTTACCGCGAAGCTGATCTGCGCCTTTGTTTTCGCATAGGCAATAATCCCGTTTTCTCATGATGCGGCTCACTTTAAGGGGCATCAGGAGTGATTTTTAATTTTTATTCAACTTTTCAATGAAATTTCTTTAAGCAAACAGAATAGCCCCAGATAGGACGCCGCGTTCTGACGCCGCGTTCTGCGGCGTCACATCTGAGGCTATACTGTTTGCCTATGTGCCATTAAAAGGACGCCAGGCTTATACGAGTTTAAATCGTTCCACAATCCATCGGAGCTTTGAGCTGCACTGTGTGAGCTGAAATCATTCTGATGTAATCATGCCTTTCACACAATGGCATAGACATTAAAATTAATGACTTTGAAAAAAAAAAATATATATATAATGCAAAAAATTAATAACCCACTCCAAGACTGGTTTACTGTCATCTGTACATTCTTTGATAATCGTTATCATGATAAATTATACATTATGATTTATGACTATAGGAAATGATACGATTTATCTATATTTTCTCCTTTTTTATGCAACTGAATTGAAATAAAATATGAAATATTAGAAAATGAAATATGAAATATTTTTTCTATAGTCCCAGACAGATGTTTTATACTGATTAGTTGATACTAAGATTCTTGTCCCTGCTATAAATTAGCTGTAAAAGAGTAGTCACACATTAGCATATAAGACAAATATGCCCCAGCGTGTTGAAAAGAATGCAAAAGTCAACATACGCCAGGAGCAGGTCAGAGACACATTAGAAACATCTTTCATGTGTGTTTTGTACACATGGTGTATGTTGATGTACCTCACTATACATCAATGCGTGTTCCATGTGCGTTTGGACTCAAAAATTTTTAATGCATGCTTACGATATGTTTCATGGTATAAGTACCTGATTGTTAGTTTGGTTTTTTCCCACCTCGGTTTTTGGAGTGGGAATCTTTTTCTGATTGCGCCTTTTCCTGATCTTTGCCTACTTGTACCTTTTTAGAAATTTTCTTGAAGCTCAGCGTGTCTTGGTGTGTGTCTTATACGCTATGAATAAGTTCAACACACGTTACAGGTGCATTGAATGCACTTTGAACATGTTTAGCGCATGCTGAAATGGCAAACTCGAGTGAAGGGGGCTGTAATTTTTTGTTTTCCATGCAGCAGATACTCACTAGAGCAAAAGGCATGATAAAGATCATGTACATTATGTGGCCATTACGAAAACACGCCCATGCAGTATACAGAAAATGATTTGTTTGTAAAAATGAAAAATTTCACTGGAAAAATTTTGATATTTTTCTTATTTTTGCTCAAAACATAGATTGCGGGTACACGATAGAACTGCCTCGCCGGGCGGTTCTAACGAGTACCCACAATCTATGTTTTGGAGCAAAAATAAGAAAAATAGGTATACCCCCGCATACCCCAGTTTTGCTATATAAAAGTGGGGTTTAATGGGGTATACATTTCACGGACATGTTTTCGTGATGGCTAACAAGTGACACTCTACTATTCCACTTATAAGGCTCTGGATAATACATGTAATAGAGTTGAAAAATGTCAAATGTTCCCACTGGGCCAGCCCCCTCTGCCCATGGCCGTATCATTTACAATATCATGATATGCACCCTCAAACGGATAAAAGCTGTTCACTCCGACTTAAAGGGCAGATGGAGGCATTTAATGACTAGAACAGCTTCCTTTTATGATTGACACTAAAAATCACCAACAAAGTACCCCTAATCACACTCTAAATCAAAATGAATGAAATACAAAATATGAATTCAAATCAGAAGTTCTCAGATAAAAAACTTAAAAGCATCAGGTTCTTGTAACAGTGAAAAAACAAAGCATACAATCATCCATATTAATCACTGTTTATTTCTCTCTGAAAAGTGCAAAGAATTAAGAAATTCGAGACCTTTATGGAACTTAGTTGTCTGCTTGAGGCATGTGTGTTTGTTGTTTTAATCTGCCATTGATCACACTGCTATCTTTTGATAATTGTTTTATTGGATTGATTCCATTTTGTGGATGATCTTTTTTGCTTTTTTTATCCAATTTTCTTATGTTTACACATCTGTTTTCTATCGTGGGCACCCTGCACAGCTGGTCAATTACCAGGAATTATTCCCAATTCATTACGAAAACATGTCCATGCAATATATAGAATTTTCCTCAGTTGTAAAAAGTGAAATTTTTCAGTGGAAATTTTTTTGTTTTTTTTCTTATTTTTGCAAAAAACATAGATTGTGGGTACACGTTAGAACCGCCTCGGCGAGGCGGTTCTAACGAGTACCCACAATCTATGTTTTGGAGCAAAAATAAGAAAAATAGGTATACCCCTGCATACCCCAGTTTTACTATATAAAAGTGGGGTTTGAGGGGGTATACTTTACACGGACATGTTTTCCTGATGTCTTCCATTTGTGTTAACCCATATTTGACAAATGGATTCACCCATCATTATCATTGGAGCAAGGCCACTTTCATTTTAGGGGCTGCAGGTGTGATTTTAAAATTTAATTCCATTTTTCGATGAAATTTGCTAACAGAATAGCCCCAGATGGGACGCCGCATTCTGCGGCGTCACATCTGGGGCTATGCTGTTTGCCTATGTCCCATAAAAAGGACACCAGGTTTATATGAGTTAAACACATGATAATGTGCTAGGAACATCACCCCCTGTATTAAGGGTATTATTGCTCATTCCAAAATATTTTCAAACATTTGTTCATTGTTGCTGCTTGTTCTATTTTTTTGATAAAACTTTTACTTGTTATGCACCAGTCATTTGTATCCACGGCTCCTCTGGGGCTGAGGAATAGCGATGCATTTAACCTTTCAGTTTTTAAAGCCCTGATAAAGGTTCAGATTTGTGATAAAATCCTTGCTAAAAGCCCCGGCTTCCATGGAGCTCGAGGCTGACAATAATATGGAACAACAGCTGGTGTTGTTCTAATGAAAGTATATGAGATAGGGGCTTGTAAATGTACAGGTACATTTGCAAATTAAATAAGGACCATTATTAAATTTTAAAAATACAACTGATATCGAATTTGAATCAATGTGTCAGACCGTGTAATGGCGGCAAATTAAAATCCCGGCACATCCCAGCAATGCCAGGACTCATCAGAGGTTAAATCCATGCACTTAAGCCCCGCTTTGGCTCCAGGGGGGCCGGGGATACAAATGACTGGTGCATTACATACCCAAGCTGGTAGTTGTCTTGATAAATACTGCATAATTATTTGGGAAGTGTTTCGACTTCATGGTAAGCTTACAGGCCCTGGATCCAGAGGTAAACCTTATGAAGCCTGTGCTGTGCTCCAAATGTCGAAAGTGGGTCCTTTCAGTGGTGGAGAGTAACTGATTCGCTGAAAGTTAATGAGGTTCAGGTGATCAGTTCTTTTTCATAAAGATGATCTTCGAGGTTATCACTTCCTGATCATAACTGTTTTGAATTTGTGTTTCTTTGCAATGTCTCATGTTTGAAGCATCACACATCATCACCACATGGTCCCTGTCTGTAATTTTTGATTAGAAATAAAGTATCAAATTATGACATTTATTTCCTTTTTGTCAGACAAAAAACGTGATCACAGGAGAAAATGGCTCCAAATGTACAAACTTTTGGTGTCAAATTCCACCAGATTTGATCATCTTTTCCCTATCTGAGAAATCTGAGGCTTTCACCACTTGAGATTGGATCCCATTTTCTGTCATTCTGTCCTGGCATTTATCAGGAGGGGAATTTCCTGCAAGGTTTCTAGAAAGTTTCAGTGAGGAGTTTTTGCCAGATTAATTTTATTATCTTGACACTTTCTAGCAATATGATGAATTGTACCAACTGGCTATAAGAAATTTATAGAGATGGGAGATAGGTTTGACTGCCTGACAAAATGCTGCAAATGTACCAGAATTTCTTTTATAATGAATTATTACAGGAAGGCAAAAAAAGAGGAAAATGCATCCTCAGAACTGGTATGCAAAAGTTGAATGATGTGCGTTGGGATATTGGGAATTGCACAGTTTTCAGAGAAACAATTAATGTACTAGAAACAAAATGTTGTACATACCACCACCATAAAACGATCAATGATTTACGGTGACAAGGCTTATGGATTAAAAGTGATCAAGAACCGACTCACTCACCATCTTTGTTCATGCCCGCTTCCATATTTTCCTACATTTCCTGTCTCTTTGATTTCCCATTGGACACATCAACCTAGTTCCAGGAAGTTTTACCAGCTGGCCTGGAACTCGATTTCTTATTGTTTATATCATATGAGCCCCGACACGAGAAAACTGGTCTTCAGGGTTTCTGACCAGGTCTGACACAAACCGGGCTGTGCAGCTTCAGAAGGAGGCTAGAAGCCTGAAAGTTCAGATTGTTATATATAATTGATTCAATAATATTGATTCTTTTAAAAGCTATTACTTATAATTTATATATATATAATCAAAAGGGAGTAACCCAATTAATTAATATATATTTCTTTTTATGTTTCTACAATTTATTATCTAGAACTTTGTAGAAGAATGTCATTGATTATTTTTATCACTGTTATATAATTTAGAAGTATAGAAAATTCTATGAGCACTTTGTGGATAATTCCAGATGAAAATGGAGTGAGTGTTTTTTTTTACCATAAGTTAAAAATATATTTAGGACTATGTATACTGAGATCTCGAAGGGTCTAGTGGACTCTCGTTTAGTCTTGATGGTCGTTGCGGCCTTGAATTCTCTCTGGAGAATTCTAAATTCTCTTTGGAGAATTTAAAAGAACTTTCGTTTAGTTCGTTTCTTTTCTAGAGAAAAGTTTATTATATCATTCTCTAGAAACCTGGAGAATTTCCTTAGATGTATAAATATAGGTCCCAATTCAGTCGTAGGTATTCAGAAATTTGAAGTAGTTTAAAGTATATAATTTTGGTTGTTTCACTAGTGTTTTGGATTAGAATAAAAGTGTGGATTAAAATATACATGTGCTCATATTCTGGTTACTGGATTGTGGACTTACATTTGAGGGACAAGGACTTATTTGACATTAACTTTGTAAGTTATTTATTTATTTATTTACTTATCTGTTTGTTTGTTTTTATGTATTTGCAGCATTTATTTGTTTGATTAAATATTGTTAAGTTTAAATTACTTGGTTGTTTTTCGCTGTACCTGTCTAGTTACGCTAGGTCGTAACAGATTTTGGGGGCTCTGAGCCGGGATTGAACATTTTGTGCACCTATTTTATTCTGAATTTGAAAAGATATTTATTGTTTGTCATACCAGCAAAAAGCAACCATGTTATTCAAACTTGAAGATTTCATTGCTGCGCCTTCTCAAGAGCTGTTAAACTTGGCCAAAAAGAGTGATCTTTTAGACATTGCTAGTCATTATAGCATACCTGATGTCAAAACATCTATGTTAAAACGTGAAATTAAGAATGTTATCATTCAGTTTCTTGTTGATGAGGAATTTTTTGAACCCTCAGCTACATCTCTTATTATGGTCTCACAAACCGACATACAGTTGAAAGAGTTAGAATTAAAAAGGCATCTTGAACTGGAAAAATTAAGATTAGAGTTTGAAGAAAAAAGAAGGGCAGATAAGGAAGAAAGGGAAGAAAAACTTGCAAGAGATAAAGCTGAAAGGGAAGAAAGAATGCAAAAAGAAAAGTTAGCATTTGAAGAAAGGGAAAGAGAAAAACAAAGAGAGTTAGAAGAAAGGCTTGCAAAGGAAAAAATAGATATGGAAGAAAGGGAAAAGGCAAAGCAAAGGGAAATGGAAGAACGAGAGAAGGAAAAACACAGAGAAATGTTAGAAAGAGTAGAACTTGAAAAAGAGAAAATGCATTATGAGATAAAAATGAAAGAGCTTGAATTAAGCAGTAAATCAATGCCTCCTGTGTCTTTTGATCTTAGTAAAGTATTTGATGTTACAAAGCATATCAGGCTCGTTCCTCCATTTCAAGAAAAAGAAGTAGATAAGTACTTTTTACATTTTGAGAAGGTAGCAGAAAATTTGAAATGGCCAAAAGAGCATTGGACCTTGCTTCTACAGAGTGTTGTTATTGGTAAAGCTCGAGAAATTTACACTCAGCTTCCACTTGATCAAAGTTCAGATTATGACACAGTCAAAAATCTGATTCTTAAGGCTTATGAGTTAGTACCTGAAGCTTATAGGCAGAAATTCAGAAATTGTAGGAAAGAACATGACCAAACCCATGTAGAATTTGCTAGAACTAAGGAGCAATTATTTGATAGGTGGTGTTCTTCAAAGGATGTAAAGTCTGATCATGCAAAATTAAGACAGCTCATGCTTGTTGAAGAGTTCAAACGATGCATACACCCTGATGTCAAATCTTTTCTTGACGAAAGGGAAGTAGAAACTTTAGATGTAGCAGCACGATTAGCTGATGATTATGCTTTGACTCATAAGGTGTCTTTTGTAAATAAGCCTTACAAGAAACCTTTTAACCCTCAATTTAAACCTAATACACCTCAGTCAAAACCATTTAACCCTCAACAGAGAAATAATTCTCCTCAACCTAATCCACAACCACAAGCTGGACTAACAGCTGATAGTTCCAGTCCTTCACATAATCCTAAAAATAAAGATACTAGTGAAAACAAAGGTCAAAGATCCTCATACTCACCCCGGCTGTTTTGCAATTATTGTAAAGGTGACGGTCACGTCATTTCTGAATGTGAAACTTTGAAAAGAAGAAAAGAGAGACAAAATCAAAATAATTCTAGACCAACAGGTCTTACTTCTTTAAGGTCAAAACCACAGTCGATTATTCAGGATGAAAATCCTATTTTGGCCAAAACGTCTGCGACTGATTGTATTATGGAGATTTATGAACCATTCTTATCAGAAGGTTTTGTGTCACTTACTAGTGATTCTGCCCAGTCTACCCCTATTAAAATCTTACGAGATACCGGAGCTTCTCAGTCTCTTATTTTAGCAGATACCCTGCCTTTTTCCGAGAAGACTTCAACTGGGACAAGTGTCCTTATTCAGGGAGTAGAGTGTGGATTTGTTAATGTACCGCTCCATAACATTTATTTGTCTTCAGACTTAGTTTCTGGTCCTGTGGCTGTAGGTATTAGGCCTTCTTTACCTTTTAAAGGTGTTCACTTGCTATTAGGCAATGACTTAGCCGGAGATAAGGTTGTGGTAAACCCACTTCTGACCAATACACCTTGTGAGGATCAATTGCCTGATCCCATTGAGCAGGAAATTCCTGATCTTTACCCTTCATGTGCCGTTACAAGGGCTATGGCAAAAAAAGTCAAATTGAATGATGGGATACAGGATATTGACTTAACTGACACTTTTATAGGTCAGTCTTTTCATGATGAGATTTCAAAATCTCTTTCTCCAAGTCAAACTGACTTCAACAATCAAAGGTCAGACAATGACCTTTCACCTTCAATTTTTGACCAAGGTCACGACCAAATGTCAAGGTCACAACTTTGTCAAGAACAGCACAGTGATCCTGAAATCTCGCCTTTATTTGAAAGGGCTTTAGATGAAAATGAAATTTCTCAGGTTCCTGTTTGTTTTTATGTCAAAAATGACATCTTAATGAGAAAATGGCGTCCTCCTGATGTTTCAGCGGAAGACGAATGGACCATAAATCACCAAATTGTGGTTCCTAAGGCTTATCGTCCTGAAATCTTAAACTTGGCCCATGAAACTCCCATGTCAGGTCATTTAGGGATAAATAGGACTTACCACAAAATTCTCAAGCATTTCTACTGGCCAGGATTAAAATCTGATGTTTCCCAACATTGCAAATCCTGTCACACTTGTCAAATGGTAGGAAAACCTAATCAGACTATTCCAAAAGCTAATTTACAGCCTATTCCTGCATTTGATGAACCATTTAGTAGGATTATCATTGACTGTGTAGGTCCGTTACCCAAGACTAAATCAGGTTGCCAATATCTCTTGACTATAATGTGTGCTTCAACACGTTTTCCTGAAGCAATTCCACTCAGGAATATCAAGACGAAAACAATAGTTAAGGCCCTTGTAAAGTTTTTCACACTTGTAGGTCTTCCAAAATCAGTCCAATCAGATCAGGGTTCCAATTTTATGTCAGGAACATTTCAGCAAGTAATGCATGAACTTGGCATTAAACAATACAAGTCATCAGCTTATCATCCTGAAAGTCAAGGTGCTTTGGAAAGATTCCATCAAACTTTGAAGAACATGATCAGATCTTACTGTTTTGACACCGAAAAAGATTGGGATGAAGGCATACATTTGCTATTATTTGCTGTCAGAGAGTCAGTACAAGAGTCTCTTGGGTTCAGTCCGTTTGAACTTGTTTTCGGACACACTGTTCGTGGACCTTTAAAACTTATGAAAGAGAAGTTTCTTTCAAGTAATGACAGTCCTTTGAACTTACTTCAGTATGTGTCTGACTTCAAAACTAGATTGTCAAAAGCTTGGGAAGTTGCTCGGTCCAATCTTAAGTCAGCTCAGAACAAAATGAAGTTGCATTTTGATGAAAATGCTCAGAACAGAAATTTTGACCCTGGAGACAAGGTGATTGCTCTTTTGCCCATTCCTGGCAGGCCATTACAAGCTAGATATTATGGTCCATATACTGTTGAGAAAAGGTTAAGTGATGTAAATTACATTGTTAACACTCCTGGGAGGCGCAAGCAAAAACAATTATGTCATATTAACATGCTTAAAAAGTACATTGATAGGGATAGTGATAATGATAGTTCAGTTATTTCCTCAGTAAGCATAGTTAATTCTGTCCCTCATGAACAAAATCAGACAGACTTTGAAGAAATGAACTCTGTGAACTGTGAACCATTATCCTCAAAACTCCAGAATTCTGACATTCTGCATGACCTCGATCAGAAACTGTCACATCTAGATCCGGACAAGAAACATGAACTAAAACAATTAATTCTTGAATATGAGCACTTATTTCCGGACATTCCATCCAGAACCGATAAAATCTACCATGATGTAGACATTATTGAAGGAGCAAAACCGGTGAAACAACATCCGTATAGACTTCATCCTGAAAGACAACAATATCTCAGGAAAGAAGTTAAGTATTTGCTGGACAATGACTTTATAGAACCTAGTCAAAGTGAATGGAGTTCTCCTTGTATACTTGTGCCAAAATCTGATGGGACATTTCGAATGTGCACAGACTATAGAAAAGTAAATTCTGTCACAAAAACTGACACATTTCCCATACCAAGAATTGATGACTGCATCGACAACATTGGTCACGCCAAATATGTGACGAAATTCGATCTTTTGAAAGGGTTTTGGCAGATTCCACTTACAGACAGAGCAAAGGAGATCTCGGCATTTGTTACTCCTGATGGACTTTATCAATATAAAGTGATGCCTTTTGGCATGAAAAACTCTCCAGCAACATTTCAGCGCTTGGTTAATAGTTTGATTTTCAGTCTGGATGGGTGTAAAGCTTACATCGACGATGCCATCATCTACAGTGAAGAGTGGAAACAACACCTGGAGATCATCAGAGAATTCTTCAAAAGACTCAGTGATGCTAAACTGACAATAAACTTACCGAAAAGTGAATTTTGCCATGCTAGTTTGACATTTCTAGGACATATTGTTGGACAAGGTCAGGTCAGACCTGTAGAAGCCAAAGTTGAGGCTATATCAGATTTTCCTGTACCTACAGGAAAACGGCAACTGATGCGCTTTTTGGGTATGGCTGGATATTACAGAAAGTTCTGTAATAATTTTTCAGTTATAGCTGAGCCTTTGACAAATTTACTTGGTAAGAAGGTCAGGTATGTTTGGTCTGAGGCTTGTCAGAAGTCTTTTGATCAGTTAAAGGCCATACTTAAGAGTGCTCCAGTTCTATCAGCACCACGCTTTGACAGAGAATTCAAAATGGCGGTGGATGCAAGTGATGTTGGTGCAGGCAGTGTATTGTTACAAGAAGATGACAATGGTGTTGATCATCCTGTTTGTTACTTTTCAAAGAAGTTTGACAAACATCAAAGAAATTATTCTACTATAGAGAAAGAATGTCTATCTCTTATTCTTGCCCTTCAACACTTTCAAGTGTATCTGTCTTCTGCAAATTCACCAATTGTCGTCTTCAGTGATCACAATCCACTGACCTTCATACACAAAATGAAAAACAAGAATCAGCGTTTGCTCAGATGGAGTCTCATGTTGCAAGAGCACAATCTTGACATTAGACACATAAAA
This sequence comes from Rugalucina vietnamica, assembly GCA_964017185.1. Lineage (NCBI taxonomy): Eukaryota > Metazoa > Mollusca > Bivalvia > Lucinida > Lucinidae > Rugalucina > Rugalucina vietnamica. The sequence goes on along the minus strand of OZ024873.1, from coordinate 72,926,595 downwards.
GGTAGAGATAATATAATTCCAGACACCCTTTCAAGAGCTTGACAGTTTTGCCTTGTATGTTTGCATATGAGTATTGCAAAAGAAAGTTTTATTTCACAAAACTTTCTTTTCGTTGAAGAGGGGAAGTGTTATATATAATTGATTCAATAATATTGATTCTTTTAAAAGCTATTACTTATAATTTATATATATATAATCAAAGGGGAGTAACCCAATTAATTAATATATATTTCTTTTTATGTTTCTACAATTTATTATCTAGAACTTTGTAGAAGAATGTCATTGATTATTTTTATCACTGTTATATAATTTAGAAGTATAGAAAATTCTATGAGCACTTTGTGGATAATTCCAGATGAAAATGGAGTGAGTGTTTTTTTTTACCATAAGTTAAAAATATATTTAGGACTATGTATACTGAGATCTCGAAGGGTCTAGTGGACTCTCGTTTAGTCTTGATGGTCGTTGCGGCCTTGAATTCTCTCTGGAGAATGCTAAATTCTCTTTGGAGAATTTAAAAGAACTTTCGTTTAGTTCGTTTCTTTTCTAGAGAAAAGTTTATTATATCATTCTCTAGAAACCTGGAGAATTTCCTTAGATGTATAAATATAGGTCCCAATTCAGTCGTAGGTATTCAGAAATTTGAAGTAGTTTAAAGTATATAATTTTGGTTGTTTCACTAGTGTTTTGGATTAGAATAAAAGTGTGGATTAAAATATACATGTGCTCATATTCTGGTTACTGGATTGTGGACTTACATTTGAGGGACAAGGACTTATTTGACATTAACTTTGTAAGTTATTTATTTATTTATTTACTTATCTGTTTGTTTGTTTTTATGTATTTGCAGCATTTATTTGTTTGATTAAATATTGTTAAGTTTAAATTACTTGGTTGTTTTTCGCTGTACCTGTCTAGTTACGCTAGGTCGTAACAAGATTCAAGAAGAAGAAGGATTGTACTATCCGTGCAGGGAAAACAAAGGTGCTGATCAGCTTCACATTTACTGCGAAGCTGATCTGTACCTTTGTTTTCCCAAAGGCAAAAATCAAGTTTTCTCATGATGCGGCTCATATGTATGTATTTGTCCCGTTTTGTGAACTGCTGTTGAAGATTTATTTATGAACTTGATCTTTTGGGGTTTTTTTTAGCCACCTTACTGCTAATGACTTGCACAATGTTTCAGAAAAAAACAAAATTTTTTATTAAGTACATGTAATTTGATTTTTTTAGTACATATGTCAAGAAAATTACTTAACTGTAATGGAGGCATGGTTACAATTTCTTGCTTTTACAATGTAAATACGAAAAATTGTCCATGCAATATACAGAGAATTTTTTCAGTAGTTAAAATTGAAAATTTTAGTGGATTTTTTTTTTTGTATTTTTAAAATTTTTGCTCAAAACATAGCTTGTGGGTACACGTGCGAACCGCCTCACTGAGGTCGTTCTAACGAGTACCCGCAATCTATTTTTTGGAGCAAAAATGAGGAAAACAGGTATATACCCCTGCATACCCCAGTGTTGCTATATAAAAGTGTGGTTCAAGGGGGTATACATTACACAGACATGTTTTCATGATAAATTTGGTTTGGTATTTAGTTTGACATGCTGCAATTACCGAAATGAATGACAACCAAAATGCATTCTGATTTTTTTTTTTACAGGCAAAGTCTTTGATTGATGGAATTTCACATTTTCCCACAAGCAAATTGCATTATATTTTATGCTTTCTTTCAATTAAGTCTGAAAATTTCAATTAAAAATTTAAAGCTCCACATTCCAAAGTTTTTAATGATACCCATAAAATATAATACCAATGAGAATTTTACCAAAATGCTTTCACATTTTGAGCCTGATCAGAAGAAACAACCTATTCCAGCATATGCAAAAAACAGTGTGCCATGCAGTAAAAAAAACAACAATAAAAAAAACAACAACAGCGACAACGAAAATGTATATAACCGCTCAGAGTTTGAAAAAGAGAGGAAAATAATTATTTTAAATTCATGGCCTTTCAAGGATTAGCTGACACACAATTTCTGAAAGCATTTGAAATGTTATAGATTCCAGAATACTGAGTCCTCAAGTTGATTTATAGTTCACTGTTGACATGCTCTGTCTATTGTCAGGCAATTCCATCATCCATTTTACAAGAACTGTCACCAGAATAAAAATAGTGTTGGTTTCCACCTGCAAACAGTGGCTTTAGCATTAATTGGAGTTAATGTTAATGTAGATGGCTCTGATAATGCATTCAGTGAGAATTTGGTCCTTGTGATACAGCACTTTCTGTTAATTTCTAAGATTTTTCAGCCTGTATAAAGGTTATCATGAAATCCAAAATGTGATCCATTGAGACACTTGTGTTTTACAATTGGGCATAAATGGGTAGCACATATTTTTTAAGGCTCCATGTACCCAAAGATGGGCCTCCAAATGAGACTGTTCTATTGATCAATCGAAGATGCACTCCCTATTGAATGTGTCTTAATTTCTGGGCAAGAAGTTGCCACAGTTTAAAAAACAAATTACTGCCTTTTATGGGCAAGAATCAATTGATTTTTCGGATCTTACTTCGTTAAGCAATTATTGTTTCCAGAAAGTGCTAGATTGAAGCGTAAATTTATTGGTGTAATCAGCTGGTTCCAGTGTTCCTACGGATTGTAGTTTAAACTGAAGCAACTTTATTGGGAGCTGGGTACCGGGGTGTAAATTAGCGCTATAGTAATTGCTTTTCTCATTTCTTAGAATTAAAGCTCAGTTAAAGAGTGTGTTCTTATTGATCAACTGTTCACAATGATGCATGTATATATAGTCATTATCTGAATTGTTGTAGAAAGGTTTAATCCTGCACATTAAGAGAATATGTAAACAAGTAGCCCAAGGGCATCGATCACTTCCCTGAGAGTCAAGAAGCACACTGGACAAAAGACGTGGCCTGGAAATTTTATATACAAATTTGGTTCCCCCTTCCTATTTATGCTTCTGTAAAATAGGTCAAGGTCATCATGGGGTCATGATTTATGTACACATTGTAGAACATTAATGCTTCATGCCAAGTTTCGTTGAAATCGGTCCACCGGTTCTGGAGATGAAGATTTTTGAAGGGTTTTTACCATATATCGGCATGGCGGCCATCTTGGTCGTGTGACCTGGATTATTTATATACGCATTGGTTCCCCCATCCTATAGATTCAGAGAAGAAGATCTTTGAAAATGTGGAGGGACGGATGCACGGACAGACACATGCGCAGACACACACACGCACAGACGCAGGCTCGTGTACCATCCTATAAGATCCCCATGAGCCTCCGGCTCAGTTGAGCTAAAAATGTTGAAAATGTAACAAAATCAGAGACAAAACATAGTGAAAACTTACGGGTACTTATGATACCTGTAATAACTGTAACGATTTCTGCAGTTTTGCATGATTAACATTTCAGAACAAAGATTGATGTTCCTATTACTAAGGTCCTCCCCTTTAATGTTTGTTAAGAGCTTTCTGTAATTTACTTCAAGAAAGCTGTTTGTAAATAGTCTTTTGCATATTCTATAGCATTCTACAGGTTAAATATGTGCACAGTTCCAGAAAAAAATTCTCAATTTCCAATTTTCCAGGAGGGATTTTTTTTTAACCAGTAATGTAAGAACATGATGGGTTGGGCATTCTAGAACCGAGTCCCTCCTCTATATATCCATGTGTGAACTGATTATCAGTGAAATGGCAAATGAACAAGTTATCTCCCTTTATATAGTTACATGTGTATCTATAAAAATAAATGCTTTAAATTTTTTTCTTCTTTTCTCTGTTTCAGCGGGCTACGTGCGACTGGACGAGCACATGAAAGAGCTGACAAAATACAAGGGAGAGAACTTGAGAATAAGATGTGAGATAACTGGTTTTCCTGTACCAAAATATCAGTGGTTCAAGGACGACAAACCATTGCGAGATGGCGGCAAACACAACATCAGAATCACGCCATGGGGATCAAGGTGAGAACTTGGTGGATTTACTAACTGTCACGAGTACAACCATATGACCCGTGACGCGAGAAAACATTTGAGGTTTCTGACCAGGTCCGACATAAACTGGCCTTAGGCTAGAAGCTTGAGATTTTTGATTTAAGAAGAAGAGGGATCGCGAAAATAAACATTTTCTTTTTTACTCATGATCATCATGTCATTTCTAAACCCTGTCTTAAGGACTCGTCACACATAACCAAAAATCCCTCGATGCAGACTTGCAAAACAGATTTTTTGTTTGTTTGCTTTATTGCTTTATGTCCCTTTTAACATATAATGTTCCGACATGACCATAGCTGTTGACTTGGAGGTAAAGCAATAAATAAAACAAAGAAAACTATTTTTAGCAATAAAACGCAAGTCTAAGTCGAGACATTTTTGCTTATGTGTGATGAGGCTTATAAGAGGATTCAGTTAGCTGTATTTTGCAGTGTCTATAAACGGAAATATCATATGTAACATCCAAAGACAAAAACTTTTACATGTGTTCATATGGAACATGAAAGGCATGTTTGCAATAGCTTCAAGTGACAATCTAAAAGTAGCTACCAAAAATCTTATAAAACGTGTTGAACATGGTTTTCATTTCATACTTCAACAACCATACGCTGACATTAGTACAGATACGCCCCTTAAAATGTTAAAAAAGCATGTTCATGAATTTTTTGATGTGCATATCAGTTTGGTAAAGGTCAGGAAAGCTAAAAAGGCCAAGACAATTATTTAGATTGACATTGCACTTAGTGTTGACTCAGATGACATCAGGATAACATGTCCGTGAAATGTATATCCCCTTATACCCCAATTTTATATGGTACAACTGGGGTATGCAGGGGTAAACCTATTTTTCTTATTTTTGCTCCAAAACATAGATTGTGGGTACTCAGCGAGGCGGTTCTAACGTGTACCCACAATCTATATTTTGAGCAAAAATGAGAAAAATGTCATTTTTTTCTGATAAAGTTTTTCAATTTTTACTGCTTTAAAAAATCTGTTTATTTCATGGGCAAGTTTTTGTAATGCAAAGAAGTCATGACAAATCCAATGACCTAGAAGACAGAATCATCAGGATCGATAACATGTCCGTGCAGTGTAGACCCCCTTATAGAGAATAACTGGGGTTCACAGGGGTATACTTAATTCCCTTATTTTTTTTATCCCATTACGAAAACTTGCCCATGCAATATATGGAGATTTTTTAAGTTGTAAAAATTGAAAATTTTCAGTAGAAAACTTTGGATATTTTTCTTATTTTGCTCAAAACATAGATTGTGGGTACACGTTAGAACCGCCTCGCTGAGGCGGTTCTAATGTGTACCCACAATCTATGTTTTGAGCAAAAATAAAAAAAAAATCAATATTTTTCAGCTGAAAATTCTCAATTTTTCAAGATAAAAAAAATCTCTGTTTATTGCATGGGCAAGTTTTCGTAATGTAGAGAACAAATGGGGTTCACACGGGTATACTTAATTCCCTTATTTTTTGTCCAAAACATACATTGTGGGTACTCATTAGATATGGACTTTCATGTATATTTTCAGGTTACGTATTAAGGCGCTGCAGCCTAGTGATTCGGGGACTTTCATGTATATTTTCAGGTTACGTATTAAGGCGCTGCAGCCTAGTGATTCGGGGAACTACAGTTGCCGCGCCTGGAATTCTTTTGGTTCTGTCAACACTACAGGGCATATTGAGGTCAAAGATGGTATGTAAAATAAAACCAAAATAAACATAAAAAGAATATTTATTATAATAAGAAGATAAAGGCCACTTTTAAAAATACATGTTATCTCATGTTCATGTGTTATACTCATTATCCAAGGATGTTGAATTCTTACCGTTTGTTCTTGAGGTGGAAGCCTGGCTTTGAGCCGAGTAGAATTTTTTTTATATTTTTCTTTTTTACTCAAAACATAGATTGTGGATACACGTTAGAACTGCCTCGCGGAGGCGGTTCTAATGAGTACCCACAAACTATGATTTGGAACAAAAATAAGAAAAATAGGTATACCCCTGTGAACCCCAGTTTTTCTATATAAAAGTGGGGTATGAGGGGGTATACTTTTCATGGACATGTTTTCTTGATGTTGTATTTGCTCCATGCTGACATTGCTCCATGCTGACATGACAGACATTTTGACTAAAAAAAAAATGCTAATTGATTTTTATAAAATCTGTCTTGTGCAGAAAATCTTTTTAACATGGCACAACATTTTCACTGACATTTTAATACTCGTAAGTTACAAGACATAAGATTAGATACATAAGATTGTGCAGCTATAACTGGGTGCAGTGTTTGTGTGGGTTCTGTCTATCAGACTGTATCGGAACTAATCTATCTGCTTTATCAGATTGTTCCATGCATTTGCATGTTTCATCGCTTGATCAAATATCAATATGTAAAAATGCATGTTTAAAAAATTGAGGCAAATTCTCTAAACATGTTTTTGTTTTATACTGCTCTCACATATACCGAATTTCCCTTGCGAATGCCCTTCCGAATGCAATTTTGAGCAAATTCGCATTATTCGCTAGAAATTCGGAAGCATTCGGTAGCATTTGTAAGCATTCGGTGAAAATTTCGAGTCGTTGCGAAAATTAGGAACATGCTCCTAAAATTCGCAAGGAAATCATGTTCTTAACATATTCGTAAAGAATTCGTAAACAATTCGGATTGATTGCAAGACATTTGTAACACTCGCAAGCCATTTGCAAGGATTCTGTAGCATTAAATTCTATTAAGTTTTGATGTCCGTAAAGAATCGCTAGTGAATCGCAACATTTTCACATTCAAGACTCAGTTTTTAGCATAGTTTATTTATTCAGGCCCTATCCTTCAAGTAAAGGCCATTATTTATGGTGTTTGGCTTTAAGCTATCCATCAATGTATGACAGACAAATTAAAGACCAGTGAAATTTTCGTTTGCCCGGTAAAATTATCTTTTTTATTATGTAAATCGCAATTTGAGAGAAACAACAAAGTGGTGTGTGTTTCAAGAGTAGTCTTGGACCAATAATGACATATTTTTTCATGCCCCATGGCATTGTGGGTGATTTCGTTTAATATTGATATTATTGGCTACAATGTTTGCGAATGAGTAAAAAATCAAAAGAATTCAGCAAGCATTCGCTACACATTCGCTTCATTTATAAGGTGTTTGCAATACGTTCGTATTATTTGTAACGGCATTTGTAAGCGTTCGGAACATTCGTAAGGCATTTTCAAGAATTCGGTAGTGAGCATGGCAATCAATCGCAATATTCTTAAGAAATTTGTAAGGATCCGCAAGCATTCTTAACGCTTTCGCAAAGACATCGTTTTGTACAAGCCCTGCCCCGTCCATTCGCATCATATTCGGTAATTTCAGCGCGAATTTCAACTTTTAGGATTCGCAAGGGATATTCGGTATATGTGAGAGCAGCATAACGAAATTAGTATTAGCTCTTGGGAAAAGCTTAAAAGAGAACAATATAACAAGTTTTTTTAAAAAAAAAAAAAAAACACCATTTGAACTGCCGCACCAGAAAACCAACAATCTGCATAGTAACTGCACAGCTGATCAGCGCCTTTGTTGGATAGTACAATTCCTCTTCTTCTTAAATCCAAACTTTCAGGCTTCTAGCCTTATTTTGTGACTGTAAGGGCCGGTTTGTGTCAGACATGGTCGATACGCCACATTGTTGGTTTTTCTCATGCAGCGTCTCATTTATATGTGCCTCAATAAGAAATCAGCTGATCTCAAGAACAAATTGAAACCATAATCAAAAGCAGAGAAATGAGCTGCGTTATGACAAAACCAACAACGTGGTTTCCGAACAGGTCCGACACAAACTGAGCTGTATACAAGCACAGAAGATAGCTAAAGGCTGGAAATTTTGGATTTAGTGAGTAGAGGAAATGTACTATCCCTTTTGCGAAAACAAAGATGCTGATCAGCTTCGCGGTTACCGCGAAGCTGATCTGCATCATTGTTTTCGCATTTGCAAATTGTTTGTTTTCTCATGATGTTGCTCAAATTTTTGCAGCTGTATAAAATCTAGTAAACATTAAGACTTCTTTACTTTGGATTTTGCAGAGAGCCCTCCAAGCGTAGACACCGAGTATAACACCGACGATACCCAACTGTTCCCTGAAGGTCTACCTGGTCGAGACTATGATACCGATACCTCGGTACTGAACAAGGATGATAACAGGTGTGTTAGTTTTGAAATATACCAGTAGTTCACCCATTAGTGACGAATGGACTTTCCTATTGTTATCATTTGGACAAGTCCACTTCTATTTTTAGGGGCATCAGGAGTGATTTTCAATATTTATTTCATTTTTGGATTTAATTCCTCGAAGCAAACAGAATAGCCCCAGATGTGACGCCGCATTCTGCGGTGTCACATCTGGGGCTATACTGTTTGCCTATGACCCATGAAAAGGACTCCAGGCTTATACAAGTTTAAATAGTTTCTTCAATAGCTGCAACACTCACTGCCTATCATTTTTAAAGTAGCTCAAATATGACAAGCCTGCATGGCATAGTGGTAAGCCTCTTGCCTTGTATACCAGATGGTCGTGGGCTACTACAGTTGTTCGGACAAGACTGTAAGCTGAGTTCCTGTCTCCATATGACCTTAGTTGTTGAGCACAAAATGAAACACTACCACCGCCACCACACTTTTATCTTGACCAAGCATTTTCAGTAAGTCAGTAGGCTTTGTTTTTGCAAGAAAAAGAACAGCTATTTCTGCAAACACTTTAATTTTCATAATAAGAAATCTTTGTAGCGAAGCCACCAAATAGGACCTATAAAGCTGTGAAAAGTGTAATAAAACTAACAGTTATTTTATTCTTGTTTTCAGTTTTAATGGAAGATATGACCCCAACCAACGGTAAGATATATCTTTCTAGTGAATTATTTACAGGAATATGCATCATGCAAAGATTCTCTTTTATTGGGTCAGTGGGGGGAGGGGACGGGCATCAATAACCAGAACATACATGAAGAGCAAGACAACAAGCTCTTTCCCAGCAAAGTAGCCGTCCGGCTAGCATCAAACCATAACAAAGATAATCAGACAATACAGAGCTACTTTGGAATGGGCAGTAAAAATGTTAATGGAGGTCTTAATTCCATTTTACTGGCCCAAGTTCTCACCATTAAAATTCATGTCATAGTCAAACATTAGGAAGACATGCCCATGCAATAAACAGCAATTTTTTAATACAGTAAAAATTGAACATTTTCAGCTGAAAATTTATAGTTACTTTCCATATTTTTTGTTCAAAACATAGATTCTCGGTGTAGACACATCAGAACTGCCTCGCCAAGGCGGTTCTAATGGGTTCCCACAATCTATGATTGGATCAAAAATAAGAAAAAGTTTACCCCTGAAAACCCCCATTTTCACTATATAAAAGTGGGGTATAAGGGGTGTATTGCTTTCATGGGCATGTTTGTATGATAAAAATGGTATTTTTGTTTCCCACTGTTTTGTTTGTAACATCCCTCAAAGCATTGTTTTTTTATTCCAGAATTGAGGATGATCTCACAGAGCCATCAGAGGAAGCGGAACCGTTCTGTCAGGTGTTCCGCGGTACGGTCTGCTCCACTCACCTTGGCAATCAGAGTATATACGTCACCTCGAGGGTCGAACAGGGGCTCAAGGAGGATAAAATGGGAGGTAGGTGCAGGGGCCCTTTTTCTTTAGTTTGTAACTTAAAAATAATAACTGAATTTTGAATTTTTACATGCGTTGAAACAATGTGATTTAGTACATGTCTTCAAATACATGTATCTACTCTAAATGAAAACTTTACTTTTCTGTATGAGGTTTTAGTACTGTAAATCCTGAAATGTTCGCGAGAACTAAATTCTCACTAATATCCGCGAATTCGTTGCCTCGTGAAAATAAAATTCTCGCTAATAAAGAATTACATACACTAAGCTTTATAGACTGCAGGAGTACTCATTCGCAAATTCAAAGACTCTCTAATGATTTGGAAATCGAAAATTTTGGAACTTACAGTGATACATGTTTTAATGTTAATTTCAGCTGCACTGGGAGTCATAGCTCACTCTAACGACTTGTCGGCGAAATGTCAAAAATATGCTGTACCCTCATTGTGTCATAACGCATTTAACCTGTGTGACGAGACGGCCCTCGCGCCGAGACCTAGACAGATATGTCGTGACGAGTGTGAGGCACTAGAACGAGATATCTGCAAGAACGAATACATAGTTGCTAAGCAACATTCACTCATAGGTGAGGACAAGCGCAGTCGTTTTTTTATGAAATATAGCCGTCATGTTAGAACATATTGGCTTGAATAAAACAATGAATGATACAGTTTGTATTTTAGAAATAAAATTACCGGTACTCAATAAAACTTAAAGAAATGGAGCCACAGCAAAGATCACCACTGTTTTCTGTGAATGTATATACAGAATTGTGCCATTTCACTGATTTTTATAAGGTCAAAAAGTAGTAGATTTGCTCAGGGCAATTTCTAGACCCTTCTTTTGCATCAGAATTATTTCTTGGATGAATTACATTCTTGAAAAGTTCCTCCATAAAAATGACATGGCCTCCCTTTTCCTTATTACATGTTCTTCTTTTAGAGATTAGTAGTGCAAATTATTCAAACTTTTTTTGCTTCTGTTTCACAGATAATGGTGTCTTACCAAAATGTCATCTGTTGGCCCCCAAGGGTACCCCCGAGGGAGATCGCTGCCTCAGAATTGGTGTCCCTGTCAAAGGATATATGGGTAAGTATACTTTAAAGTCATTAACAAGAGGAAAGTTATTAATTTTGCTATACGGACAATATTTCTGTTGCCATGGTGTAACTTCATTACGAAAACATGCCCATGCAATGTACAGATTTTTTTTACTGCTGCAAAAATTGAAACTTTTGTGATGAAAAAGTCTGTTATTTTTCCAATGTTTGCTCAAAACATAGATTGTGGGTACATGTTAGAACCGCCTCGCCGAGGCGGTTCTAATGAGTACCCACAGTTTATGTTGTGGATCAAAAATAAGAAAAATAGGTATACCCCTAATTATACCCCAGTATACATAAAAGTGGGGTATGAGGTGGTATACATTTCACAGACATGTCTTCATGATGTGCAGTCAAATACATATGCTCAGCCTTACAGCAAATCTTGATAATAATGCTGGATATTGGGGCTTCTTTGTTGTAGGTTAATTAAATTTAAAAATTTCTTGCTTTAAGTGGGAAATTTTTTTAACTCAGATTATACAAAGTGTTTAGAATTTCTGTTTGTATGTCATTCAGAATTATGTACAGTATTCAAGGATGCTGCTTTTCAATATAACATTACGAAAACACGCCCATATACTGATTACCTAAGCTGTAAAAATTGAAAATATTCTACAGAAAATTTTAGATATTTTTCTTATTTTTGCTCAAAACATAGATGGTGGGTACACGTTAGAACCGCCTCGCCGAGGCGGTTCTAACGTGTACCCACCATCTATGTTTTGAGCAAAAATAAGAAAAATAGGTATACCCCTGCATTCCCCAGTTTTGCTATATAAAAGTGGGGTGTAGGGGGTATATAGTACACGGACATGTTTTCCTGATGAAACTTAAAAAATATTTCAGATGAGTGCTATACGGGTAATGGCAAAAACTACAAAGGAATGGTGTCTCGGACAAAGAGTGGTAAAACCTGCCAAAACTGGCTACATAACAGAGAATTCCCATCTTCATATTACCCAGACCTCATTGGTAAGTAATAAAATCACGGCTCGTAACAGCATAATTTTTTGGCCCAATCTTGAAAATTTTATGAGGAATTGTGCTACTTTTTATGTCCCCCCAACCGAAGGTGGGGGACATATTGTTTTTGGTGCGGTTCCCGTCGGCGTCGGCGTCGGCGTCGGCGTCGGCGTCGGCGTCGGCGTCGGCGTCCGCGTCGGCGTCCGCGTCCGCGTAGCTTCTTTCTTACGCGATATCTTTTGAACCAGTGGATGGATTTTGACCAAACTTGCATAGATACATGGTTGGGAGGGGGGAAAGAGTTGATTAGATTTTGGTGACCTTGACCTCATTTTCAAGGTCACCAGCCCATGAAAACTGATCAAATTAGGTTTTCTGACGCGATATCTTCTGAACAAATGAATGGATTTTGAGCAAACTTGCACAAGAGCATTGTTGGGAGGAGGCTCAGAGTTGATTAGATTTTGGTGACCTTGACCTAATTTTCAAGGTCACGAGTCCATAAAAACTGTTGAAATTAGTCTTTCCAATGCAATATCTTGTTAACCTATTGATGGATTTTGACCAAACTTGCACAGAAGCATTGTTGCAAGAAGGCTCAGAGTTGATTATATTTTGGTGACCTTGACCTAATTTTCAAGGTCACGAGTCCATAAAAAATGTTGAAATTAGTCTTTCCAATGCAGTATCTTGTAAACCAATCGATGGATTTTGACCAAACTTGCACAGAAGCATTGTTGGGAGGAGGCTCAGAGTTGATTATATTTTGGTGACCTTGACCTAATAATCAAGGTCACGAGTCCATAAAAAATGTTGAAATTAGTCTTTCCAACGCGATAACTTGTAAACTAATGGATGGATTTTGACCAAACTTGTACAGAAGCATTGTTGCGAGAAGGCGCAGAGTCGGCTAGATTTTGGTGACCTTGACCTAATTTTCAAGGTCACAAGTCCATAAAAACTGTTGAAATTAGTCTTTCCAATGCAATATCTTGTAAACCTATTGATGGATTTTGACCAAAATTGCACAGAAGCATTGTTTGGAGGAGGCTCAGAGGTGATTAGATTTTGGTGACCTTGACCTAATTTTCAAGGTCACGAGTCCATAAAAAATGTTGAAATTAGTCTTTCCAACGCGATAACTTGTAAACCAATAGATGGATTTTGACCAAACTTGCACAGAAGCATTGTTGCAAGAAGGCTCAGAGTTGATTAGATTTTGGTGACCTTGATCTAATTTTCAAGGTCACGAGTCCATAAAAAATGTTGAAATTAGTCTTTCCAATGCAGTATCTTGTAAACCAATCAATGGATTTTGACCAAACTTACACAGAAGCATTGTTGGAAAGAGGCGCAGAGTTGATTATATTTTGGTGACCTTGACCTAATAATCAAGGTCACGAGTCCATAAAAAATGTTGAAATTAGTCTTTCCAACGCGATAACTTGTAAACGAATGGATGGATTTTGACCAAACTTGTACAGAAGCATTGTTGCGAGAAGGCGCAGAGTCGGCTAGATTTTGGTGACCTTGACCTAATTTTCAAGGTCACAAGTCCATAAAAACTGTTGAAATTAGTCTTTCCAATGCAATATCTTGTAAACCTATTGATGGATTTCGACCAAACTTGCACAGAAGCATTGTTGGGAGGAGGCTCAGAGTTGATTAGATTTTGGTGACCTTGACCTAATTTTCAAGGTCACGAGTTCATAAAAAATGTTGAAATTAGTCTTTCCAACGCGATAACTTGTAAACCAATAGATGGATTTTGACCAAACTTGCACAGAAGCATTGTTGCAAGAAGGCTCAGAGTTGATTAGATTTTGGTGACCTTGATCTAATTTTCAAGGTCACGAGTCCATAAAAAATGTTGAAATTAGTCTTTCCAATGCAGTATCTTGTAAACCAATCGATGGATTTTGACCAAACTTGCACAGAAGCATTGTTGGGAGGAGGCTCAGAGTTGATTATATTTTGGTGACCTTGACCTAATAATCAAGGTCACGAGTCCATAAAAAATGTTGAAATTAGTCTTTCCAACGCGATAACTTGTAAACGAATGGATGGATTTTGACCAAACTTGTACAGAAGCATTGTTGCGAGAAGGCGCAGAGTCGGCTAGATTTTGGTGACCTTGACCTAATTTTCAAGGTCACAAGTCAATAAAAAATGTTGAAATTAGTCTTTCCAACGCAGTATCTTGTAAATCAATTGACGGATTTTGACCAAACTTGCACAGAAGCATTGTTGGGAGGAGGCTCAGAGTTGATTAGATTTTGGTGATCTTGACCTAATTTTCAAGGTCACGAGTCCATAAAAAATGTTGAAATTAATCTTTCCAACGCGATAACTTGTAAACCAATTGATGGATTTTGACCAAACTTGCACAGAAGCATTGTTGCGAGAAGGCTCAGAGTTGGTTAGATTTTGGTGACCTTGACCTAATTTTCAAGGTCACGAGTCCATAAAAAAATGTTGAAATTAGTCTTTTCACTGCAATATCTTGTAAACCAATCGATGGATTTTGACCAAACTTGCACAGAAGCATTGTTTGGAGGAGGCTCAAAGTTGATTAGATTTTGATGACCTTGACCTAATTTCCAAGGTCACGGGTCCATAAAAACTGTTGAAATTAGTTTTTCCGATACGATATCTTGTAAACTAATAATTGATGGATTTTGACCAAACTTGCTCAGAAGCATTGTTGTGAGGAGGTTCAGAGTTAATAAGAATTTGGTGATTGTGACCCAATTTTAGACAGGGTCCAAAACAAGTTTAAACTATCACACCTTACATGGTGTCTTCCCTAGAAAAACTTCATATCACAAGGTAGCTACACTTCAATTACTAAACGGTTGGGGGGACATAGTTTTCCTCAGAAAACACTGTTTTAATTTCTTATCATTGTTGAATATCTAAGCTCTAAAAAAGGGGCTGACAATGTTTTTAGGGCAAAAATAAGAAGAATAAAAAAATGCACATACTTTCAACCCAGTTTTACGTGTCCCAAAACAGGAAATCACCATTGTCGCCGACAGGTAGCGCTATAACACTGACCTGTCGCCTTTGGCTCGTTGCATGCTGGGAATGTCCGCCATGGAATCCATTTTGGAATTCATTTTATATGTAGATCATATTAATATAATTTTACATACATTTATTTTTGTCTTTTTGTTACGTCCTGTGTTTTACCTATGCACAGCTCGAATGAAAGAAATACATTCTAGTCCAGCAAATTCAAGAAATCTATTAATTGATTCTCTCGAGAACTGAACGGGATTAGCCGATTTTGGCTATATCCCATAATTCAAAGCGTCAAATGCGAGAGATCTAGATGAGATATCGTCAGATCGAGCGAGAATGGGAAATCACATAATTAGCTGAAGATGGTTAGAGCGTCCACTTCAGGTGCAGGAGGTCATGGGTTGGATCCCTTGCCAAGTCAAACCAAAGACATCTTATTTACAAATGAACAAAACTTTTTACCAAAGAAGAATGAATGAATTGAAACTAGTTTATTTGTATTGCAGGCAATCATAACCTGTGTAGAAACCCCAACGGCAGCATGCAGGCCCCCTGGTGTTACACTGACTCCATGTACAAATATAAAGAACTATGTGACGTCCCTGTTTGTGGTAAGTTTAACTCATTTCATTACCATGCAATATACAGAAATTTTTTTCAGAAGCAAAAATTGAAAATTTCATTGGAAAAATTTTGATATTTTTATTATTTTTGCTGAAAACATTGATTGTGGGTACAGGTTAGAACAGCCTCGTCGAGGCCAAGAGTACCCACAATCTATGTTTTTGATCAAAAATAAGAAAAATAGGTATGCCCCGCTGCAAACCCCAGTTTTTCTATATAAAAGTGGGGTATAAGGGGTATACATTTCAGGGACATGTTTTCGTGATGTGTCTTTCAAATTTACTGTGATTTTAGGGGCTCTTTAAAATGACAAATTTTCCTTAATAAACTTGTTCAAGAAGAATATTTACCAGTTTGTGGTGAAAGAATATGCAATTGGCTCTGGTTAACTTTAGATAACCACATGCTGAAGTTGAGGTTGGCGGTTTATAGTCAGTTATAAATGTTCAACCGACTTGCCTGGTCACTGAGATGTATGCCACAGGCAGCCGCGGTACAGTGGCATACATCCCTCACAGGTACCCATTTATACACCTGGGTGGAGAGGAGCAATATCTGTAAAGTGCCTTGCTCAAGGACACAACCAAACAACTCAGTGGCCGCACCGGGATTCGAACCCAGGACCTCCGTATCCCAAGACCAACGCTCTACCTACTGATCTATCCAGACAGACATGTACGGCACAAATGTAATAGCACACATGTAATAGCACACAGTTATGTTGACCATTATGAATATGAGCCACTGCGTTAGAAAACCAACAATTTGTATAAGCGAAAACAAAGGCGCAGACTAGCTTTCTCAGTGCTTTTCTTTTCACTACACAGATAGTACAGTCCCTCTTCTTCTTAATCCAAAAGTTCAAGCTTCTACTGTACAGGCTGGTTTTTGTTGGACCTGTTTTGAAACCCAGTTTGTTATTTTTCTTACACAAAGGCTCATATTCTTTTCCAATTCTCTTCTTTCAGCCGTGGCGGAACCGTCCAACAATCTTATGTTCATACTGATTCCCGGCATCATTGTTCCATTGGCCCTTGCTCTTCTCCTTGCTCTCGTCTGCTTCTGTCAACGATCGAAGAAAAATCACGCGGCACAGACAAAGGCCATCAGTAATAAGCAGCAGAATATGGAGTTGTGTCCCCTTACAGCAAAGACTGCAGGCGGTAATCGTGTTCAAGACTTTCCCATTTCGTCTGTGAGATTTTTACAAGAACTCGGTGAAGGTGCTTTCGGGAAAGTGTATAAAGGGGAAGCGATGGGATTGTTCGGCGAAAAATCATTGACTAAAGTCGCGATTAAGACGTTGAAAGAAAACGCTGCACCTAAAGTGCAGAATGATTTTCGGCGAGAAGTTGACTTAATGTCGGAGATGCGACATCCTAATATTGTTTGTCTGTTAGGCGTTGTGATGAAACAAGAACCAATGTGCATGTTGTTTGAATATATGGCTTTAGGTGACCTTCACGAATATCTCTTGACTCACTCTCCCCACTCGGACATGTCCGTAATTAGCGAGGAGGATGGTTCTCAGAAAGCTATTCTGGATTACGGTGACATGTTACACATTTCGTCGCAAATCGCAGCTGGGATGGAATATCTGGCCAGTCATCATTTCGTACATCGTGACTTAGCGGCTAGGAATATCTTAGTCGGTGACAATCTAACTGTGAAAATTTCAGACTTTGGTTTATCGCGTGATGTTTATTCATCAGACTATTACAGAGTTCAGAGCAAATCATTATTACCCGTAAGATGGATGCCACCTGAGTCCATTATGTATGGAAAGTTTACGACAGAAAGTGACGTCTGGAGTTTCGGAGTGGTTTTATGGGAGATTTTCAGCTATGGACTGCAGCCGTATTATGGCTTTTCAAACCAAGAAGTTATTGAGATGATTCGATCTCGTCAGATTTTGCCCAGTCCCGAGGACTGCCCGGCAAGAATGTACGGACTCATGGTCGAATGCTGGCATGAAATGCCTACGCGTCGACCCCTGTTTCGTGAAATCCACGCCCGTCTGCGGGCCTGGAAGAGTGAAATGATGATGCAAAACCCGCACTGGAGTTTGTCGCAGAGTCAGTCGGCGAACTCAAGCTCCCACCAAAGTTCATTACAGAGTGGTCCTAGTCACCAGGGCAGTACTGGCCCTAGCAACACCACCGCCATGACCGGCCTGACGGGCAGTAGTAACAACTCTGACCCCTCACAGTGTAGTCAGCATCTCCCCGTACCCCCAACCGCACCACCGTACCAACCCTCGCTGACCCCGCAGCCCGTTGGGTACATGCCGAACCAGACGCTACAGCCACAGCCTGTAACCGTCACGTTTCAAGGCATGCCGAGTCAGAAACAGATCTTTAGTGCTTTAAGTAGTATACAACAACAACAACAGCAAAATAATCAACTTCAACAACAGAACATTAAAAATACGCAGCTTTCTATGAACGCTAATACTAATGGACCTACGAAAATATTGCCACAGGAAACTGATTCAGTGGCGAGCGGGTCGACAAGTTCTGGATCGTCGATCACAAAAATGAAAACCAACAACATACAGAACTCAAATATTGTGAATCTGCCACCAGCTTACAATGACTGCAACCGTTTTAACAGTTATCTGTCGTCGCAAAATGCATACATTCCAGACCCACGGACTGCGGAAATTTAAAAATAGAATTTGACAAGAACTGTGTTGTCTGCTTTCAAAATCTACAATAAAATTTGTGACCCTTTTGCTTTATGCATTGAAAAAGTGGAAGTTGCAGACAGCCATTAGACCACTAGAAATGCCTCAGCAAACACATACTTTATCGAAGGCATATGAGCCTTCGCATGAGAAAACTTACAATTTGGTTTTCGAACAGGTCTGACACAAACCGAGCTGTACGAGCCCAGACTAGAAATTATGGATTTAGAAAGTAGAGGAATTTTACTATCCATATGTCAAAAACAAAGGCGCTGTACTGCTTCCCGGTTACTGTGAAGGTGATCTGCGCCTTTGTTTTCGCTTATGCAAAATGTTAGTTTTCTCATGATGAGGCCCATATGCAATTGGCAGATTCTATTGCAAGTGGTCTGGTCAGTGATGTTATTGTAGGTTTTGAAAGCTGATGACATGAACTGTTGTTCACGGTGCTTATTTTGGTATAGAATGGTTGATAATTCAAAATTTTGTCAAAACAAAGCTATATAGCTTGTTGAGAGAAAGTGTGACAAAAACCTAGCAGCCATGAGCCATGTCGTGAGAAAACTGGATTTTTGCCTATCATGCGAAAACAAAGACACAGATCAGCTTCGCAGTAGCTGCAAAGCTGATCAGCGCCTTTGTTTTCGCTACACAGATAGTAAAATTCCTCCTCTACTTATATACATAATTTCAAGACTCTAGCTTTCTTCTGTGGGTGTGTAGGCCAGTTTGTATCGTACCTGGTCGGAAATCCATAAGACTGGTTTTCTCGCATCGCGGCTCCCATGATAATTCTGATGCCATAACATTTTTCATTCAAAGTCAGTCTGCACCCTTCTTGAATGGTGAACCACCTTCTCTATGATTATATTTTTGTTCAAAGTATATGTTTGTTCAAAGTTTAAAATGCTCAGAAAAATTTACAGCAAAATTGAAGATATCCTTTAACTGTTACTGAAGATTTTTGTTTTTGTCTTTGAATAAATTCTGGTTGTGGAAAATAGTTTTTCCTTCCTTTTAACAAGGATCCAATAATAACTATTTTTGGATCCGAGCTTTTAGAGAATGTGTGTTTCATTGCATCATACAAAATGATTGTTTGTTGATCATAAATTATCAAAGATGAATAATTTTCGCACAGTTCTTTGCATTTATAATCCACACAATGTTGTGCCCCGGGTTTTATCTTGTTCAGTAGTTGAAACTACCACCAAGTAAGATATCTCTTCATTACCCACCCCATCTTTATGGAGCAAAACTGGGATATACAGGGGTTTACATTTTTTTCTTATTTTTGCTTGAAATCATAGATTGTGGGTACTTTTTAGAATCACCTTGGCAGGATGGTTCTAATGTATGTCCTTAATCTAAGTTTGAAGACAAAATAATAATAAAAAAAAAAATCAAAAAGTTTCAAATGAAATTTCTTATTTTTAAAGCTGTAAGGGGCTCATTTTGCAATGTGCTTATTTGGTGCAGTTATGTTGTATCACTACGCCTTGTATAAAATAGTTCTAAGTTACTGTGATTCTTTATGTGTTAAATATATGTCTTGTTTTGAGCTGCTTTAGAAGTGAATTTTAACCCACCACTTGACAAATAAGAGATATAAGTCCAGGTCACTTTGTTAAAGTTGTCAAATGGTGGCTTATTTTTGTGCGCAAGTATTTACGTAGCTTTGCCTTGTAGTATTA
Source organism: Rugalucina vietnamica (assembly GCA_964017185.1). NCBI lineage: Eukaryota > Metazoa > Mollusca > Bivalvia > Lucinida > Lucinidae > Rugalucina > Rugalucina vietnamica. Next base: position 72,906,803 of record OZ024873.1, on the reverse strand, counting down.
TACCACTATATCATGTTAATGAATTGCTTTACATTGTTCATATATGAGCCGTGTCATGAGAAAACTGGCTTTTTGCATATGGGAAATCAAAGCTGCAGATAAACTGAACAGTAATTGCACAGCTTATCAGCCTTTTTGTTTTCACTTCTGGGATATTACATTTTTCCTTCTACTTAAACCTTAAATTTCATGCTCCTTGTCTTCTGTGTATGTACAGGCCGGTGTCAGAACCCCGAAGACCGGTTCTTCTGCGTCATTGCATATATTATGATTTGAATCTCTTGTCCAAAGAACCCTATTATTAGAGCCGCGATGTGAGAAGATCGGTCTTCGGGGTTTACGACCTGGTCTGACACAAACCGGCGGCCTTTTAAGTCACTGATGAGGGCTAGAAGGCTAGAAGCTTGAAATTTCGGATTTAAGAAGAAGAAAAGTTGCACTATCTGTGTAGTGAAAACAAAGGCCCTGATCAGCTTCGCAGCTACTGCGAAGCTGATCTGCGCCTTTGTGTTCGCATAGGCAAAAATCCGGTTTTCTCATGATGCAGATCATTAGAAAATCTGTGTTAATATTAAGTGGCATGATGGGATTCTTTTAAATCACTGTAAATTATAAGTCGCATCATGAGAAAACCAACAATGTAGATTTTAACAGGTCTGACACAAACTGGGCTGTACAGCCACAGAAGACAGCTTGAGGCTGGAAATTTCGGATTTAGAAAGTAGAAGTATTGTACTATCTGTGTATCAAAAACAAAGGGGCTGATCAGCTTCGGCGATCGCAATTACTGCGAAGCGGATCTGCACCTTTGTTTTTGCATATGCAAAATGATGGTTTTCTTATGAGGCGGCTCATTAATTAAATTTTGTAAAATTATCCAACCCTGCAACTGTCAAATACTCAAAACTTATGTGATGTGCTAAAATACTTTGAACTTACAATTTGATCTTTGCATTTCTTTTGAATCTCTACATCAGCTTAACCCATATTTGAGGAATGGATTTTTCCATTGTTATCAATTGGGTGAGTCCACTTTCACTTTTAGGGGTGTTAAGAGTGATTTTTAAATTTTATTCAATTTTTCGATGAATATCCTCCAAGCAAACAGAATAGCCCCAGATGGGACACCGCGTTCTGTGGCATCACATCTGGGGATATTCTGTTTGCCTATGTCCCATGAAAGGGACGCTAGGCTCAAATAAGTTAATAATTCCTAATTTCCAATTTAGCCATTTTACTACTTTATGGCAAGATGAAAATTGTTGAAGAAAAGTTTTTTCTGTTTATGGATTTCATATTGTGACTCGATTTTTATGCAATGTAAAACTATGATTTTGTTTTTCAAATCTCTAACTTATTTCTATTTATTGGCCTGAAGTGTAATTTTTTTATGTTTTTAAACCATTTTTCTCCATTTCTTGTCCAGTTTGTTCATTTTTCCCATTTCTACGCAAAAATCAAAACTTGTTTTATGATTCACGCAAAGAATAAATACAATGGCATTGTTTTAATACATGTAGTGTGTTTTAGGTTTGTGCCTCTAAAAAAAGTTTTTTTTATCAAAATATTTACAAATTTCCTTTTACATTTTGTGTTCTAAACCTATAATTAGTGACAAAAATCCATTTTTTAACATAACATTATTTATACTTTTGTTTTTATTTATGAACCTCCTTTCAAAATCAAAAGGTTGTAATTCTCTTGTTTCAATTTTAGAATACTATGCGTTTTAATTATCAATATTAACTTTACACATTTTTTACAGCATACATGTACTGTTTACAAAACATTGTATTTGTGAGCTGTAAAGTACATCAGTATGAAATAGAAGTAATATGAGCCTGTGTGTGAGAAAACCAACAATTTGGGTTCTGACCAGGTCCGACACAAACCAGGCTGCACAATCACAGAAGAAGGTTAGAAGCTTGAAATTTCAGATTTAAGAAGAAGAGGAATTGTACTATCTGTGTGGCGAAAACAAAGGCGCTGATCAGCTTCGCTGTTACTGCGAAGCTGATCTGCGTCATTGTTTTCGCATATGCAGATTGTTGGTTTTCTTGTGCAGCGGCTCATATGTTAGTATTTCATTTACTATAGAACTACAAAAATGTACATAAAATCACACATTTAATGTTTAAGATAAAGCAATATCATATGTACATGTTTATTCAAAAGTGCTATGGATGGGTATTAATCATCTGATACATTGTTAATTTAAAACATGCAACATGCGTTCATAGTTTCATTTATTTGATACCATTTACAACATCAATACTGAGTGGCGACATAAGGATTACATGTCCATGAAATCTTTACCCCATTACTCCCCACTTTTTATGAAAAAGTTAATAAAGGGAGTAAACATTTCATGGACATGTTATCCTGATGTGATTTGTGTCACAAATGAGCCGCCGCATGGGAAAACCAACAATCTGCATAGGCGAAAACAAAGGCGCTGATCAGCTTCGCAGTAACTGCGAAGCTGATCAGCGCCTTTCTTTTCGCTACATGGATAGTACAATTCCTTTTCTTCTTAAATCCAAAATTCAAACTTCTAACTTGCTTCTGAGATTGTACAGGCCGGTTTGTGTCAGACCTGGTCTGAAACCCAAATTGCTGATTTTCTCATGCACAGGCTCAAATAATAATTCAGATGGTAGCTAGAATCGTTTTCTTGGTTAAGCTTATATTTTGTCCATTTTAATGAAACTGTTGTGCTTCATTCTGTCCCATTAACAATAGGGTAAAATAAAAATTTAATAAAAATCATACGAGTTTTATCATCAGGAAAACATATCCATGCAATGAATACCCCCCTTAAACCCCACTTTTATATAGCAAAACTGGGGTATGCAGGGGTATACCTATTATTCTTATTTTTGCTCCAAAACATAGATTGTGGATACTCGTTAGAACCGCCTAGGCGAGGCGGTTCTAAGGTGTACCCACAATCTATGTTTTGAGCAAAAATAAGAAAATTATCAAAATTTTTCCAGTGAAAATTTTCATTTTTACAACCAAAAAATTTTCTGTATATTGCATGGGCGTGTTTTCGTAATGTTAATAATTATAATGGTTAGTCAGATGGGACTTACATTGCAGTTTATAAGCCTGTCAGTTCTAAGAAAATCAGCAAAAACATATGAGCCACGTCATGAGAAAACCAACAATGTGGTCTCCGCACAGGTCAGACACAATCTGAGCTGTACAAGCAAAGAAGCTGGCTAGGGGCTTGAAATTTTGAATTTTGAAAGTAGAGGAATTGTACTATCTTTGTAGCGAAAACAAAGGTGCTGATCAGCTTCGCAGTTACGGCGAAGCTGATCTGCGCCTTTGTTTTTGCATATGCAAAATGTTGGTTTTCTCATGATAAGTCATATGACTAGAACATTGTCTCATGTATGCATTTTTAATATTTTCTCATCTACTAAGGACAGTAAATTAGAGAGATGATTTATTTTGTTATGTATTATGATATAATGTATACCAAAGTTGTTTCAAGGTGCAATACCATTCATTTTATATTGGAGATAATGACTTATCTCCCTTGACTATTAGCAGAAAAGGGATTATTTACAAAGCAAGTAATTCCTTCCAAATTAAATGGGAAGAATAAATTTTTGCGAAATCAATTCCCTTTTAGTTAGCAGTCAAAGGGAGGTAAATCATGCAATATCTCTTTTTTTGTATAGTCATTGTTCATGCCGCTGTATAATGTCATGTTTCAGTGTAATCCGGTCATTTTGCACTTGTTGATTATATTACGTAGTACGCTTCAGCTTGCCATTCTGTCATGTGATTGCTACATATTCATAACATTAACTGCGCCTTGAGGAAGCATGTTTATTTGCATATATATGCAGAACAAAGGCAAAAATAAGCAATCACGCTAACTTGTCAATGAACACCCTGTGAATACATATGGGGTATAAAGGATATTTTTCTTATTTTTAACAAAACATGGATTGTACGTACTTAACTCATACTTAAAAAAAATGTTATGGGCGGTTTGCTTTATTACGTCGGTGAACATTGTCACCAACATGACAGGCATATGTACCAGCTGGGTTTCAAACCCGCAACCCCTTGATTGCTAAGCGAATACGCTATCCATTACACCACCACGACTGGGACAATCTGTGTTCTAAGCAGAAATATGAAAAGTATAAAAAAAATCAATTTATAATTCTAATAAGTTTCTCATAGTGCAGTTCCACCATTTCCATAATTATATTCTTCACATTGTATCACATGAGCCTTAGCATGAGAAAACCAACAATTTGGGTGTCAGACAAGGTCCTACACAAACCGACCTGCACAGTCACAGAAGCAGGCTAGAAGCTGGAAATTTCGGATTAAAGAAGAAGAGGGATTATACTATCTGTGAAACGAAAACAAAGACGCTGATCAGCTGTGCAGTCTTTGTTTTTGCAAATGCAGATTGTTGGTTTTCTTATGTGGCGGCTCACATAACAAAATGACAAGCTCATGCTCTAGTATGTAATTTAGGTTATACCACAATATTTTGTATTCTGTTTTTTCGCAGTACGCTGTAGGCTTTTGACATGATAGTATTGTGACGGTACTGTAATGTACAGTTCTTACAATTGATCTGATATATGGCTACATTTTGAAAAGAAATATATAAAAAAAATCATTTTGTGTTCTATTATTTTTTTATTCCTATTTATTTACTTTGTCATGTAACATTAACATCCCATACCTGAGGTCCATCTGTAGGAGAGCTGAATGATAATCACAGAACACATTACGAAAACTTGCCCATGCAATAAACAGAGATTTTTTTGAGCTTTAGAAATTGAAAATTTTCAGCTGAAAATTTTTGATATTTTTCTTATTTTTGCTCAAAACATAGATTGTGGGTACACGTTAGAACCGCCTCGCTGAGGCGGTTCTAACGTGTACCCACAATCTATGTTTTAGAGCAAAAATTAGAAAAATAGGTATACCCCTGCATACTCCAGTTTTGCTATATAAAAGTGGGGTTCAAGGGGGTATACATTTCACGGACATGTTTTCCTGATCTAATACCTGACATAGACACTGAATCTGCAGTAGGACATATGCTTTAATAGGACATACAAACATCTTCACGAAAAGTGCCGGTCCGTTGGTCAAAACCAGCAAAATTTCATTCTGTCTGACAAAATATTTTATTCTGTCAGACACATGCCCGGCAGAAATTACCAAAATTACAATGATAACGTATAGAACTGTCCTACAAAATCGGGTTTTGTCCAACAAAAAAATTGCAGTCTACCTGACAGCTGTCCTGCAGCTGAAAAAAGATTACACGAAGAATGGATACAAACGTTTTTTTTTTCAAACAATCTATACATAAACACACAGCATGTTGGAAATTTTTGTCACCCCAAATCTTAGATATGCATTTAAAAATTTTCCTCCAACCTTATTGTTTGATTGATTAAACAGGTTTTTTAATTGTTTTCGTAATAAGGGTGTGCAATAATTGGCAAGATATTTGAGCCACCCCATGAGAAAACCAACAATCTGCATATGCGAAAACAAAGATGCAGATGAGCTGCGCAGTAGCTGCGAAGCTGATCAGTGCCTTTGTTTTCGCTACATGGATAGTACAATTCCTCTACTTTCTAAATTCAAATTTTCCACCCTCTAGCCATCTTCTGTGCTTGTACAGCCTGGTTTGTGTCAGGCCTGTTCGAAAACCGCATTGTTGGTTTTCCCACGAGGCGGCTCACAGATTGATTTCATGTTTTCCATTCCACTAAACACATGGAACAACTATGTAGACTAAACACATGGAACAACTATGTAGACTAAAATATGGAACAACTTTGTAGACCAAACACATGGAACAACTATGTAGACTAAACACATGGAACAACTATGTAGATTAAACGCATGGAACAACTATGTAGACTAAACACATGGAACAACTATGTAGACCAAACACATGGAACAACTATGTAGACTAAACACATGGAACAACCATGTAGACTAAACACATGGAATAACCATGTACACTAAACACATGGAACAACCATGTACACTAAACACATGGAATAACCATGTACACTAAACACATGGAACAACCATGTACACTAAACACATGGAACAACTATGTACACTAAACACATGGAACAACCATGTACACTAAACACATTGAACAACTATTTACACTAAACACATGGAACAACTATGTACACTAAACACATGGAACAACTATGTAGACTAAACACATGGAACAACTATGTACACTAAACACATGGAACAATTATGTACACTAAACACATGGAACAACTATGTACACTAAACACATGGAACAACTATGTACACTAAACACATGGAACAACTATGTAGACTAAACACATGGAACAACTATGTAGACTAAACACATGGAACAACTATGTAGACTAAACACATGGAACAACTATGTACACTAAACACATGGAACAACTATGTACACTAAACACATGGAACAACTATGTACACAAAAACACATGGAACAACTATGTGCACTAAACACATGGAACAACTATGTACACTAAACACATGGAACAACTATGTAGACTAAACACATGGAACAACTATGTAGACTAAACACATGGAACAACTATGTAGACTAAACACATGGAACAACTGTGTAGACTAAACACATGGAACAACTATGTAGACTAAACACATGGAACAACTGTGTAGACCAAACACATGGAACAACTATGTAGACCAAACACATGGAACAACTATGTAGACCAGAAACATGGAACAACTATGTAGACTTAACATATGGAACAACCATGTAGACTAGAAACATGGAACAACTATGTAGACTAAACACATGGAACAACTATGTAGACTAAAACATGGAACAACTATGTAGACTAAACACATGGAACAACCATGTAGACTAAACACATGGAACAACTATGTAGACTAAACACATGGAACAACTATGTAGACTAAACACATGGAACAACTATGTAGACAACACATGGAACAACCATGTAGACTAAACACATGGAACACCTATGTAGGTTAAACACATGGAACAACTATGTAGACCAGGGCGCCGAGGTTCATGCTCAACTCAGCTGAGACTAAAATTTATCCTGCTCATAAATACCAAAATATCCCAAATATATTTTTTGAAGGTTTAGAACTCCAAAGCCTCTACCAACAATTGTTGGCATTTTAACATTTATGATCAGGATTTTTAGTCTCAGCTGAGCTGAGCATGAAAAAGTTTTATAACCTTTATTGCATAGCTCGTTTGTTATTATGTCTCCCCCCGAAGGGTCGTATGTATCCCCCCGAAGGATTGTATGTTTTTCCCCACGAGTCTGTCCGTCTGTCTGTCCGTCACAAATCGTCACAAAACTCAAACACCGTCAAAGATATTTCATTGAAACTTGATACTTATATAAAGGATGATAAGACAATGTGTCATGCTAAAGAACCATAACTCTTGCTTTCATATCTTTGGAGTTTGATTATTTTTCATACAATTTTGTGTCCGCTCAATAAATCAAAAACCGTAAGAGATATTTAAATGAAACTTTGTACACTTATAATGATGATGTGTCATGCTAAAGAACCATAACTCTTTCTTGCATATCTTTGGAGTTATTTCCCTTTGATTATTTTCCAATTTTGTGTCCACTCTATAACTCGAAAAACCGTAAGAGATATTTCAATGAAACTTGGTACACTTATAAAGCATGAAGAGATGATGTGTCATGCTAAAGAACCATAACTCTTGCTTGCATATCTTTGGAGTTATTTCCCTTTGATTATTTTCCATACAATGTCGTGTCTGTTCTATAACTAAAAAAACATGAGATATTTCAATGAAACTTGGTACACTTATGAAGCATAAGACGATGGGTCATGCACAAGAACCATAACTCTTGCTTTCATATCTATGGAGTTATTTCCTTTTGATTATTTTCAATACAACTTCGTGTCCGCTCTATAACTCGTAAACCGTAAGGATATTTCAATGAAACTTCATACACTAATAAAGCACGATGAGATGATGTGTCATGCTTAAGAACCATAACTCTTGCTTGGATAACTTTTGGAGTTATTTCCCTTTGATTATTTTCCATACAATTTCGTGTCCGCTCTATAACTAAAAAACAGTAAGAGATATTTCAGTGAAACTTAGTACACTTATAAAGCACAATGAGACAATGTGTCATGCACAAGAATTATGACTCTTGCTTGTGTATTTTTGGAGTTATTTCCCTTTGATTATTTTCCATATAATTTTTTATCCGCTCTATAACTAAAAAGGGTAAGAGATATTTCAATGAAACTTGAAACACTTAAAAAGCACAATGACACAAGAATTATAACTCTTGCTTGTGTATTTTTTGGAGTTATTTCCCTTTGATTATTTTCCAATCAATTTTGTGTCTGCTCTATAACTAAAAAACCGTAAGAGATATTTCAATGAAACCTGATACACTTATAAAACAGGACTAGAATTTGTTTTCTATGTGAAAACTGATGTCTCCTGTCTCCCCCCTTTCTACGTGCTTGTCCAAAATATGCAAGCAAGAGTTATAGTTCTTGTGCATCACATATCCTGTCATTCTGTTTTATAAGTGTACCAAGTTTCATTGAAATATCTCTTACGGTTTTCAAGTTATAGAGCGGGCACGAAATTGTATGGAAAATAATCAAAGGGAAATAACTCCAAAGATATGAAAGCAAGAGTAATGATTTTTATTCATGACACATCGTCTCATCATGCTTTATAAGTGTACCATGTTTCATTGAAAAATCTCTAATGGTTTTTGAGTTATAGAACAGACACAAAATTGTATGAAAAATAATCAAAGGGAAATAACTCCAAAGATATGCAAGCAAGAGTTATGGTTCTTTAGCATGACACATCATCTCATCGTGCTTAATAAGTGTACCAAGTTTCATTGAAATATTTCTTATGGTTTTCAAGTTATAGAGCGGACATGAAATTGTATGGAAAAATAATCAAAGGAAAATAACTCCAAAGATATGAAAGCAAGAGTTATAATTCTTGTGCATGACACATCGTCTCATCGTGCTTTATAAGTGTACCAAGTTTCACTGAAATTTCTCTTACGGTTTTCAAGTTATAGAGTGGACACAAAATTGTATATAAAATAATCAAAGGGAAATTACTCCAAAGATATGCAAGCAAGAGTTATTGTTCTTTAACAAGACACATCATCTCATCGTGCTTTATAAGTGTACCAAGTTTCATTGAAATATCTCTTACGGTTTTCGAGTTATAGAGCGGACATGAAATTGTATGGAAAATAATCAAAGGTAAATAACTCATAAAATACTCAAGCCAGAGTTATGGTTCTTGTGCATGACACATCTTCTGATCATGCTAAATAAGTGTACCAAGTTTTATTGAAAAATCTTAAACGTTTTTCAAGTTATAGACCGGACAAGAAATTATATGGCAAATAATCAAAGGGAAATAACTCCAAAAATACTCAAGCTAGAGTTATGGTTCTTAAACATGACACATCGTCTCCTCGTGGTTTACAAGTGTACAAAGTTTCATTGAAAAATCTTTAACGGTTTTCAAGTTATAGAGCGGACACGATTTGTGATGGACAGACAGACGGACGGACAGGCAGACGGATGGACAGACAGACAGAGGCACGGGGAAAAACAATATGTCTCCCGACCCTGTCGGGGGGAGACATAATGACAGGATATGTGATGCACAAGAACTACAACTCTTGCTTGCACTTAGAAAGTGGGGAGACATCAGTTTTCACACAGAAAACAAATTCTAGTATTAATATTGATACTCACACTAAAATACATGGTGCACACTAGCTAGTTAAAAGTTTTCTCGACAACAAAAGATAATAAAGTTAATATGTTTCCAAAATATCCATTCTATGTCATTGACTTATTCGAAGGTAATATCATTTTTCTTCTGTCACCCAAATGTTTGGCTTTCAAAAGTGTTTCCTATTAAATACCTGATAAGACTTTCTATACAAGAAAAAATAGATAAAGCAGTGAATGATGTCTTTGTTATTCTGACAATATTATATTTGCGTTTTTGTTATTGATATAAGTTTGGCTAAAATATTTTATTTCATTTTATGTTTTAACAGACCGAAGTTTTTCGTCAGTGTTTAGACACATTTGCTCTTTCCTAATTAAAGTCAAATCATAATAAAGCCTGCTCTATGACATAATTATCTTAATTTCAAAGGACATATAATTCTGTGTGGGCCCATGAATTTTCGACGTTTTCCCACTAATTATCTAGTATGACATATGTATATAACACTTAACACAATTCGTTATGATTCAGATTCTAACCTGGTAGCAAATCTCAAAATCATATAAGTCAGGTTTTCTCTTTGACAGAAAGTAGTCGCTTCAAATTTCATAGATATTTTAATAATATTCGTTTTAGTTTAAACACTAGCAATTTGAGCCTTCGCATGAAAAAAAAACAATGATTTGCATATGCGAAAACAAAGACACAGATCAGTTGTGCAGTAACTGCACAGCTAATCAGTGCCTTTGTTTTTGCCACACGGATAGTATTATTCCTCTTCTACTTATATCCAAAGTTTCAAGCATCTAGCTTTATGCTGTGACTGTACATCCTGGTTCGTGTCGGACCTGGTCGGAAACCCAAATTGTTGGTTTTCTCATGCACAGGCTCATTTAAAGTAAATGTTCAGAAGAAAATTCTATATTAGTTTACATACACACACTAAAAGGCACACTATATATAATTAAGCTTAGTGGAAATGTTGGAACTGAATTCTACAAGGACCATGTCCTGAAAACAAATGCCAGGAATAGACTAAACACTGATTGTAAAAATGGATAAGAAAGAGGAAATCAACAGTGCCAACGTGCGTGCACAACAACTGTCAATTCTGAAGACAGTGGAAGAAAAAATAAAGAAAAGTAAGACACCTAAGAACGGTGATGACAAACGGACAAAAACACACACCCAGAAAATAGGCAGAGTAAAATTGACAACTGTAGACCTCCCCAAAGGATCTACTGCATTTCAACAGGTGCTTGAAGAAATCCATACTGAAATGGAAGAAGAGAAAAATATGAGGGTTGATGGAGATCCAAAGGGTGGAATTGCCGGACATATTGTTAAGGGTGGTAATTATAATAATGATAATGGACGTCATCATGTACCACCAGGTGGAGCCAGTTCTAACTTTTATCGTACTCAGTCGGTCAGTGGTGGGTACAGTGGAGCTGTTGTGAGAAATAAGTCCAGGAAAATGTTGCTGAAAACGAAGTCTAGCAGAGAAATTTTGTTCGAAAAACTGGATATCATAACTTGACAATTAAACATGCATGGTCTACTGTGAATTATATTCGAAAGTTTACGGACCTGATGCATGTGTTAATCTGGACGGGAGGACTCGCCCAACCCACTATCGCTATATACAAATGAAAATTTGTGACATTATCTGGCATTTTGGGTCTTGTGGAGTTAAAGTCGGAAATTTAGTTTTTAACATTTTTACAATTTTTACTATGTTTAGAATCCATATCCAAAATCTTTAAATAGAGAAAACACACGCTATTGTCTAATTGCATCCAGTGATCTTATAATACACTAAATATACTGTCCCTGTTGCATCTTAGGGTTTTTAATAAGTAAAGACATTAATTGGTCTTGTAAAAACTTTTGTAACTCTGAGTTATAGTGTCCTGTTTTGTTGTTCATCACAGTGAATGATGTCTAAATATTATCAAGTTGGAAATTTTAAGCTCTTGTCAGAAATTTCCAATCTTTCTTATAAGACTGCGTTTAGAAACTAGTGACTGAGTGTGCAAAAAATCCAATTAACGTTGCATGCAGTTTTGTGACGTCAACTTTGATTCACGTTTTGTGACGTCAACGTCGTACCTCAATCTCAGAGAAAATCACATTTTATAACATGTAACAAAAGAGCTGATAATATATCAATTTTCAATATTTACACTGAAGGAAGTAGCACTGATCCCATTGAACTGTGGTGTAGGTAGAAAAAAGTAACAAATATATATGAGCCGCCTCGTGGGAAAACCAACAATGTGGCTTCCGAACAGGTCCGACACAAACTGGACTGTACAAGCACAGAAAAGAGCTAGAAGCTTGAAATTTCCGATTTAAGTAGAAGAGGAACTGTACTATCCGAGTAGCGAAAACAAAGGCGCTGATCAGCTCCGCGGTTACCGCGAAGCTGATCTGCGTCTTTGTTTTCGCCTATGCAGATTGTTGGTTTTCCCATGAGGCTGCTCATATATATTATGTACATGTACCAGTGTTGATAAAGGAGTGCTGTTCATCCGGAAAACATGTCCATAAAATGTATACCCTCTTATACCCCACTTTGATATAGCAAAACTGGGGTATGCATGGGTGAACGTTCCAAAAAATCTCAATACTGAAAAGTCATTTTTCCAATACTGAAAACTAGGGTTTTCCTATACCAATACATTGGGGAAAAATCTTCCCAAAACTGAATTCAGTATTAATACTGAAAACTTTCACCCATGGGTATGCAGGGGTAAACTTATATTTCTTATTTTTGCTCCAAAACATAGATTGCGGTTCTAACGTGTACCCCCAAACTATTTTTGAGCAAATATAAGAAAAATATCAAAGAAAAATCTGTATATTAAGTAACAGTCACACCAGGCGAACGGACGTCAAACGGGTTAAGTCCGTTGGTGTCCGTTGGCATCCGTTCCTTATCCGGTGAACCCGTTCCGTATCCGTTGATGTCCGTTTTACCCGTTGGTGTCCGTTGACAAGTTTTGTGCATGTTCAAAACTTGGAACGGGTTCCAACGGGTTAGACAAGATAAATGAATCCGTTGGGCGTCCGTTGGTTGTCCGTTAGCTGTGCGTTGGTATCCGGTTTGCCCGGTACTTATCCGTTCTACATTCGGTAGTCATCCGGTAGATACCCGTTCGCGTCAGGTCGAAAGTGGTGGCCAACGGACGACTAACGGACATGTAACGGTTAAAACGGTCTGGAACGGACGGGGACCGTTTGCTAAACGGACAACAACGGACAGGGAACGTTCAAGTAACGAATATAAGCTCTGTTTCATGTGATCGAACCAATTACCTCAATCTTAAAAGATGCGGCTTGCCCAATCCTACACTCATTTTATTTCTATCACTTTGTGTGTTAGGACATTCAGGAATATAGAATATTAGTTGAATAAAATATTAGTGCAATGGACTGTCGTGTAAGAGCCGGCCTTGAGTGCCAAGCAGCGCTGATCCAGGCTGAGATAGACCTGCTTGGGGTCAGTATTGATGAGCATGAACTGGCCACTGAGCATGAACTGAGCACAATTTTTCTTGCCTGAGTATTTATACCCGTTTCATCCGTCACGTGACCGTTTAAACACGTTCGTTAACAGTTAGACGACCGTTTTGCCCGTTTCTCGTGCGGTTCATGTTCGTTCTGTCCGGTATACATCCGTTCCTCATCCGGTAATATCCGTTAGTTAAACGTTCCTTGTCCGTTCTGTCCGTTGGTTAACCGTTCCTTGTCCGTTACAAATGCGGTTCTCGTCCGGTTTACACGTTCCTGAAATCTTCCGCGATGGTCTTCACCGCCCTCGAGACGACTTTTGCGAACGGATATCAACGGACAAGTATATTTTGCATATTTTCTGTCCGTTCGGCATCCGTTCGGCATCCGTTGGAACCCGTTCTCTGGTCTGACTGATCCATTACATGGATGTGTTTACATAATTATGTATTTTGTACGAAATACACATAACGTCAAAGTGCTATGGTAAATTTTTTTCGTCATTGGATATGTTGCTTAACAACCAAGCCAGGGATTTGTCAAACATGTTCTGATGAAACCAATGCTTCTCGGGCAGTACAATACTTCTGTGATGGCACAGGCCAGTTTGTGTGTCGGACCTGGTCAGAAACCACGTTGGTTTTCTCATGATGTGGATCAGATGGTTTTAAAATAACAAGCATGAACTAGGAGTTTTACAAGATTACATATGAGCCGCATCGTGAGAAAACCGGTCTTCGGGGTTTCCGACCAGGTGCGACACAAATCGGTCTGTACAGTCACAGGAGCAGGTTAGATACTTGAAATTTTGGCTATGAGTAGAAGAGGAATTATACTATCCGAGTAGCGAAAACAAAGGCGCTGATCAGCTTCGCGGTTACCGCGAAGCTGATCTGCGCCTTTGTTTTCGCCTAGGCAAAAATCCGGTTTTCTCACGATGCTGCTCATATGCAGGCCTTCATTCATTTATTTAATATATGTTCAATTCCGATTGACAGCATTATTTTTTTTTCTGTATTATACATGTGCCTGTATATAATTTAGGGTGATGCACGACGTTTCGTCGTAAATGTGTTTTCTCAAAAATTTTGTAACTTCAAAAATATTCACTGCAAAATTTTGAGATTTATTCCATAGAAGACTAGCCTATAGGTCCACATTTTGAGCCCCCAAGCACTAGGGTTAGGGTGAAGGTCTGGGCATGGGGACATTTTCGACAAATGTAGTTTTCGACGAAATGTTGCGGACTCAATTTAATTTAAGGAATTCAATTTATTCATAATATTTATACTGAAGTCACTCAAGTTCCTGTTTCTGTTTCCGGTTTTCGTTTTTCTTCATTGTAGGTCGCCCCTGTCGTAAGCTCGTGGTAGACTCTGAATACTTGTAGGAATCCCTGGGCATGTTTTCGTAATGCAATCTAGATCAACTAGATAAATGCCTTGCTTACCATAGAGAGAGACGTACGCCATAGAGACATTATTTCGTATTGTATTTCATGTAAATAGTGAAACAACTAGATATTATTCAACCGAAATTTCTCATTTTCAGATCCAAAAAATCTCTGTCAATTGCATGGCGTGGTTTCATAATACAGAGGCGCATAGAATATCCTGGGGAGTACTTGTTCTTAGTTGCAATATAAGCTCTATAGAACTTGTGCCAATTGAAGAAGAAAGTAAATTGAAAGGTTGGTATTTCATAAAACAAAACATTTTTTTCTGTTTCTGTTTATTACAAGTTAAAAATGATTCAATGTACCATTATACATCACAGAATATATATTAAATACAATAGTGGGTAAGCTGACAAGGGTTATGAGTTCAAACCTGGGCTCTTTCATGGTCCCATGACAATATTCCAGGACAAACTGGTGATAAGCACAGACTGTGATAAGGCTGGAGACTATGCTGTGCCTAATGTATTAAGGTCAAAGGACCTAGACTTTAGACCTGGCCCGGAGTTTATAAAACTTTTTTCATAATCAGCTCAGCTGAGACTAAAATTTATCCTGCTTATAGATGTTGGTGGGCAGATTGCGATGTATTAATTCACAACGGCGCAGCCCGGGTGAATTTAATATCACATCTGCCTGACATCATCACACGTTAATCAAAGATAATTCACTGTAAAGTAAAATTATTTCGATTCTAACATGAATAATCAATAAATGCTTAAATTTTAAAATGTTTTCCAGTTGACTCATTCTCGGCGGACATGAATTTATGTGTGACCTCACAAAAACACCACCTTACGTGCATAATTTTGTTTACAGTGAATTATTATTAATTTGCAAACAGTGGCTTTTCCATTAGGTTCATAACGTCGTGTTAGAATATTAGCTCACCTTCTGAGCCGAATGGCTCGGGTGAGCTAAAAAGTGGTAGAACTGCATAACAAAAGTCTTAACATTATAAAATAAGTGCTCATTAACATTTGCCTTTGGCTTAAACATACATGTAATAAGACATTTTGAATACCATAATCCAATTTTCAGGCAAACAGCCTAAGCAATAGGGCCCATTCATATCAGAGTGCTGTTCAGAGTTTTCACTGCACATACAACTGCATTGTTTTGATGCAGTATTACTAGTACCCTGTGGTAAAACCTGTATTATGGAAACTTTGAAAAATTATGGATTCAAAAAATCATTACCAGAGGACCATTGGTCCTGAGAATGCTCACCTGAAGCCTGATCTTGGTGCATAAAGTCATCATGAAATGACCTTGACCTTTAATAATCACACACCTTTATTGACTTCATTAGTTGTCTGCATCTGCCAAGTTTCAGGTCTCAGGCTGCAATAGTTGCCAAAGCCAGTGATTTCTGAGAAAATCATAATCTTAATTTTGATTTAAATGACCTTGGGTCAAAGTCAAGAAATGACCTTGACCTCAATTAATTACATACCTTCATTGACTCCATTTAGTTGTCTGCATCTAGCAACTTTCAAGTCTCAGGCTGCAATAGTTTCCAAAATATTGTTTTCGCCTTTTCCCATGTAAAAGCCTATGTTTCCAAAATTGACCTAGCCATAAAATAGGTCACGGTCATCCTAGGGTCAAACTATGATGGGCTGGAGTCCCCAATGCTACATACCAAGTTTCTTGGAAATTAGCACCCCGGTTCTGGAGAAGATTTTTGAAGGGTTTTTACCATATATGGGCGTGGCGGCCATCTTGGTCATATGACCAAGATCCCTTGAATAAACTTTCATTCCACCTACCCATGGAGGCTCCACATAAAATTACAACTTGATCGGCCAAGCATTTTCAGAGAAGAAGATCTTTGAAATTGTGGACTACGACAGACGGATGCCGGACGCCGGAGCATGGGTATACTATAAGCTCACCTAAAAATATTACATGCATTGTTTCGATGCAGTATTTGTACCCGGTGGTAAAACCTGTATTATTAAGTTTGGAAAACGATGGTATCAAAAAATCATTAAAATATTACATGTATTTCATAAAATAGCACCAAATGTATTAATATTCCACAACCCATCATTTTCATCTTTAAGCCGTGTCATGCGGATACCAGATTTTTGCATATGCGAAAGCAAAGATGCTGCACAGTAACTGCACAGTCGATCAGCATGTTTGTTTTGGTTTCTCATATAGTAAAATCCCTCTTTTTCTATAATCCAAAATTTGAAGCTTCTAGCCTTCTTCTGTGACTGTATAGGCTGGTTCTTGTCATCAGCATATGCTAAAATCATGTTTTCTCATGAAGTGGCCCATTTATACATGCGTACATGTATTTCTATCTATTTCTAGCTGTTCATAACTTCCCTGTATTCTTTCTGATGCTGGTACATCTTTAAGAAAACTTGGAACTTCTTTTCATGGTACCTGCAATATAAATGAGTATTTGTATGAGAAAATCAACAATCTGGGTTTGCAACAAGGTCTGACATAAACCAGCCAGTACAGTCACAGAAGCAGTCTAGACGCTTGAAATTTTGGATTTAAGAAGAAAAAGAATTGTACTATCTGTGTAGAGAAAACAAAGGCACTGATCAGCTGTGCAGTAACTGTGCCTTTGTTTTTGCATAAACATGTTGTTAGTTTTCTGATGCGGCTACTCAAATGAAGGTATCAAAGATAATTATTTCAATGATGAAAATCGAGGCAAAAATAGATACCTAAATGAGCTGTCTTGCGAGAAAACCAACAATGTGGTTTCCGAACATGTCCAACACAAACAGAGCTGTACAAGCAGAGAAGATGATGACAGGCTGGAAATTTTGGATTTAGAAAGTAGAGGAATTGTACTATCCGTGTGACAAAAACAAAGGCGCTGATCAGCTTCTCAGTTACTGTGTAACTGAGAAGCTGATCTGCGCCTTTGTTTCGCATATGCAGATTGTTGGTTTTCTTATGAGGCGGCTCAAATAATATTGCAACTGAATATTTATTTAGTCTCAATTTTGTCGACAAAACCAGGCAAATATTCCTAGAATACAAATATAGTGGCCTAGTGGCACAGTACAGGATTCTGTAATAAGAGGTCCAGGGTTTGATATCTACCTCTTTGTGTCCTCGAGCAAGACACTGTAAACTCTCAGAGTACTGGTAATGACTGAAAATTGTTGACTGGGATGTTAAGCTACAACAACATCAAAACAAACTGAACCACATCATGAGAAAATCAGATTTTTACCTATGCGAAAACAAAGGTGCAGATCAGCTGTGCAGTAACTGCACAGCTGATCAGTGCCTTTGTTTCCAGTAGTCGGATAGTACAATTTCTCTGCTTCTTAAACCCGAAATTTTAAGTTCCTATCCTAATTCTGAGACTGCACGGGCCGGTTTGTGTCAGACTTGCTCGGAAATCCCAAAGACCAGTTATCTCACGTAGCAGCTCAATTGTCCTACAGCTTACCTTTCTTCAGTTTTATTTGGAAGCGTGGTTTTTCCTTTTCCACACATTTTTTCCATACCGGCCTGGAAAAAGAGACATTTCAAATGCATACTCTAAAAGTAGTATTGTATTGCAAACATACACATGATATCTCCCTAATTTTAGGAAATCTCCCTATTTGGAATTTCAGAATTTTATTTATACCATGTAATATGAATTTCTGATCTCTCTATTTTTAGACAAAAAATTTCTTTCTTTTTTTATCATCATTCTCCCTATTTCGAAAAGGCAAACTTCCTATTTAATTTTTTATCATCATTCTCCCCATTTCGAAAAGGCAAACTTCCTATTTAATTTTTTATCATCATTCTCCCTATTTCGAAAAGGCAAACTTCCTATTTAATTTTTTATCATCATTCTCCCTATTTCGAAAAGGCAAACTTCCTATTTAATTTTTTATCATCATTCTCCCTATTTCGAAAAGGCAAACTTCCTATTTAATTTTTTATCATCATTCTCCCTATTTCGAAAAGGCAAACTTCCTATTTAATTTTTTATCATCATTCTCCCTATTTCGAAAAGGCAAACTTCCTATTTAATTTTTTATCATCATTCTCCCTATTTCGAAAAGGCAAACTTCCTATTTAATTTTTTATCATCATTCTCCCTATTTCGAAAAGGCAAACTTCCTATTTAATTTTTTATCATCATTCTCCCTATTTCGAAAAGGCAAACTTCCTATTTAATTTTTTATCATCATTCTCCCTATTTCGAAAGGGCAAACTTCCTATTTAATTTTTTATCATCATTCTCCCTATTTCGAAAAGGCAAACTTCCTATTTAATTTTTTATCATCATTCTCCCTATTTCGAAAAGGCAAACTTCCTATTTAATTTTTTATCATCATTCTCCCTATTTCGAAAAGGCAAACTTCCTATTTAATTTTTTATCATCATTCTCCCTATTTCGAAAAGGCAAACTTCCTATTTAATTTTTTATCATCATTCTCCCTATTTCGAAAAGGCAAACTTCCTATTTAATTTTTTATCATCATTCTCCCTATTTCGAAAAGGCAAACTTCCTATTTAATTTTTTATCATCATTCTCCCTATTTCGAAAAGGCAAACTTCCTATTTAATTTTTTATCATCATTCTCCCTATTTCGAAAAGGCAAACTTCCTATTTAATTTTTTATCATCATTCTCCCTATTTCGAAAAGGCAAACTTCCTATTTAATTTTTTATCATCATTCTCCCTATTTCGAAAAGGCAAACTTCCTATTTAATTTTTTATCATCATTCTCCCTATTTCGAAAGGGCAAACTTCCTATTTAATTTTTTATCATCATTCTCCCTATTTCGAAAAGGCAAACTTCCTATTTAATTTTTTATCATCATTCTCCCTATTTCGAAAAGGCAAACTTCCTATTTAATTTTTTATCATCATTCTCCCTATTTCGAAAAGGCAAACTTCCTATTTAATTTTTTATCATCATTCTCCCTATTTCGAAAAGGCAAACTTCCTATTTAATTTTTTATCATCATTCTCCCTATTTCGAAAAGGCAAACTTCCTATTTAATTTTTTATCATCATTCTCCCTATTTCGAAAAGGCAAACTTCCTATTTAATTTTTTATCATCATTCTCCCTATTTCGAAAAGGCAAACTTCCTATTTAATTTTTTATCATCATTCTCCCTATTTCGAAAAGGCAAACTTCCTATTTAATTTTTTATCATCATTCTCCCTATTTCGAAAAGGCAAACTTCCTATTTAATTTTTTATCATCATTCTCCCTATTTCGAAAAGGCAAACTTCCTATTTAATTTTTTATCATCATTCTCCCTATTTCGAAAAGGCAAACTTCCTATTTATTTTTTTTATCATCATTCTCCCTATTTCGAAAAGGCAAACTTCCTATTTAATTTTTTATCATCATTCTCCCTATTTCAAAAAGGCAAACTTCCTATTTAATATCAAATTTTCAACAAATTATTGAACATTTTATACACAATCATGATCAAATAAGGTATCTCAAAACAATCTGTCTAAAGCAGTGGGATTGCAGAAATTTAATGAATATTGCAGCCCCTAGTAGAATGATGACTTTTACCCATCATGCCCCCTACCTGTACTGAGGGATACAGCCCAGCTGCAGTGGCCCCTAATATTGCACCCCCTAAAAGAACTGATTCCTCTTCATCTGGAACAATTACTGGTAGACCTGAAAAATACATCACCTTGCCATAACCAGAGGACCAATTGGTTTGATTATAGGTTTAAGCTAGACATCGTGATCAACAATTTTTCAGTCATGCCCAGATCAAGAAAACTGTTCCTGGACTGTACCAGTACTGTGAAAGTCAAACTGGCAACATTGGAACCTAGAACTTCTTGACATTCCGAAAATATGCCCATATAATATACAATTTTTTCTATGTAAAAATTGGAAAACTTCTGTTGAAAATATTAGATATTTTTATTGTTTTTGCATAAAACATTGATTATGGGTACACATTAGAACAGCCTTACCAAGGCGGTTCTTAGAGTACCACAAAGTTTTTGAGCAAAAGTAAGAAAAATAGGTATACCATTTAACACCTCAGTTTTACTATACAAATGTGTTGGGCTTAATGGTGTCTTCATTTCATGGACACACTATCCTGGCATTTTGGCGTCCTACCACGAGTTAGTAGATAATAATCATAAAAATAATGTCTATAATTCAGGATAACATATTTAGAAGAAATACCAGCCCTACAGTGAATACAGACATTATAAGCAGATGTTTTAGTTTTATTTGTTTGTTTGTTTGAATTGATGCTTTACATCCCAGTCAACAGCAATGGTCGTGTCGGGACGTTGTGTCCATTTTATGGGACTTTTACCCAACATTAGGATGTCCTGACACTCAAAATGTGCTTCATGACTAAACCACTTTTCCTGGGCAGGATCAGACTTATGCGGTTAACCGGTAATTAGATGGTCGGTCAGTAATTAAGAAGCTTTGCCTGGAGGCACAGGCAGCCCATCTATTTCTCGTAGGCCCCAATGGGCGGGGGTCCTTTAGTTTTATTTGTTAATTCAGACTTTTTAGTGTTGTTATTTATACAATGTCAGTGATGCTATTGTTTTCTAGGGGAAAAAAAGCCATTGCTTGCAAATGATGCTCAGCACCAAACAAAATTCAAATGGTAACATTTATAACACCTTTGGTATGGAGCAGTTGGGGCTTGAACACACAACCTTTCCTGATGCTGATCATAAAATCACTCATCAGGATAACATGTAAATGAAATGTTCATCCTTTTACACCCCACTTTTGTATAGTAAAACTGGGTTATACAGGTGTATAGGATTTTCTTATTTTTTTTATACAAAACATAGATTGTGGGTACTCATTAGAACAACCTCACAGAGGTGGTTGTAACATGTACCAACACTGAATATTTTGAAAATGAAATAAGAAACTATACAAAAATTTTAATGGAAAATAAGAAATTATCAAAATTATTCATGGAAAATTATCTTTTTTTTTTCACAGATAAAGCATTACACTGTGTATTGTTTAGTGTGTTTTCGAAAGTGAAACCCACCTGTGACATCAGCATGAGTCTGAACATACAGTGGATTCTTTCTAAGTCCCCCACAGATATACAACATACTGGTCGTATGGCCACATTTCCACATCTCACACAGAATGTGCCTTGTCCCATACTGCAAAGTAGAAGAGCAGATATAGTGAGCTGCGTCATGAGAAAACCAGAATTTTGCCTAAGTGAAAACAAAGTCGCAGATCAGCTTTGCAGTAACTGCAAAGCTGATCAGCGCCGTTTTCACTACACGGATAGTACAATTCCTCTTCTTCCTAAACTGGAAATTTCAAGCATCTAGTCCTCTTCTGTAACTGCACAGACCAGTTTGTGTCAAACCAGGTCCGAAACCCCGAAGAACGGTTTTCTCACGTCGCGTCTCATATAGTGAGTTCTTGATGATAATTGAAAGATAACTTTTAGTTCTTCATTAATGCCTGTCTTGTGGTTGTTCTTACCCGTTTCCTATCAAGAAAACATGTCTGTGTAATGAATACCCCCTTATACCCCACTTATATATAGCAAACGGGTTATCAGGGGTATACCTATTTTCCTTATAATTTTTGATCCATCATAAATTGTGGGTACTCGTTAGAACCGCATTGCAGAGGTGATTCGAACATGTACCCACAATCTATGTTTTGAGCAAAAATATTATCAAAGTATTTCAAATGAAAGTTTTCATTTTTACAGCTGAAAAAAATCTCTATATATTACACGGGCAAATGAAAGATGGTTAACTGAATCTTGCAATCTTTTTCTTACGTTTATAGGGTAGCAGTTCTATTTGTGCCGTGACGTGATAAAACTGGTCTTTGGGGTTTCTGACAAGGCCAGACACAAACAGTCCTATACAGTCGCAGAAGAAAGCTAAAAGCTTGAAATTTCAGATTTTAGAAGAAAATGGATTGCACTATCTGTTGTGTAAAATATGTTTTAACCCAAATAAAAATACCAAACAAATGTTGGCATATGAAATTTATGAGTTTAATAAATGACTAGATTTGGAATTTTAAACCAACCTTAAAATTCCATCTATTTATAATCATTTGATATTTCATATGGCTAACTCCGATTTCAGGCATAGCAGAGATGAGCATGAAAAAAGTTTCATAAACTGAGGCCCTGTACCCCAGATTATAAAACTTTTTCAGGCTAAACTCAGCTGAGAGTGAAATTTAAAATTTTTCTACATGATACTGAAATAACCAAACTCAATTGAAAATTCAAGCTTCAGTCACCAATGCAAGTAATTTATCCTGCTTATAAATGTTAAAATGCCAACAATTGTTGGCATTTTAATATTTTTGAGCAGGACAAATTTCAGTCTCAGCTGAGTTGAGCATGAAATAAGTATCATAGGCCCTGAGGCCCGGGACTTACAGCTAAAGCTTGAACTGTAGCTAGATACATGAGAGCAAGGTCAACCTCATCCAATCTCAAGGTCAAACCAGTCACCTGTAAAATAGTAGCTCTACTAGTCATAACTAGAGGACCAGAACACGGCCGCTTATCTCCTTTCGCACAACACCGTGTTGTGAATTGAAAAACGTGAAGGAGATTTCCGGTGGTCCTGAAGGCGATCCGAAAATGGTACAGAGTAAAGGTAAGTGTCTCGGTTTATCTGAGATTTAATATTTCCCAGCCCAAAACAAAAGAATCCGAGAATGTCCTGCAACCCTCTAATAGTTTTTTGATTGATACATGTCTCATTGGCAGCCAAATCTTGAATAATGCGAAAGATATCTATTTTCTACCGTAGCGAGTTGATGGTTTTGATGACATGCAAACATTTTGACTTTGCATTGCTGAAGTCGCCGAGCATTATTGTTTGCATCTGTCACCGGTACATTAAAGGTATTCCATATCAATGTTATTTACCACCCTATATATATTTCGATACCTCCCTTCAGCCTAGAAAATGACTGCTGTATTGGAATTTGTGATAAAGGAGATCGGTGGTGAAAAAGGAGATCAGTGGTGCTAAAGGAGACTTTGTATTACTGGTCAAGCATGTAAATCAGCTGTTTAACCCGCAATCTGTTACACTTTGATACTTTGCTCTACACCCATAACAAAGTATGAAGGGTCCCATAAAAGACAGAACATTCGGTCTGCACTCATGTCTGAGACTAATACCGTCGGCAGTTTAGATGGTCAGGCCGCATTGATAGATATACCTGTAAAATCTGTAAATCGTTTTGAAACGTTGTTGTTCTGAATGGCAAACGGAGACAAAACGTATGTTTCTTGAAAGTTTCATAAAAGGGCGCACCAACAAAATGGAATAATGAAAGAATTTTAGTCATGTTTTCATTGTCTATGTTAGGTTTTGTAAAAATCATTTGTCGTGCTATACATTCAGAGTTTAACTCAATAGAATTGTGTGCATTACGTGTCTTGCAAATAACGACAATCCAGTCAATTCTGCTGACAAGGACGCGTAAATTTGTGAAATTGGCCACAATATTGATAATCTTTTTCGAAACCTTTCTACACAATTTCATAACATTCTAGACTTTTAATTTCTATGTTTCTGTTCACCAGTATAATTCTCAGATTGTTTTCAAATCATGTGCGGATCGCGGTGGTCCAGTGATTGACTGTCGGACACCAGATCAAGGGATCTCGGGTTCGAGGCCTATAGCGCCGATGTCGGACACCAGATCAAGGGATCTCGGGTTCGAGGCCTATGGCGCCGCCGCAAAGACATACTTACTCTCTGAAATAGTGGGTAAATAACCCGGATTAATGAAAAATTATTAACATTGGTGTTAAGCATTAATTCAGTCAAACAAACATAAGTGAAATTTCGTCACAGCACTCACACTTTTACATACTCGACCTCCAATATGCATCTTTAGTTTGTCTAAATGATATGTTCTCTATATTTCTCTATTTGCAGATGCCTCTACGACAGAGATTTGCCTGCCCGCACAATGACTGTAAAATGTCTTACTGTCAGCAGGGGAAACAAAATTTCCAAGTTGAAACAGCACTTGGCATGACAGGAAACACACCAAAATGCTCGTATTGCGAGAAAATGTTTGCGACACAGGCTGGAAAATTGCGTCATGAAGCCAATGTACATTTGGGGAAAAAGACCATTCCTGTCACGGATGTGTGTCAAAAGACATATGGGCACCTGCGATTTAGCCACTAAACAGACCGTTTTCAATGCCCAACATGCGACAAGACTTGCGCATATGCACACACACACTCGAGGAGCAGCGTGGAAAGTGTGACAAGCCCATAGCAAAATGCTCAATTTGTATAATGAAATTTTTGACACTGCGTTATAAACAAAGACACATGACATCCCAACGTACCGATCACACCAGCATTTGCGAAATGTGTGTAGATACCAGTGCCACAAAATTTTGAAAATCGGCTAACAAATAAAAGTTTTATGTCAGAAAATAATTTTGTATAGGGCCTTTTTCTATTGTGAAATTTCAGCAAGGGAAGTAACTTTTTCCCAGAACAAATCAAAACAATATAGTATTTGTATACATAGATGAGCACCAAACTCTTGAACTTATTCCACGGATTTACTAGATTTTCAATTTTGAAGATGTTTGAATTACCTCCCATGCACATGCAAAAGGCACACTTTTTAAGACTCATGGGTTGCAACAGGATGACATGGTCGTATGTTTCAGAAAAGTGAGATTGTGAAAAACGGCAGTTTCTTAAAGATGGTGTATGGACAGTAGTCAGGAGTTATAAGGAGCCTTGTTCGTCTATTTTGTTGTTCATTTTTCTTATCATTTCCTGAATGATTTTTATCATATCAAATATTATTTAAATAATTACTTTTGTTTACGTTTTGTTTCATTAAAAAGAGAGGTAATTTTCTGTGCTTGCCTTTACATTTCTCTTATAATAACCCAAAGAAGTGTCCTTTTGTGCAAGGCATCTGGTCTAGACACGGAGTGAACAGTCATCCAAATCGGCACATTGTTATATGAAAAAATGGCCATGAAATATTTATATATATTTTCCTCTCTAAAAGTTGTCAGTTATGGTTATCATCACGGGTGATATCGTGATCATCGTGATTAAGATAACTTTACGTCTTGACATTACCTCGAGCTGTTCCAGGGTAAATGAAACACTTATTTACGAAACCATGATTGTATTGAGGTTTAGCGTCACAGTAAACAATTATTCAGTCATGTCGAGATTGAGACACCGCTTTCCAATTTCTTGATCAAGGATGCAAACCAGATCTGCGGGGTTCGAACCCAGGACCGATCGATTTGGAGTCCGACGTTAAGCCAACACGTTTCTCTGTGTGCCATTAATGCATAGAAATATCAACACGTAGAATGGCAACAAACCGTGTTTGTTTTAAAGTTGTCCCGGTCAGCAGTTTTTCAGTCATGTTGGTTGTCAATGTTTCTTGGACAGTTTACCAGTACTAATGGAAGCTTCAAGCCTATGTTTATTTGCCTTAACGCCTCAAACAACAAATGTTCAGCCATTTAGGGTGGAGCCACCACTTCCATGGTACTTTCCAGTAATATGGGGAGTCATTTTGTTTGCTCAAGGTTATGGGACCTGAAGTCTTAAGAAATTCGATCCGGACTTCGACACCGTTCTCACTGAGCCATCTTGCTCCACCGGGGAGCTGTACGTGTCAATTACAATTACCTTAATGGCGGTCTTGGACCTATCGCTAAAACGCATTAGTATGTTTTGATACCAGAATCAATGGTACAAAATAAAGAGAAATGCATTAGCTCAAACAACATCTTTTTATCTTGTATATACATGATCTCTTTCTAATTCTTCAATGCATATTCTATGAGTTACGTTTTCTTTCTCTTTTCTCAAAGGAAATGTAGTATTTAAACCATACAAGAACACGCAACACCGATTATGCAAAAGCGGGGTTGGCAATATAACCTTGACTTCGTTAAGCAGTACAGACCTATGGGGGTCATGACAACATGCTCATTTACAAAATGCTTACTTGCTAAATTCTTATTGCAAAATGCTAAATATTAATTGCCAATAATTTATTTTGCAGAGGGTGGATGACTTTCAATATTGATGATCATATTTTGCAAAACTGAAGCAGTTTAGCGATTAGTATTTAACAATATGCATTTAACAAAAACAGTTGACATTAAATTGGCATGACAATTACGTTTTTGGTAAGTCTTTTTACTCATCACTCCCTGCTTGTGTGCAAAACAAAATATGGTCGATCGTAATTTGAAATTATCATGTAGCAAATGATAGTTGAAATTTAGCAAAAAAGCATTAGCTTCCATACACTCCAGGTCGGTCTCTTTGTATCAAGTTAAAACATTCAGAGATGTGTCATTAGAAACACGCCTTCTATAATGTGCAAGTTTAATAGGTGCATGTCAGCATGCAAACTTGCCAATGTAATTATGGCATTAATAGTTGGATGCCTAAACTATTATCAACACGATACACTAAACAAACACGCCCAGACAGATTCTAGCCACTTTATTTTGATTCAATGCTTTACGTCTACGGTAAACAGCAGTGTCTTTTAGAAATGATATGTTATCCAAACCGCCTCTACATGCTCAGTTTCGAGGCGGATTTCCACCAGTAAAGGGTACATTTCTGGTCACTTTTAATACTAGGTATGGTTCCCCGTGACGAATTTATCCTATATCCATACTGTTGTTTGACTGGTTGCTCTTCTTTCAGTGCAACATTGGCACCTTCGAAGTTGAATGTTTTTTTCTTCTTTATTGTTTTTCGCCCTAGCCTGTTTGTGGAAGTAGTGATCTCTGAAAAAGAAAACTGATATTATAACTACTGAACAAAAGTGAAAATGCAACACACATATTCTAATTTGAATACACAAGTACGTGAATTTGTTTGAAATCATAAGGCCCGAAATGGCGCATTGTTTCTGAATAGCATGCCGCAAAATAGACCTGAAATTATTGAAACGATCGGTTTAATTGGCATCGAAATACAAAGTCTCCTTTAGCACCACCGATCTCCTTTTTCACCACTGATCTCCTTTATCACAAACTCCAATACAGCAGTCATTTTCTAGGCTGAAGGGAGGTATCAAAATATATTTGGGGTGGTAAATAACATTGATATGGAAGACCTTTAATGTACTGGTGATAGATGCAAACAATAATGCTCGGCGACCTCAGCAATGCAAAGACAAAATGTTTGAACGTCAACAAAACCACCAACTCCCTACGGTAGAAAATGGATATCTTTCGTATTATTCAAGATTTGGCTACCAATGAGACATGTATCAATCAAAAAACTATTAGAGGGTTGCAGGACATTCTCGGTTTCTTTTGTTTTGGGCTGGGAAATATTAAATTTCAGATAAACTGACACACTTACCTTTTGTGTATACAACCTTCGAATCGCCTTCGGAACCACCGGAAGTCTTCTTCACTTTTTACAATACACAACACGGTGTTGTGCGAAAGGAGATAAGCGGCCGTGCAGAAGTACAATATATGCTCACCTGACATGGACATGGTATAAAAAAAATTAAAACTATGACTGTCATCATCAGGAAAACATGTTCGTGCAATGTATAGCCTCTTAAACCCCATTTTTATATAATTAAACTGGGGTATGCAGGGGTATGCCTATTTTTCTTATTTTTGGTCCAAAACATAGAGTGATGGGAACTTGCCGAGGCGGTTCTAACGTTTTTTTTCTGGTGAAATTTTCAATTTTTACAGCTGAAAAAATCTCTGTATATTGCATGGGCAAGTTTTTGTAATGATAAACACGCCAAGCTCAGCATGTCTACCAAGCCACACAGCCAACAATAGAGCAAACTGTGATGAGTTACACGTATTGTATTTGCACTGAGGTTTTAACATCCCAGTCAACAATTTTTCAGTCATGTCCGGACAAAGACATCGCTTAATAGGTGTTAAACTGTACTCTGGGGAGTTAATGTGTCTTGCTCAAGTACAGAACATGGTGCCACCAGTGGGGATCAAGCCCAGGACCTCTCAATTAAGAGTCTGATGCTCTACCACTATGCCACCGCATTTTTTAGCTCACCTGAGCCATTAGGCTCACAAGGCGAGCTTATAGGATGGCCATGATCCGGCGTCCGTCCGTCGTCCGTCGTCCGTCCACAATTTCAAAGATCTTCTTCTCTGAAACCGCTTGGCCAACCAAAGCCAAATTTTAAATGAAGCATCTATAGGAAGGGGGAACCAATGTGTATATAAGAAATCCAGGTCACATGACCAAGATGGCCGCCATGCCCATATATGGTAAAAACCCTTCAAAAATCTTCTTCTCCAGAACCGGTGGACTGATTTCAACGAAACTTGGCATGAAGCATTGATGGCTCAAGCACTACAATGTGTATATAAATCACGACCCTGTGAAGACCTTGACCTATTTTACGGCAAGGTCAACATAGGTCGCCAATGCATTTGAATGGGGAAAACTTTTAAAATGTCATTGAAAGTGAAAGTCTTGCAGGAAATGGGCAGTAGGACTGAATATTAATGATTCTGAAAAAAATTGGACCCCAGGGGCTCATATGCCCCCACCCCGGGGCAATATACATGTATATTACCGTAATATTCAAACATCATCTCCTCTGAAACCGGTTGGCCAATCAAAGCCAAATTTTATGTGAAGCATCAATAGGAAGGGGCAATCAATGTGTATATAAATAATCCAGGTCACATGACAAAGATGGCCGCAATGCCCATATATGGTAAAAACCCTTCAAAAATCTTCTTCTCCAGAACCGGTGGATCGATTTCAAAGAAACTTGGCATGAAGCATCGATGGCTCAAGTACTGCAATTTATATATAAATCATGACCCTGTGATGACCTTGACCTTTTTTTACGGCAAGGTCAACATAGGTTGCCAATGCATTTGAATAGGGAAAACTTTTAAAATGTCATTTAAAGTGAAAGTCTTGCAGGAAATGGGCAGTAGGACTGAATATTAATGATTCTGAAAAAAAATGGACCCCAGGGGCTCATCTGCCCCACCCCGGGGCATTATACATGTATATTACCATAATATTCAAACATCTTCTCCTCTGAAACCGCTTGGCAAATCAAAGCCAAATTTTATGTGAAGCATCTATGGAATGGGGGAATTAATGTACATATAAATTATCTAGTTCACATGACCAAGATGGCTGCCATGCCCATATAAGGTAAAAACCCTTCAAAAATCTTCTTCTCCGAATCTGGTGGACCGATTTCAAAGAAACTTGGCATGAAGCACCAATGGCTGAAGTACTACAATGTGTATATAAATCATGACCCTGTGGTGACCTTGACCCATTTTAGGACAAGGTCAACATAGGTCGCCAATGCATTGGAATGGGGAAAACTTTTAAAAAGTCATTAGAAGTGAAAATCTTGCAGGAAATGGGTAGTAGGACTAAATATTAATGATTCTGAAAAAAAAATGGACCTAAGGGCTCATATGTCTACACCCCGGGGCAATATACATGTATATTACCATAACATCTTCTCCTCTAAAACCACTTGGCCAATTGAAGCCAAATTTTATGTGAAGCATCTATAGGATGGGTTATATAACCCATGTACAAGTTTATGGCAAGGTCAACATGGGTTGCCCATGCATTTGAATGGGAAAAACTGTTAAAATGTCATTTAAAGGGAAAAACCAGCAAGAAATTGGCAAATGGACAGAATATTGATTATTCTGAAAAAAAAAAAAAACGGCCCAAGGGCTTCATCTGCCCCTGCACTGGGGTTAAATACCATAATATTCAAACATGTTTATTGGTATATGCAGCAGACTCAGGTGAGCGTTTACAGGACCATTGGTCCTCTGGTCTGTGATATGAGTTATTGGCTCACTTGGTAAATTCAAAGCCACAAGCATGACATACCGTGTTCTTGAGGAGCTATACATAAAGAGGATTCCCAATATTTTAAAAGTTTTTCTTTTCTTGAATCATATACCACTTTTAATAATTCTAATATCAACCTAACTGTTCAACAACATGACTGTATTCCTTTGAAAGTGTAAACATGGGGCTGATCATGAATGAAGATAGTCCATTACGGAAACTAGCAGCGATTTGAAAATTTCAGTTAATAATTTTCAAACTTTTCTGTATTTTTGCTCAAAACATAGATTGTGGGTACACCTTAGAACGCCATCACTTAGGCAGTTCCAAGGAGTACCCACAATCTATGTCTTAGATAAAAAATAAGTAACAATGTAAACCCCTTCCCACCCCAATTTTATAAAGTCACCCCAATATAATTACAACTGTCATAACAATTATCCATTTCCAGCGTTTTGATTGGCCAATTACGGTCATCTGACTTCCATTCATTTTCCAATGAACCCAATGGATATTCATGAGGTCATCGGGACTACTTTTTTTGTCTCAAAATGTAAACAAACGATCGATTGATCGCGTCAACGGATTTTTTGATTAATTTTTTAATAAAACAATAAAAACTGAATTCAGAACCGCAGTGCCTGTCTTGTTTTCTCTCCATTTTACTAATTTACCAAGTTTAGCGTAGTTTCTTGCGTTCACGAGTGCGTCAAGTCCACAACAATGGCCGACGCGCTGGGAGAATCCCTAGAGAAATAATGTCATTCGGCGTGTCACCAGTAAACTACATTCAGATTTAAAATTGTTGTCGGCGTCATTTCAATCCGATCTTGAATTATTCGGGAACATTTTTGGGAAGTTTGAACTGCACATGCCTGACTCGTCGGACGACGAAGCTACAGTAACTACTGTCTGTACACCAACTTTCAGAAACTGCAATTTTCAAAATCTCACTTTTGAAGCCAAAAGAAAAGCATGACCATGTCATCCTTTTGCAACCCCTTCGAATAAAATATTTTCTGCTTGTAATGTTCCGGTCAACAATTTCTCATTCACCATGAATATGCCTCTTTAGAGAGCTTTAATTATCTTGCTCGAACTAAGGACCTGTCAATCCAGACTCAGGGGCTCAACCACTGAGCAAATGCAGTTCTTGATTATTATTATTATTTTGCATCAACAACTTCAAACATCTTTGCCGTAGGGCATAGGCAGAAAAAGTTCATGTCACAATATCACATAATTAAGCAAAAAACTTACCTCAACAATATTGATCATCCTGTATGCCTGTTTCTCTATTAGATGACATTTTGCAATTTATGAAAAGTAAAGTGCTTGTTAGTCAATTCAAATCCACTGCATAACAAAGCATTTTATTTCATATATGCTACTATTTTCAACAGTGCCAGTCATGTCGTGTCACCTCTTCCCTGCAGTCTTGATTGTTGTAGAGTTCCAGCAATTCATGACATGCAAAATACTTGTTAGGCGCTTTGAATCTGGTAACCTAACAAAGCATTTTACTACATCCAAACTGCCGCAAGTGTTGAATATTCTATCTGCTGTTGCGTGATCCATAATTTAATGCCTTCCTCCATAATTTGTATAAAAATCACAGTATAATATGCTTTTCATGGCTGTAAAAACAAACAAATTTTAAACAAAAATTCCGATATTTCCTGTCAATACAAAAAGCAAGATTTCTTATGCCACACCTTCTAATAAATTGTTTCAGTTGCATGCAGGATTGAAGAATCCTGCATCATGTACCTTCACCAACTGCAACTTCTATCTTCATGTATACTGAGTCGATCAATTTCTGATCATCTCGGGTAGCTTCACAATAAATAACCGAAATTAATGCTGGGTTAAGTTTAACTGATCAAAACAAATTTAAGGCATGTCGTGAAAAAAAAAACTGTGGTTTTTTTCATGAAGAAACAAAGGTTCGCACCCCTCTCACAGCTGTTCAATTATTGCGAAGCTGACCAGCATCTTTGTTTTTGCTACAAATCCTTGAAACTTGTCTGTCAAAACCAAAATTTCAAATCTCCTTTGCTGTACATCTCGGTTTGTGTCAGACCTGGTTCACAACATAAACATCGTTTTCTAAAGACAGGGCTCTTTTTAAGAGTTGGAATGTGACAATGTATTTAACTCATGAAGTGTTGTTTTCTCATGACAAGACTCGTGTGTCTGGTCCCTGTATTTGATCACGGGGGTAGGGGGTGGGTGGAGGGGGGGGGGCTGGGGTGTACACACAACATAATAATAGGAGAAGATGCTAGAATTGGTGGTGAGAAGGAAACAGAAAAATAAATTTTGATGGGATTTACAAGTGCAAGTTTAGCCTTACATCTACAGTTTTCCTGTTTTGTCGTTTGATGCTCGTCGGCACTCTCAGGGAGAAATGCATACATGTGGTTTACAGCTCAAATCGGTGTCAACGAATTTCTAACCAGCAATGTCAGCCGACAATTTGACGCCTTGACTTAAATGGTTTCAAGTATGTAATTGATCTATTTTGCAAATAAATCACTTACCGTTTATCTTACATTAATCCAGTCTTACAGTTTCTTTCGTGACATGCACCCGCCATCTTGTGTCTGTGTATTGGAGATGTATTCATCCGCGCGATGACAGGTACGATGACGTCAGTTAAAAATTCAATTTAATTAAAGGGACAGTTTTGACAAAATAATTTCAACATCAAGTTGTAATTATAAGAATTGAAAGTTAATTTTTTGCGTTTCACTGAGGTATGAAATGTCGGTAAAATTACATCTAATTTTAGCATGAAAACCTTCGGTTTTCATGCAAATTAGATGTAATTTTCCCGACATTTCATACCTCAGTGAAACGCAAAAAATTAACTTTCAATTCTTAATTTAATAACAAAATGCGGTTCAAGTGGGTATACTTTTCATGGATATATTTTCATGATGCCCCTAGATGTTAGAATGCAAATTTACCATGCCTTTGAGTGTATGATCAGCTATCGGGGCCCTGTTGCCATGGTAATCAGGCCAGATATGAAGGTCTCGCGTCAACTCCGACATAAACTGTAATCCCTGATTTGCACATTCTTGTTCTAGTATGTTATACAGGTAATCATGAATATGCACATTTCTGAAAAGAAACAGGAATTTGCATGTAACCCACAAATGGATTTTCCCATTATTATCATTTGGGTGAGTCCACTTTCATTTAAAAACGAAAACTCTTGTACACTCCAATTTTACTATACATATGTGGGGTTTTAGGGGTATATACAAGGGGGATTCAAAAAGCTAAATTTGTAATTATCATGGGACATTTACATTCTCTGTGTATGTTGTAAATTAACATATGGTTAACATATGCACAAAATTTGAATGAAATCGGATGACTAGTGAGCATTAAAATCATGTGCGTTTCTAGGGTAACAACAGTAAAAGCGGCCCAACGTCGTAACAACATCATGATATATGCACACATGCCGCTATTTGCTAGCTCTTAAGCAAATTTGGAATCCATCTTGCATATGGGCGTCTAATTGTCAGTTATGTGTGTATAATGCGATGAATTGTGCCGAAACTACATTACGATATTTTGTGTATTTCACAAATTCTATTCTTTTGTATCACGACAATCATTTTCACCTTTATGACGCTATTTTACGTTATACTGCGCAAGTCGACATGGGCGCTTTTCTGGCCATGTAGAACTCAAGCAAAAGACGTGTAGATTGCCATTTTCTTAATATCCTTGTTGCAATATGCATTTTGTTTTTGTTTTTTGTTTTTTTTTTGCTCTTAGCAGTGTTTCTTTCTTTTAAAATCTATTCCATTTTAGGCTACTCACTAAACAATATGGTCGCTTTACGCCTAAATGACAACACACACTTATATGACGTCATGTGGTCACCGCAAACATATTCAACTTTGTTGATACAAAGTTTGGTGAAAATAGCATGGTAAACAATCAAAATCAACGGCATCATTAAACATTAATTTTTTGTAAAAAAATGATCAAAACTGGGCCGGTAACCATTATGTTTGGCTTCCAATGCAACCACTGTTAACATTGTATTCATGCCCGAGCAGCAAAATTTGCTATAGATGCCCAGATTATGTTGGTCTATATAACTGTACGAGTTTAGTTTGGCTAATTTACAAAATAAGGACTTTTTGAACACCCTTCGTACTACAAGGACATGTGATCTTGATGTTATGATACATACTTTTCCTGAGCTGTCTGTTTAGCTGTTTGAAATGCTGGGTGTGTCTCTAAGACAAAATCTATCTGAAAACAAACCAAAGCTGTAAACATTGAAGTTTTCAATGGAAAATCTTTGCTATTTTTTTAATGTTTGCTAAAAACATTGATTGTGGGTACATAGCATCGCCTCTATGCTTTGGAACAAAAATTAAAAATAAAAGGGCTGCAGGCATGCATGATACCGGGTATCATGCATGCCTGCAGCGCTTTTATTTCTAACTCAAATATAATTTAGTACAAATCCACAGAATATCTTGATGACATTGATCGGAATCTGTGTTTCAAAATTAAGGACCATAACTCTGTACTTATTTAACAAAATTTACCCACCTACAATGCCAAACCACCCCTTTACAAAGCTTGAAGAATATAAGTCTACAAATGCTCAGGAAAGAGCCTGGAAAAGAAATTGTAGCATAAATCAAGCCATAACTCTGTACTTATTTGACGAAATTTACCCATCTTCAATCCAAAACCACACCTTCATGATATGAATTCCTATACAAAGTTTGAAGAAAATTGGTCAATAAATGCTCAAGATAGAGCCTGGAGATGAAATTTTAACATAAATCAAGGGCCATAACTCTGCATTTATTTGACGAAATTTACCCATCTTCAATCCCAACCTTATAAACTCCTATACAAAGTTTGAGGAAAATTGGTCAATAAATGCTCAAGATAGAGCCCGGAAACAAAATTTTAACATAAATCAAGGGCCATAACTCTGTACTTATTTGACAAATTTTACCCACCACTCTTTCACGATATGGACTCCAATACAAAGTTTGAAGGAAACTGGTCAATAAATGCTCAAGACAGAGCCCGGTAACGAAATTTCAACCTAAATTAAGGGCCATAACTCTGTACTTATTTGATGAAATTTACCCATCTTCAATCCCAAACCACTCCTTCCTGATACACTTATTAACTCCCATACAAAGTTTGCAGGTCAAATAATTGATTATAATCACAGTTTACGACTTTGTCTGTGTCCTTAACTCATTTAAGCCTGGCGTCCTTTTTGTGGGGCATAGGCAAACAGTATAGCCCCGGATGTGACGCCGCAGAACGCGGCGTACCATCTCGGGCTATTCTCTTTGCTTAAAGACAATTCATCGAAAAAGGGAAAATGGTCAATAAATTCTCAAGATAGAGCTTGGAAATGAAGCGCTGAGGGACGGGCGGACACTCGAACAATTTTTTTTGCAGTGGGTATAACATAATACCCCAAACTTTTTCAAGTGGCAGGGTATAAAAATGTTTACCTAAGTTTTACTATGTATATATATATATATATATATATATATATATATATATATATATATATATATATATATATACAACTGTGAATAAGGGGTATAATCTCCATGGTTATCCTGATGTCCCCACTCCACATACCAGGCCCTGCGGTTATAAAACTTTTTTCATGCTCAGCTCAGCAGAGACTCAAATTTATTCTGCTCACAGATGTTAAAATGCCAACAATTGTTTTAGCATTTTATTAGCAGGATAAATTACTGACTTTGACAGTATAAACCGAAAATTTCAATTAATTTGGGCTATTTCAGTAATTATTAGGAAATGAAATTTCAGGTTCAGCTGAGTTCAGCACAATTTTTTTTATAACCTCAGGGCCAGGGATAATGGTTTGTTTATCTGATATGTCTTCACTTCCTAGTCAACAATTTTCCAGTCATGTCGAGACAGATGGGATATTGGTAAAACCACTTAGTTACCTACCAGTTTCCCAGCGGCGCTCTGTCCCCCCTCTGTGGTCCACATACCGGGTATAATGGTCGACCACATTGGACCCCAGATTCCAGGCACAAATATTGGGTTCTCATTTACCTATTAAAAAGCAAACAATTGTAATGAGTTTTCTTTTAGTTAACCCAATCATGACTAATGACTCATTATCATTTGGATAGGTCTATTTTCATTTTAGGGGCATAAGGAGTGATTTTGAAATTTACTTTGAAATGTCTTTAAGCAAATAGAAAAGCCCAAGGTGGGATACCACGGTCTGTTACACTGTTTGCCTATTTGCATACATGTGATGACTTTGAAAGAGAAATCAGGGAGATTTTTCTTCCATTTCAGGGAGAATGTATAGAATGTATGAAAAATGTATAGAATATATAGGAAAATTCATGATTCATTTTCAGGGAGATTTTGATTTTTTGCTAAAAAAAGTGGTACATGTTAGAAGAATTTTTACCAATTTTACGGCTCATTTCCTGGAGTCTCCCTGATGATGAGGGCGGTATCACATGTATGTATTTGTCCCATCAATAGGACCCCAGGCTTAAATGAGTTCATAAACTTGCCGTTCACAAATTTAAACAAAAGTACCAGTTTAATGCTGCACTCTGTAAATCTAAAATGGAGTCTTTAAACGCGGACCGTGGAAACACCCCCAAACCACTTCAAAACCTCCCGTAACCTAATCTTAAGCACATCCAAACTACATGAAATACACTTACTGTATCCTAAACCAGGTCTTTATGGGATTCAGAACCCTAAACCCCCAAATTAATCTCATATGAGACCAATATGGTTATACACATAGCATATAGGGTTGCCTAGAAAAGACCCATATAAATGTATGCATGCAATCTTTGTATGTTTAACGTAGTCCGACAACCGGCTCGGAGGCAGCGTATAACTGGTAGATCTGCAGTTACGTTTAACGTACCTGGGATCTTCCTGGGCAAGTTTACGTATATGAGCGTTTTAGGTGGCTTGGGTATGATTTAGTGAGGTCTGGGGTATTGGTGAGGAAGGTTTGAGGTATTTTGAAGTGGTGTAATTTTTGGGCAGTTAGGGGACTTTCTTTGACGTGGTTTGGGTGTTTCTGGAGTGGTTTGGGGTTATTTATGATAAGGTTTACGTGTTGTATCGCTAAAATATCTCGTTTATGATATTATAAATGTGTTTTGAGATGGTTTGAATGTGTTCTGAGGTGGTTTGGGGTGGTTTTGAAGTGGTTTGGGGTGGTTTGGTGTGGTTTGGGGTGTTTCCACAGTCCCTTTAAACGTAATCAGTGATGAAAATGTTATTATCCTGGTGAGAGGAAGGTAAAACTGAATATGAAACAATATAAAAAACAAACATCACACACAAACAAAAAAAAGCTGTTCTTACCGCCATATGGCAGGTGGAGGTGCCGCTGATTAGTGCCATTCTGTTGCTCAGCGGTGGAACTGTTATGGTGGTCTCTGATGGCACACAGCCAAGGCAACCTGGTAACATACTGAATCACGTCCACATCATGATTTGGATTAAACTGGATTTTTGCCGTTGTGGAAACAAAGGCGCAGATCAGCTGTGCAGTAACTGCACAGCTGATCAGCGCCTTAGTTTTCACTTCACTGACAGAACAATGCTTCTTCTTCTTAAATCCAATCTTTCAAGGTTTTAGTCAGCTTCTGTGGCTGCGAAAGCTGGTTAGTGGCACCCCTGGTCTAAAATCCTGGAGACTGGTTTTCATGAGTGGTGCTCATGAAATTCTGGAGTTTCCTGGTCTCAGGGTTTCCAACCAGATCTGACACAAACTGGACTGTATAGAGCCAGAGAAGATGGATAGAAGCTTGAAATTTCAGATTTAGGGAAAATAACTGCGGGGTTCCACTGCTATGGAATGAAAGCAAACCCTACATGGTATCTATGGTCCAAGTTTTCTAGTTTGCCATTCGTCGCTTCAGTGCTATACTGTTCTAATTGTTAAAAAACGATTTTGAGAAAATCGAGTTTGAAGTTTCAGATGTCAATATTTTATTTTTATATTCAACCAAGAGACCTTAGGAGTTACCAGCTGATTATAAATGCATATTTGTGTCTTTAAAACAGTATTTTGTTGGCTTTTTCACCCTTTCATGATTGTCAGAGCCATTTTGTCATTTTGCAGTTAGAACACTTTGACCTCTTTAACGTTCTTCCGATCATTGCTATAATGTTCTAACTGTTTCTTTTTTCTCTTATATTTTAATACTCTGGATAATTCCTAGAGATATTTACAATTAAACAGATGCCTTTTACTTCAAAGAATCTATTTACATCCAAAGGTTTGTGCAAATCTTTGTAATACTGCAGTATTAGAGCAAAAATCAAAATCCAGGGGAAACAACTCCATTTTTTCAAGGCCGGTAAGTCAATGTAAGTCAATGTAGATAGAACACTGTGACATCCGCCAAAAGTTAGTCACGTGGTACGAAAATGGCATGGTATCCCATTGAATGTGAATGCAAATTCAGTTAGAACAGTATAGCACTAAACAATTTGAAAAACTGCTAATTTAGCCTTAGCCACAAATGTGTATAGGAAAAAGCTACTGGGTCAATAAGACCATCAGCAGATAGAACATTTCATTCTGAATCCAACAGTATATAACACTCCATATTTTCGAAAATGTTAGTTAGAACAGTATAGCACTGAAGCAACGCATTGTTAACATATAGACTTCTAGAGCACTAAACCAAAGCGTGATGCGCATGCACACGCTGACAACTTAGGTGATTAAAGTAGCTAAATGCAATTTGTGCAGTCGAGCTAAAATGTGAACTTTTTCATTGTATGCCTCTCACATAACACAAACCATGTACAACACAATCTAGGATTTATCAGCAAAGGGGCTGGTTAAATTATTGAAATTCCGGATTTAAAATGTATAGAAATACTACATGCACTAGCTATGTGGCTAACAAACCCAGACTTTCATAATTATAACCAGAGGACCAATGGTCCTGTAAATGCTCAACTGAGATCTGAGAAAATGGCTACAACAATGTTAATGTGGTAGCATCATGTTACCTCTGGAAACATCCTGGTATTTCAAAGTCACTGCTAAGTGGGAATTGTTGATGCAGAAGTCTGCTCTACACCAAATTGTTTGCATAGGCAAGGGTTGTTACCATCCCCAGTTGTATAAAGAAATCATCTACGAGTTACTTCCCTTATATTGTATGCCATTTAGTGTCATCCCAGGGTCATGATGTAATACTTTAGTCCAAGTTTCGTTGAAATCAGTCCAGTGGTTCTTGAGGAGAAGATTTTTGAAGGGTTTTTACCATATATAGGCATTGCAACCATCTTGGTCATGTGACCTAGATTATTTATAAACACATTGGTTCCCTCTTCCCATAGATGCTTCATGTAAAATTTGGCTTTGATTGAAGGAGTGGTTTCAGAGAAGTTCTTTGAAAATGGTGGACAACGATGGACAGATGTACGCACGGACTGACGCCTGATCATGGCCATTGTATAAGCTCACCTCGTGAGCCTAACGGCTCAGGTGAGCTAAAAATTGCATGCTTCTCCTCACATCTTTATTTTCACATGTGCGAAAGGTAAAATATTTTTCTGGTACAAAACCTCACCTATGGTACCAAAATGAGCATCGATCATAGAAACTGCCACTGCCATGCCCTGAATGAGGTCAAGGGCACTCGCTGCGTCTGCTGACAGACCTTTACCACACGGCACTCCCTGGGACTGTATATCACAACCTATAAATAGTGTAATCAACCCATTTTTGATGAATGGATTTTCCAATCGTTATCATTTGGGTGAGTTCACTTTCATTTTTAGGGGCATCAGGAGTGATTTTTAATTTTCATATAAATTTTTTATTAAAATCCTCTAAGGAAACAGAATAGCCCCAGATGGAATGCCACATTCTGTGGCATCACATCTGTGGCTATACTGTTTGCCAATGCCCCATAAAAAGGACGACAAACTTAAATATTTGAGTCATATGAACCATGAGGTGAGGAAACTGGTCTTCAGGGTTTCCGGCCAGGTCCCCACACAACTTGCCCTGTACAGTCACTGACAAAGACTAGAAGCTTATAATTTTTGATTTAACAAGAAGAGAGATTATACTATTATATTTGTGTGGTGAAAATAATGATGCTGAACAGCTACAAATATGACCAGCGCCATGAGTAAACCAACAATGTGGTTTCAAAATAGACATGACACAAGCCAGCCTGTACATTCACAGCAGGCTTGAAATTTTGGATTTAAGAAGAAGAGGGATTGTAATATCTGTGTAGCAAAAACATGGGCGCTAATCAGCTTCGCAGTTACTGCAAAGCTGATTTGCGCCAATGTTTTCATACATGCAAAATGTTGGCTTTCTCTAGACATGGCTCAATTTATGTATTAAAAAATTTTCTCTTCTAAAGTTGCTGAAAATTGCCAGCAAATGAAAACCGTTATTTTCAAATTAGTGACAGGGAGAGAATGACCTTTACAGCCATAACTATCAATTTGATAGCAGTCAAAGTTCACATTTTTTCCCACCAGTTTTATTTACATCAGTCATGAATATAGGGATCAACCATGGTTTTCACTGTTCAAACATTCAATAGATCACGAGAAAGGAATTTGAACACAAGGCAGCATGTTCAAACCCCTTCAGTGTGAC
This sequence comes from Rugalucina vietnamica, assembly GCA_964017185.1. Classification (NCBI taxonomy): domain Eukaryota; kingdom Metazoa; phylum Mollusca; class Bivalvia; order Lucinida; family Lucinidae; genus Rugalucina; species Rugalucina vietnamica. The sequence goes on along the minus strand of OZ024873.1, from coordinate 72,865,498 downwards.
ACAGCCAATGTTTGAACAGTGAAACAAAACATGGTTGATCGCTATTCTTGCATTTTCAAACTAATTCACTTAAAATTTCTTGAAAATAACACAAAGAACGTCAAAACTCACCGAAAATCATGGAGCTTCTTCAACATCGGCCATTTTGTTTCTATGGAATACAGTGACATCATATCGCATTGACTAATGACGTCGGCAAAAACCCATGTTCAAACGGTACGTGAATTTCATGATTTGAACATGGGCTTTACTGTTTGAACACGGCTTTCGACCAATTGAAAACGGCTTCAAACAGCTATGTGCATAGATATTTATGCAAGAATATAGGGATCAACCATGGTTTTCACTGTTCAAACGTTTGATGGATCACGAGAAAGGAGTTCGAAAACAAGGCCGCATGTTAAAACCCATTCCGTGTGACCCAGCCAATGTTTGAACACAGAAACAAAACATGGTTGATCGTTATTCTTGCATTTTCAAACTAATTCACTTAAAATTTCTTGAAAATACATGTAACATAAAAAACCTAAAAACTCACCGAAAATCACGGAGCTTCTTCAATGTCGGCCATTTTATTTCTATGGAACACAGTGACGTCACATTCCGTTGACCAATGACGTCCGCCAAAACCCATGTTCATACGGCACATGAATTTCATGATTTGAACATGGGTTTTGTTGTCTGAACACAGCTTTTGACCAATTGAAAACGGCTTCAAACAGCTATGCCCATAGATATCTATGCAAGAATGACCTTTACAATCAATTTTATAGCGGTAAGTTTACCTATTTTACACCAGTCATTTTCTGCCAGATCCTCTAGGCCTATCATGCTATAGAAATCTTTACTGAATCCACCTCCACCATCCTCTACTTTAGTGTACGTCCACTTGGCAACCACAGAACACTGACACCTATAACAAGAAGAGATCGAGGACCCGAGGTTATAAAACTTTTTTCATGCTCAGCTCAGCTGAGCTTGAAATTTCAATTTCTCAAAAATACTGAAATAGTCCAAATATATTGAAAATGAAGGTTTAGAACTCCAAAGCATGTAATTTATCCTGCGAATAAATGTTAAAATGCCAACAATTTATGAGCAGGATAAATTTTAGTCTCAGCTAAGCTGAGCCAGGAAACTTGAGCCACAATGCCAGAAAACGGGTCTTTAGGGTTTCAGACCAGGTCTGCAACAAACCGGCCTGTATAGTCACAGACAAAGGCTAGAGACTTGAATTTTCGGATTTAAGAGGAAAAGGAATTGTACTATTTGTGAAGCAAAAATAGACACTGATCAGCTGTGCAGTTACTGCACAGCTAATCTGTGTCTTTGTTTTGGCATTGGCAAAAGTCCTGTTTTCTCATAATGTGGCACACATTACAGAAACTTCTCCATGATTACTTGGGAATTTCTTTTAATTACATATTTAATATCTATTTATAAACTAAATTTTAATTTTACAAAGGGAATTTCTTTTAATTACATATTAAATATCTATTTATAAACTAAATTTTAATTTTACAAAGGGAATTTCTTTTAATTACATATTAAATATCTATTTATAAACTAAATTTTAATTTTACAAAGGGAATTTCTTTTAATTACATATTAGATATCTATTTATAAACTAAATTTTAATTTTACAAATATTTACCTTGCCTATCATAAAATAATGGTTTATTATATTGATTTTTGTCAGAATTTAGCATTTTTGACATTTAAATTACAGTACAACCTCATTATAACGCTATCTTTGGGGTCCATAGAAGCAGACCGTGTTATAAGTGAACCGTGTTATAATGAGGTTACTTACTATAGACATATAGCAAAATAATCAATTTGGGAGCCATGACATGGTCTGTTATATAAGAGCTGTCGCAGGACAGCGTAGCTCGCCTGACTTGTGCTTTGCCACTACATCTGTTAAAATCTATGACCCATGACCTTGACCTCAAGGTCACACAGGTGGGTCATGATGGCACAACATAAAACTTCAGACCAATGCAAAATATCAAGCTGATCAATCTACATGTTCAAGAGATATAGACTTATAAAAACATTAACCAAAACTTAAACATTAAACTTCTGAGTCTGTGGTCATCCAGGTGAGTTGTGATGTACAGCATAAAACCTGAGACCAATATCCATCAACATGCAAGTATCAAGTTTATCCATCGACATGTTCAAGAGATTAAGACTTTAACCAAAAAAATTAACAAAGAATTTCTAAGTCTGTGACCTTGACCTCAAGGTCACCCAGGGTAGGTCATGATGGTACTGCATAAAACTTCAGACCAATATCTACCAACATGCAAAGTATCAACTCGATCAATCAACATGGTCAAGAGATGTAGACTTATAAAAACTTAAATCAAAAACTTAAAGACAAAATTTCTAGGTCTGTGATCTTGCTCAAGGTCACCGAGAGTGGGTCATGATGGTACTGCATAAATCTTCAGACCAATATCTAGCAACATGCAAAGTATCAACTCAATCCATCAATATGGTCAAGAGATATAGACTTACAAAAACTTTAACCAAAAACTTAAACACAAAATTTCTAAGTCAGTGACCTTGACCTCAAGGTCACCCAGGGTGGGTCATGATGGTACTGCGTAAAACTTCAGACCAATATCTAGCAACATGCAAAGTATCAACTCAATACATCAATATGGTCATGAGATATAGACTTACAAAAACTTTAACCAAAAACTTATTAAAAACACAAAATTTCTATGTCCGTGACCTTGACCTCAAGGTCACCCAGGGTGGGTCATGATGGTACTGCGTAAAACTTCAGACCAATATCTAGCAACATGCAAAGTATCAACTCAATCCATCAATATGGTCAAGAGATATAGACTTACAAAAACTTTAACCAAAAACTTATTGAAACACAAAATTTCTAAGTCCATGACCTTGACCTCAAGGTCACCCAGGGTAGGTCATGATGGTACTGCGTAAAACTTCAGACCAATATCTAGCAACATGCAAAGTATCAACTTGATCCATCGACATGGTCAAGAGATATAGACTTATAAAAAACTTTAACCGAAAGTGTGACGCGGACGCGGACGTAAATATACACGTAAACGGGGACGACCGAGGTGACTACAATAGCTCTATGCACTTCGTGCAGGCGAGCTAATTATTGATTTTTTCTCTTGACCCCGTCAAACCTCAATTTTACTATATAAGTATAGGTTTGAAGGGGTTAGGTTCCACACAGAGATGTTTCCATGATGTTTACTTATTTGAGATAAATACCAAACATATTTCCTCAAGTGTGTAGTTGACATCAGAATTTTTATCAGTGCAAAGCATGAGTGAAAAGTTTGATGTTTTCAACATACATGATAAAATTATTTGGTATTTACCAAATAAACATGAAAAAAAGTCTATTTTTTAATTATTTTAAAACAATAAAACAGACTTTGTTGAACAAAAGACCTAATGTAAAACTATGAATTACATGGACATTGATTGTGGGTACACATAAAAACCGCCTCACCGGCACAGTTCTTAGAGTACCCACAATCTATGTTTTGGATCAAAAATAAAAAAAAAGGTTTATCCCTGTACTACCTAGCCTTACTATATAAAAGTGGGGTATATAAGGGGGTATATATTACATGGATATGTTATCCTGATGAAATTCTTAAACAAAGGCAGATTAATCAACAAAAGGATTTGTACATGTACCACTTTTATGATTGTATTTTTATACCTTGTAAGACTTCCTGTCGCTTTCCATGTGAGAAAATCACAGAGATCTAAAAAGTGTCCTGCCTTGTCCCAACATGCCTCATGCAGATTCTGTAAGAAGAGATCGCATAATGTGCTGCGTCATAACTGAAACTGGATTTTGCTAATGTGAAAACAAAGACACTGATCAGCGCCATTGTTTTTGCTTTTCAGATAGTACAATCCCTGTTCTTTTTAAAACCATATTTCACACATATAGCTTTTTTTTTGGTGACTGTACAGGCATGTTTGTGTCAGACCTGGTTGGCAACCCCAAAGACCAGTTTTTTGCTTAATCATATTATCCACAGTGAAACATAATACCCAAACATATTGCAAATTGCAATTTGGGGCCATCCACTCATTCAAAGCATCACATATACTAGTCCTAGTCTTAGGGAGCAACCATTTGATTTTTATATGGGGAGTGGGGGGGGGGGGGGGGGGGCTGGAAGATGTTTTCAGGCCTGGATATTTTTTGCACTTGTGACAGGGTCCTGTTATTTGTATATGATACAAAACGTACAATAGAATTTACCCTGTCCTATTTTTTTTTTTTGGGGGGGTAGGGGGGGGGGGTTGCAAAATTCGTTCATGGATTTTTTTTTTAGAAAAAAAATGTAAACTCTTGCACACCCCAAGGGGTATTCCTTACAAGGATATGTTTGCATGATGTAAAAAGCACCACCCTCATTACCTTTTTCAACCACATAAGCTTAGGAGGTTCCATCTCCACTGAGATAGCATTGCCAGTATATTTTAACACCTCATGGTGGGTAGCGTTGATAGCATCAGCCTCAACCTTGGCACGATGGTCCATCCACATTACGATGTTAACTTCTGGGTTACCTTGTCAATATTCAAAGGAATCACATGAGCCACGCCACGAGAAAACCGGTCTTTGGGGTTTCCAACCAGGTCAGACAATAAGAGCTGTCGCAGGACAGCGTAGCTCGCCTGACTTGTGCTTTGCCAATAAATCTATCAAAATCTATGACCCATGACCTTGACCTCAAGGTCACTCAGGTGGGTCGTGATGGTACAGCATAAAACTTAAGACTGATATCTACAAAGATGCAAAGTATCATCTTGATACATATACATGTTCAAGACATAATATACTTGAAAAAAGTTTAACCAAATCTTTAATACAAAATTTCCAAGTCCGTGACCTTGACCTCAAGGTCATCCAGGTGGGTCATAATGGTACTGCATAAAACTTGAGACCAATATCAGATTCCATCAACATGCAAAGTATCAACTTGATCCATCAACATGTTCAAAAGATATAGACTTATAAAAACTTTAACCAAAAACTTTAACACAAAATTTCTAAGTCTGTGACCTTGACCTCAAGGTCATCCAGGGTGGGTCATGATGGTACTGCATAAAACTTCAGACCAATATCTACTAACATGCAAAGTATCAACTTGTTCCTTCCACATGTTCAAGAGATATAGACTTTAATCAAAAACTTTAACATTTAAGCAATGCGAACGCCAACACAAACGCCAATGACGACGCGGACCCCGGGGTGATTGCAATAGCTCTTCCTGTACTTTCGTACAGGCGATCTAAAAAATGACCTGTACACCAACAGAAGAAAGCTAGAATCTTGAAATTTTGGGTATATGTAGAGGTGGAATTGTACTATCTGTGTAGCGAAAACAAAGGCGCTGATCAGCTTCGCAGTTACTGCGAAGCTGATCTGCGCCTTTGTTTTCTCATATGCAAAAACCCAGTTTTCTCATGATGCGGCTCACATCATGAGAAAACCTGCCTTTTTCATCACAAAAAGAAAGATGCAAATTAACTGTCTTTTTTTATTTACATATATATATTTTTTTGCAAAGCTGCTAAGTAACTACACAGCTGATCAATACTCTGATATCACTATAGGCTATGAGCTGCATCGTGAGAAAGCTGGTCTTCCGGGTTTCCTACCAGGTCAGACACAAACCAGGCTGATGGCTTGAAGCCTGAAATTTTAGATTTATGAAGAAAGAGGGATTGTACTATTATGCTTCTAACATTCAAGACTGACTGTATATACTGGTTTGTGTCTTACCTGGTTGAAAATCCCAAAGACCTTTTTTCTCGCATTATACACTGCCTGGTTTGTGTCAGACACTGTTATAATACAGAAAAGGTTTTCTTATGGTGCAGAATGATCATGTAGTCTACAAGACAAGATCTTAACTCATTAAGCCCTGCATCCTATTTACATGTATGTGGCATATAGGCAAATAATAGCCTCTGGGACTATGTTCTGTTTGTGGAATTCCATCAAAAAATCAAATGAAAATATAAAATCAAACCTAATACCACTAAATTTGAAATATGATAATTATGGGCGTCCATTCATGACGAATGGGTAAATCATTGTACCTGTAGGACTGACTGAGAGTGGTCTCCCCTCTGTATCCATGACAACAAGGGAACATGTGGCATCAAAACCAATCCCCACCACATCCTGCTTCTGGACACCACCTTTAGTCACCACACTCTGAAACATCAGGTACCGAGGTTATAAAACTTTTTTCATCCTCAACTCAGCTGAGCATGAAATTTCAACTGCTTACAAATAATGAAATATGTAGTCAAAATTAGTGAAAAATTCAGGTTCAAAACTATTTATCCTCCTCATAACAGCCAAAACGAGTTAAGTCATTGAATTCGGGCCAAAATTTGTCCCATAATTTTTTTGGCTTAGATTTTCAAGTTTTGCTATTTTTTCAACTAAGTGGAACCTGCCTAATAAATTGTGATGTTTGAAAAATGTTATCAACCCGGATTTTCAATTTTTATCGCTTCATGAACAACAGCACTGAAATCTAATATGAACTATGTTACTGTGGTAGAGTACACTTGAACACGCAAAATATGTATCAAGGTATGACATTGTCAAACGTTTTGAAACTTATTTTTCAAAAATGTCTTTTTCTTGCTCAAAAACAAGTGTTATACGTAACACTTATGACATTATTGCCTTCTCAGCGTAATTTGAATGTTTGCCTCGAATGAAAAATTAAAAATAGTTGTTATACTAAAAATGCAAACATTATTTTGCTTATCTCCATCCACTTTTGTGCACTATTAGATAAATGACCTCATTTTTTTTAAAAATAAAGATGAGAAATATCATAACTATACATATTTGAGGCACTTGTAATACCATTTTGTCATTTTCATGTAGGAAAATGTAACAATAGGTTGGTAACGTAATTCACAGACCCATTGCCAATGCTTTCTTTCCTGTGTGAAACTGCACATTTCTCTACAAATTATCTGCCTCAGAAGTGACACAGAATGTTAATTTCATCTCTGTTTGCACTTAAAATACAATTCATTGTATATGTCTTTGTTGATTTTGCAGAAAGGGCCCTTTCGAATGTACAAGATAAAGATTAAGTTAACATTCTATATATTATTGTTATTCATTAACTTGTTGTAGTTCACAAGACACCCAACCAATAAAGAATGAATCACCACACACCTATTCACAGAGGTTTTATACAACATATTAAAGCTTTATTATTTATATTATCGAAAAAGTACATTTTGTCCAAAAATAATGCCATAAAATGTTAAAGGTAACGTAATTCACGCACAAAATATGTCAGGTTTTATCGACTGTAGTATGTTATAAACATGGTTTACATGTCTCTCTTTCACATAAAAATATCAAGAGACATGCAAAGCAAGTCAAAAGAACATTTGGGATAAAAGATACCAACATAAGTGGTCCGGGGGGTCAAAGACAGCGTGCCTATTCTAAAGAGTATATTGAAAAAAAGACAATAACTGTGAATAACACACACTTTTTTTGGATTATCTGGATACCAGGTGACATAGATAAATGATAATAACAATATACCAAGACGACAAAATATCACTGAAAGTATGAATCATGTGTTCATATCATGGATCTAAAGCAGAATTATGTAAAAAGTGAATTACATTACGTGCATGTAAATTACGTTACCTACACTCAATCACATTCAAATTATAGACGGTATGTAAAACATAATGTAAGTTTTAACTTTTGATTTTTGTTATTTATAAAGGACACCTTCCACATATTGCATCGATATGACGGCTATCTATATAATTTACATAAACGGGAGAGATGGTGTACCCAGAAAATATATATTAAGTCCATGTAGCTACGAAAAAGCAACACTAAGTGTAGTATGGTAGGAATTGATACTTACGAGCAGAGTAATAGACTTGATTAAATCGAATAACTAACATAAATTCCAAAGAGACATGAGAATTCAGAGTTATTTCTCTTTGAGTAAAATTGTAGTAACGTAATTCACAGTAACGTAATTCACAAATTTGAGCTTTAACCTATTTTCTCGTATGTTTACAGCATCCCGTAAAGTTCTTTATCTATTTGCTACATAGTATGGTCAAAGTTCTTTCACTGCTGCCACTTGGAATATTTCTACCTCTTATTTAGCAATTGATATGGGTAGGGTAACATAGTTCACAAAATTGTGTTATTTTTCAGCAGCTTTAGCTTTGACTTCATCTCGGACAAATGAACAATAGCTAACCCACATTTGTATTTATTTTCCAAGCATGTATCAATTATCTTGCCAAAAACATGTAGCATGTATAGGGGAATTCAATATTCGAGCACCAAAGGCCTGTTTACAGTTAAAATCAAAGACAACCCAAAGCTGTTTCAACATCGGACTTCAAAGAGTATGTAATCCCTTTGTAGTAAAAAATGAACTAGGTTAACCTCAGGACAGCAGCATCAGTGAGCATAGAAGTAGCCAATAATAGGCTGCTAAATCTGGTAGATAAACCTAAGTCCCGCCCATATATTTTGTGTGACAGCAGCTGGTCAGTTGAACTGTGGTAAAATCAATTAAATATTTACATGCTTCAAAATATTTAGTCCTCCTATAATTAGATCAAATTGGAAGATTAAATTGCTCTTATCTGTTATAATGTGCTTTTGTACCTGTCAACAAAACACATATTCCATGTACTAAACTGAAATAAATTCAGCCTCTGACAAGTGAAAATACAATTTAATCAGAGGTTAGGTAGTTCTTCCTTCAGTAGTGGCCGGTAGGCGGAGCTAAACTTGTCCTAAGTAGATGGCTATTTAGCTAAATCATTTGTATTGAAACTGAACTGTTATATTCGTGCTATTTTGGGAACATCGAATTCTTTCATCTTATGATGAGACATCATCCAGATGTTATGTCAGAAAACCACAAAAGGTGCTCGAATATTGAATTCCCCTATAAGCTAAACATACGTAAGTAGTATTTTGTGAGACATTTAAACTTAGTAACGTAATTCACGTAAGAATCTGGGACATCAGTAATTGAGACATAAAAATTTTCATTTTCACTTCAGAACCAAAATCAAGGCGTAAAATAAAAGGCCTATGTATATGACATTGACATATGATAGAAAACCGCCAACCCGAACAATGTATTTTCAGTAATAAGTTCTGAAATAAGCTTACTATGCTGATGGGACAGCATTTTTGCTGGATTTTTGTGGTATGTCCTGTTGAAAACGTCTTAGAGAGTGACTGTAGACCACATCTCCTGCTTTTCTTTCACATGACTGTAGGGATATAACCTTAACCTAGGTGAAACCGCTTCAAAGCGCTGAAAAACTACTTGTCTATTTGAAAATATATAGATGGGACACAAAAATCACCGAATTCAATGACTTAACTAGTTTTGGCTGATAAATGTAAAAATGCCAACGTCATGAGAAAACCAGATTTTCGCCTATGCGAAAACAAAGATGCAGTAACTGAACAGCTGATCAGCACCTTTGTTTTTGCTATTCGGATAGTACAATTCCTCTTCTACTTATATTTTAAAATTTCAAGCTTCAAGCCATCTTCTGTGCTTGTACAGCTTTGTGTAGGAAATCCCAGAGACTGGTTTTCTCGCGTCGCTGCTCAACTCACCCAAGTGATTATGATTGAAAAGCCAATTCATGACAAATGGGTTAAAAAAAAGAAATACAATTAATCATAAAAGCATAACAACCCATGATAAACATTACAAAAACTTGCCCATGCAATATACAGAGAATTCTTGTAGGTGTAAAAATTGAAAATTTCATTGGAAAAATTTGGATACTTTTAATATTTTAGCTCAAAATATTTATACATTGTGGGTACAGGTTAGAACCGCCTCGCCGAGGCGGTTCTAACGTGTATCCACAATGTATGTTTTGGAGCAAAAATAAGAAAAATAGGAATATAAATACCACTGCATACCCCAGTTTTACTATATAAAAGTGCATGGGGTTCAGGGGGTATACATTACAAGGACATGTTTTCATGATGATACCTGTACCAATGAGCTGCCACATTGGAAAACCAACAATCTGCATATGCAAAAACAAAGACACAGATCAGCTTCACTGCAGCCGCGAAGCTGATCAGCGCCTTTGTTTTCGCTACATGGATAGTACACTTCCTCATCTTCCTAAATCCGAAATTTCAAGCTTCTATCCTGCTACTGTGATTGTACAGCCTGATTTGTGTCAGACCCGTTCGGAACCCACATTGTTGGTTTTACCACGAGGGGGCTCAAATACCTTGACAGTATAGCAGACACCCTCCCAAACATCAGCTGATGACTGCTCATAGAAATCAGGCTCCGGGTTCCATATCTTGAGAGGTCTGGTTTCCGTGGAAACTATTCTGCCATCTGATTGGACGAGAGCAGCTCTGACACTCCCTGTGCCGACATCAACACCAATCGTATACTTCATATCCTGTAGAGATGTTTTTCATAAAATACACCTTAACCACTTTATACAGCAGTTCACATGGGTGAAAGTTCCAAAAATTCTCAATACTGAAAAGCCATTTTTCCAATACTGAAAACTAGGGTTTTCCTATATCAATACATTGGGGAAAAATCTTCCGAATACTGAATTCAGTATTAATACTGAAAACTTTCACCCATGAGTTCACCATGGTTTTAGGTAACATTGACCATTACTAGATAACTAAAGCTAGTATCTCACTGGCATGTGAATTTCTCACGACTGTTTTGCGAATTTAGTCGAGGAGTTTTGCACAACATTCTTGCGAGTGTAGCATAGGTGTCGTGAGAATTTTCATGTGTCGCAAACTAGTCGCAAACTTGTCTCCAAGGTTTTAAACGTGTTTAAAAATTTTATGCAAATTTTTTCGCCAAAATATTTTGCAAGACTGTCGTGCAACTGTCAAGCAATAGTCGTAAAACATTTGTGTGAGTGTTGCGAATCTGTCGCCATGAAATTTTGGCAAATTTATAATGCGACAGTCGCGAGATATATTTTCAAAATTAGACCAAAATTCACGAATATGTCGCATAAATGTCACATGCTAAATACACATTCAAGCACTGACTCTTATGGTTTTAGAGACAAAGATTTTTTTCCATCATAAGTCTATGGCAGATAATGAAGCCCCTGGGGCGAGGTCAAGTTGGACCCCAGGGGCATGGTTGGCAGAATTGATAATGGGGACTACCAAACATTGCTATATACAAAATACAAAACATTTTGAAATACTGAAAACTAGGGTTTTCCTATATCAATACATTGGGGAAAAATCTTCCCAATACTGAATTCAGTATTAATACTGAAAACTTTCACCCATGAGTTCACCATGGTTTTAATTATAACACTGACAATTACTAGATAACTAAAGCTAGTATCTCACTGGCATGCGAATTTCTCACGACTGTTTTGCGAATTTAGTCGAGGAGTTTTAAACGACATTCTTGCGAGTGTAGCATAGGTGTCGTGAGAATTTTCATGTGTCGCAAACTAGTCGTGAACTTGTCTCCAAGGTTTTAAACGTGTTCAAAAATTTTATGCAAATTTTTTCGCCAAAATATTTTGCAAGACTGTCGTGCAACTGTCAAGCAATAGTCGTAAAACATTTGTGTGAGTGTCGTGAATCTGTCGCCGTGAAATTTTGGCAAATTTATAATGCGACAGTTGCGAGATATATTTTCAAAATTAGACCAAAATTCACAAATATGTTGCATAAATGTCACATGCTAAATACACATTCAAGCACTTGCTCTTATGGTTTTAGAGACAAAGATTTTTTTCCATCATAAGTCTATGGCAGATAATGACGCCCCTGGGGCGTGGTCAAGTTGGACCCCAGGGGCATGGTTGGCACAATTGATAATGGGGACTACAAACATTGCTATATACAAAATACAAAACATTTTGCCCGTAAAAAAGGCAGAATTTTCTTTAATTTCGTCTGGAAATTTGTTAATTTTATGCCCCTAGGAGGAATCTGAGAGTAAAAGTGAGGCGAAATATGCAAATTAGACAGAATTCTACAAATTTTTGCGAGCGGAAATCAGAAAAACTTCCAGGCGGAATCAAAAAAATTTCCGGGCAGAATCCGGGCGTAAAACTGGGGTGAAATATGCTTAGAGGAAATTCTGCAAACTTTTCCCGACAGAATTATTTGTATACACAAAGACCGTGCGTTCCTTTACCTGAATGGACCGGAATGGGCCAAATTACCGGAATAGACTACCGGAATGGACATTTATATGTGTCCTTGAATACTTTTCATTTGGTTTTTCAGGATAGATTGGCCTAGAATATACGCAGACAGTGTTTAGTTCGAGAATCATGTGGTTTAAGTACAGTTAAATTGTGTTCCGTACGGTCGGGTAGCCTAGGTCAGGTGCTCATATGTATACACTTACATACGTCCCTGTCACAGTGCCAGCACTTTTACTAATTTCTACTTGTATTCATCCCTGTTTTTGCTATAAAACAACCACTGGTGATCTCTATATATTTCAATCAAAGAAACCTCTGAACAGCGGTCCTACCCCGTACCCCACCACTGACCTACCCTAACCACCCTGGGAAGTCAACTTTGCTGCACTGAGATGAATTTTATCTTATGCAAACCATTCATATGACTCCAGAAGTACATTTTATGCAGATAAAATACATTTAAAGCACCCAAATCCATAGCATATTGTTCATTCCGGTAGTCCATTCCGGTAATTATGTCCATTCCAGTCCATTCCGGTAAAGGAACGCACCCCACAAAGACCTTGACTTTCAGTTTCAACAGGAATGTATGTGACTGTATATCCTTTTCTGAAATAAAAGGAATGCATTAAAAGGTGTTGCTGTTTTGCTTTTTTTATTTTTATTTTATCTTTTTTTTTTTTGTTGTTGTTGTTTTTTCCTGAATTTAACCTCTGCAGTAAACTATCTTGATATACTGAGTCGACTCATACTACACTATGTTTCTCTTTCTGTCAGCGGATACATGTCTGTGTAGTGCATACCCCTCTTGCACTCTACTTTTACATTGTAAATCTTTTATATTATAAGGCCTATAGGGGTCTGTACATGTTTCTTAGTTTTACTGTAAAACATAACTTGTGGTTACACACACACACACACACTCACATACACACACACACACACACACACACACACACACACACACACACACACCTACTATAAATCAATATCTTTGAGCAGTTTGGCTCGGGTGAGCTAAAAAGGTATGAATGAGTCTTTGAAACCTTCGAAAATAAAGGTTTGAACATTGAAACAGGAATTCAACACGATTTACGAATTATGAACCAAATGGTCTATCGCATCAGTTGGACAGAAATTATACTAACAATTTCCTTAGGCAACAACTCAGTTCGTAAAACTCCCGATTGACAAAACGATCAGAAATGTCAGCCTCAGGATTCAAAGTTCATTCTAATGAGTGTATGGAGTTACTTCCCTTGGGGTAGCACTAAAATGCGGAAATGTATAAAACCCGGACACAATCCAGATTTTCTTGAATTTCTGGAACTGTCAAGAGACAAAATTGTGGTTTAGTCTCCTTCTTCTTCCATTAACGTTCATCCCTCGGAAACCCTGGTATTTTCTAACTTGAGCTGTACATGTGTCGCCCGAGGGATCACCTAAAACCCGTGACGACCTAAAACACGTGACGGTCTTACAATTTTACATATCCTAAAAGCCGTGACGTAAGGTCGTTCCGTGACGTTTTTGTCACGGGTTTTTTCGGGTATGACGATTGCAAGACCACACGTGAGATGGCTTGTTATGTAAATTGGTAATTAATGAACAACAAATAAAAACTGTTTTGAAACGTTATGGATATATATTTTGACGATAAAATGGTATAAATTATCTATTCTTTCTGTTTTTCTTCCTCTTTGGGTTCACACATTTCCTGCAGTAGTAAGGAATTCCACTCTCTGGTATGTCAGCTATGTCGAGACCCTCGCATTCCGGGTGATACCATATATTGCACTTGTCACATATAACATATTTGCCTTCTTCTGGCATCTGACAAGTGCAATATATTTTTAGGTAGGCAGAGTACCTCACACCATCGGGTTTTCTTGAAGTATCTCTTGGATCGTCACAGATTTTTTTCTAACAATCCTGTAAGATGTGATTCCAACATCGGACATCAATAAGATTTGGAATAACCGACATTGCATTGATGATTCCAGTTTCACCGTCCGTTGCTGCTGTAACAATTAAAATTGTAAGCTGAAAATTTTTGATTACAGGTATACGTTCGAACCCACAATCTAGTATGCATACATTTTGCATATGTGCGAAAACAAAGGCTCAGATCTGCTTCACAGTAACTAGCGAAGATAATCAGCGCCTTTGTTTTCGCCACACGGATAGTACGATTCCTCTTTTTTTTCTAAATAAAAAATTTCCAGCCTCTAGCAATCATCTGTGCTTGTACAGTTTGCCCGGGTTTGTGTCGGATCTGATCGCAAACCCCGAAGACAGACTAGTTTTCACGGTCGCGGCCTCATTTGATATCGAAAATCTCCAGCCTTTATTGACCGTCTTGTGTAGCTGCGCAGTCCAGTTTGCGTTGACCCTGGTCGGAACCTAGTATAGACAGGCGGAGCTGTGAAGCCACTCTAGACGTTTGATAAGTGTTAAAAACTTTATATACTTGTAAATAATTTTTGCAATAAAACATACCGTATTCGATCGTCACTGAAGCGCCTAGGAAAAATTCCTTTCCGATTGCAGTACTGGTAGCGCGCACAACATAAACTGCTTCAAAATTATAAATGATAACTTCATTTTTAAAGTATGCCAAGTTTTGCAAACTTGCAAATGATGCTGTCAGATAAACTCCACACTATAAAATAAAGTGTAACGTACGCTGCCCTATAGTCGTCATGGTCCTAAGGTCGTCACTTTTCATTTGACCTCCACCATTTCCGTCTTTGCCGTCGAAAATTTTAAGAAGGTGCATGATTTTAAAGAAAAATATCTCCTCTACTTTATAACTAATAATTTACAACCCTTAAATAACAGGTTTCCTTGTGGTATACTTTGAAACAGGGGTACCCAATTTCGCACAAAATTGAAAGTCTGTCGAGAGCTGAATGTGCTTTTCATATCGATCCGGCGAAAGGAAACCCCCCCCCCCTGAGCTACGCCTGCCTCTTAATGACATGTACATTTAGACATGCCCAGAAGATACCGACCGACCAATAAATGCTTCCCTTTCATCGATAAAACATGTTAACAAAGAAATAATTGGTTGAAAAGTGAGATGATGACTTTAGGTCATGCCTGACGACCTTAGGTCCTCATGAAAAAGTGGTTACTTTTATCCGTTTTCAGTTCTCTTTCTCATATTCCCGTCCTTCATATTTGTCTATATAACTATTTTTAGCCCCTGTTCGATTCCAGCTGGTAGTTACATTGTGTGATGTTTGTGAAGGTGGATCCAACTACTTTGTTTCATGTCGTCCGTTGTTTGTGGCCTTTTATATACTTCTGGGATACATAAATGTAACACAGAGGTCTGTATGGGGTCATATGCAGTATGGACGAATTTTTGAGATTGAGTGGTTGGATACACTAGTTAGTACATGTACTTCAGTGACGTCATTACATATATGTTTTTCATGTCATGTCTGTTATGATCCTATATGTTTTGGATTATTTGCAGAATAAATTTTGAATCTTTGAATCTTTGAATCTTTTCCCTCCATGCTAAGACTCGACTGGACCACCGATAAAGCAAATTAAGACTTTCAATACACCTGAGGGTCGGCCGACACCACCATAGAACCCCGCAGAACATACATGGGCTACGAACGCTTTTTTACCATTCAGTAATGCGATACGACCACCATTGTCAACTTGCTCGTACGTAGGTGACACCACTTGGATCACCAAACCACGCATGTTAACCCCAGCTAGGAGTTTCAAAAGTGGCTACAGAAGTGTCTTACTGAACTTAGGTACATGTACATCACTAGTACCACCAGCATAATTATGTAACACTCTTCACCTAAACCACAATCTTCAGTGACTCTAAAACGGTCAATATATTTTAGAGCCAAACCCACCAATCGCTTCTATATGTCATAAGACTACCAACATGTTTTACCAATCAGTACGTCCACATAACCACATTAATTGCCACGCACAGATTTAGTATGTTCAGTGTTCCACTAATTTACTACTCACGCCTTCACTTGTCTTTAGACACCTTCGCCATCACCCATGTTTTCATTTGGCTCTCAGACATACCTGCCTGCACCGTTTAGCAGAAATAGGACCGCCCGCAAACAATCAGATCAATGCTGTTTGGAATCCTTTAATGGCCCTTTAATTTACCAACACATCACTTCTTAAGTGCATGAGAACTAAGGCAAATGCCAAACGGCCACTATCACTATTGTTGAGGGTTTTAAACGCTTCAAAGGTAACACTGAAAGCTAACAAAGATACTTTATGTCATTAAAGGTACATAAATGACGTGTCTAAGTCTATCAGCCAGCTCAACATACCTACATAGCGACAGAGACATTAAGTGCACACCTGCGACTATCAACACCACCTCCAGACCACCCAATTACACGCAAAATTACTAACCAATGCTAAGACCAGTACAGTACGTTCATTGGACAAAAACACGGCCCATCAGACCTTTGTTGGCCCTTCAAGCTCAAGTAAGCGATTCATAAATTTCATTTGCACAATCACACATGCTTTTATGGTCACAAGCGGTATGTATTGATAGCGAAAAGACACTTTAGTACCACTAAATACTGCTGACGACTTTAGGGCATAGTCACTGACGACTTTAGGTCCTGATAGTCCTAAAGTCGTCAGTCATACCCTCTGCTCCAAATCGGCCTTTTTTTCCTTATTTGCGTGTAGATTACGATATATTTCTTTATTTGACGTACTAGATGAATGATAAAGCTTCCCTCTGCTTAAATGCATTCTTAGCCAGACTTTGTATGTAGCCCGTGGCAGTAGCTGAAATGCACCAAGGTGACGACTTTAGGGCAGTGTGTGCGTATGCGCACGGTTTTCGGAATATTTAGATGTGTGCGTATTGGAGTATGTGTGCTAGATAGAACGAATGCGCTATAAAAACAGAATTTCTTCTAATGATGAAATAATTCTGAAACAAAGATTTCTGATACTCAATAAGGCTATTCTAAAAGTTTATCCACACAATCAGCGATGCTTAAACGCGCTCAAACAGAAAGTCTAGTCATTCAAATGATAGCATTGTGCAATATACTCGTAAAATGTATGTCATGTATTTCTGAGTAGCAGCTTTAGCAGTATCGACACGGCGGTGACGCCGGTTCGATAGTGCTGCTCTGAGTGGCCAGCTGTTTTCCGGCCCTGCGGAGTTCATCTCGAACTATTGACGGGTAATTTGTGAGGATACCCTGCACGTAGCCAAGGTCGCGGCGTATGGTGGCAGGAGCATCGGCGGTCCAGACATATGCCATGGAGATTCGTCCAGCGTCCTTATATTCCTTTACCCGTCTCAGCGTGTCCACTTGTGATCCGGAAAACAAGCGTTGGCACCGGTTCCAAAGATGATGTTGTGAGTGTTAAGGTTTCGCATGGTGGGGTAGGCTTGGTCGACAGTATTGTAAGTGCTAAGTTCGTAGGAGAAAAACATCTTGTGTCGGTACTGAGAGGTCGAAGCACGTCCCACAGCTCCTTCAAGATAGGGTAGTCTCTCGCCTTCAAATGCGCCGATAATGACGTAACCTTGGTAACCGTTACCAAATAGCCAGTTGGTTAACGCATCTACGACTTTTCTACCAGCCGCACGCTGTGCGCCCCTGAGCCAGTGTATTGGAACTTTGCTGTCTATGTAGACCAAGGCGATTTCCGGCTTTCCTGCCACATGATTTAAAAGGGTCTGGGCGGATGATTCGGCGTTGCAGGGACCCAGCGGGCACATGACGTCATAATGACGTCACATCAACGTCGATGCGACGTCATGACGTCGCATCGACGTCGATCTGACGTCATTATGACGTCATGTGCCTGCTGGGGATGGTTATAGGAGTCGCGCCTCAGAGCATTGCAGACTGAAGCTGGATCAGTACAAGCGTAAGTGAAACCACGTAGGCACGTGCAGTCGCATGGTAATCCGTGGCGGAAACGACCCAGCCTCACATATCCGTAATAAGTGGTGAACTCCAGGTCTAATTCCACGGCGTTCGCCCCTTGGCCGATCGCCCAGTCAACAGCGTGTGGTGTGTTGGTCACGTGTGCGATATTGTAGTATTTCTCGCTGGCTGAAATGTAAAGAAAGACCAAAGGTAATGTTAGAGTCACATCACGAGATCGGGCTCAGAATTGAGCACCGGTCACGGTTTCCCACCAGGCACGACACAAATAGGCCTATACACCCACAGAAGAAAGCTACACTGCTGAAATTTTGGGAATAAGTAGATGAGGAATTGTACTATCCTTGTAGCGAAAACAAAGGCGTTGATCAGCTGTGCAGTTATTGTACAGCTGATCTACGCCTTTGTTTTCGCATTGGCAAAAATCATGTGCGGCTCAATTACAAGCACCCACCTTGGCGGTTTACTTAGCTACCCAGCGGACACATGATGTCATAATGACGTCATATCAACGTCGATGCGACGTCATGACGTCGCACAGACGTCTATCTGACGTCAATATGACGTCATGTGCCTGCTGGGTAGGATTTTTCCTTAAAAAGTTTATCTTAAATACACTTTATGCACGTCTTTTTCCACACTGTGTAAACAACAATGCTGAACGTGTTATTAAAAATTGCGTTCTCAACTGCCAAGAATTACGCTTTCCATTGCTAACACGTCCTTTTTGGCAATCAAAAACGTCATATTTACGTTCGGATACCGACATTTTGGCAACCTCACGCGTTACCATCTAAAATTTTAGAATACTTTCCCAAAGCAATGTAAAAAAAAAATGAATACATCAATAAATAATGAAATGATGAAAGAAAGAAATAAGAATTAGATCTAGATGAAAACAAAATCGATAATTGACTATGAAACGTTTAAGTTAGGCAATGTAAGAAAAGAAAAATAACTACAAAATAATAACCCCTCCCCCTATACACCCAGTTCAAAACAATGCGCTCAACATAACTGCAACGTTGTACAAAAGGACCACTACCAAGAACACAATTTTCACATACAGCGCCATTGTAGTCATTGCATCTAGTTGCATCATTGCATTATTACGCAATGCTCAAAGCTCTTTAAATAAGATTTCACATGCAAACAAAAACCTATTTAGAACTTTTTCTGAAAATCTAGATCAGGATCATGTGGAATTTTGGAATTTTACTTCTGAAAAAAAAAAAAAAAAAAAAAAAACAACAAAAAAAAAAAAAAAAAACACAAAACAAAAAAAAAAAAAACAACAACAAAAAAAAAAAAAAAACACTTAAGTGTAACAAAAAACGAAACCGAAATTAAATATCCGGACCAACAGGATTCAGGATATCCTATTCAGTAATAAATAATATGCGCATTGATACATGTACACATTAGCCTGGAACCAATGATAAGGATTTACATTTTTTACGTTTTTTTTTTTTTAATTCAGTTTTTTCAAGATTATTTCAGCTCATATGAGACGGGTCAATCAGTAGGTGGGACGAAAACGGGAGAACCCCGAGAAAAAAACCTGGCACACCCGCAAGCAGAACTTAGCTTGTCTCACATGTGGCCACAGCGGGGCTCGAACCCACATCTGACACTGCGGTGATATGATCAAGTGATTAACTTAATCTTAACCGCTCGGCCACGGGGGCCGCCTAAACTTTCTTCAACTACCAAGAATGATCTTTGGTTGAATTACTTGGATGGAGTCATTGACCCTTGCGAGTGAGCTTCAACCTCAATTTAGAATACAATAATCTACAACAAATTATCATCATTCACCGTAGTGTATGGAATCTATCACGTAGGGTATAGAATCTATCACGTAGGGTATAGAACCTATCACGTAGGGTATAGAATCTATCACGTAGGTAATAGAATCTATCACGTAGGGTATAGAATCTACATGTATCACGTAGGGTATAGAATCTATCACGTAGGGTATAGAACCTATCACGTAGGGTATAGAATCTATCACGTAGGGTATAGAATCTATCACGTAGGGTATAGAATCTACATGTATCACCTAGGGTATAGAATCTATCACGTAGGGTATAGAATCTATCACGTAGGGTATAGAATCTATCACGTAGGGTATAGAATCTATCACGTAGGGTATAGAATCTATCAGTTTGGACAGCGTAGTCATCAAGAAAACATGTCCGTGCAATGAATATCCCCTTAAAACCCACTTTTATATAGAAAAACAGGAGTTTGCAAGGGTATACATGTTTTTCTTATTTTTTTTATCCAAAACATACGTTGTGGATACTCGTTAGAACCGCCTCGGCGAGGCGGTTCTAACGTGTACCCACAATGTATGTTTTGAGCAAATATATTAAAAAAAAAAAAATAAAATAAAATAAAAAGTTTCCAACGAAATTTTCATTTTTTGCTTCTGAAAAATAGCTTTGTAAATTGCATGGACATGTTTTCATAATGGGTTAACGCATACGGTCAAAGCATGTGGCCTTCAGCGTTGCTGAGGCGGATCTAACGTACTACCACAATCAATGTTTTGAGCAAACATATTAAATATATCGAAAATATTTTAATGCAATTTTCTTAATTTACAACAGAATAAAACCAGAGGACCAATGGTCCTGATATCGCTCACCTGAGATTTTGTCTTTGATGAATGACCTTTGGCTTAGGTCATGTTGGCCAACGTAAAATGTAAACTTGACCTAAGATATTCACATAATTATTAACACTATAAACTGTCTGTATCTACCAACTTTCAGCTCTTTCTAGCAATATTTGACCTTTCTGTTTAAATTAACAGTTTAATGATAGGTCAAGGTCAACCCAAGGTCATGATTTATATAAACTATGAAGGGCCAGAGCCCCCAATGCTACATACCAAGTTTCATTGAAATCACCGATTCCAGAGAAATTGATTTTTAAAGGATTTTACCACATTTATAGGCATGGCAGCCATCTTGGTCATTTGACCTGGACCATTTATACAAACTTTGGTTCCCCCTTGCTAAGGATACCACATATAAAATTTGGCTTTGATTGGTGAATTTTTTTTTTTTTTTTTTTTTTTAGAAAATTAAGTTTTAAATTTAATATGTAAATGACCTTTGGCCAATGTCAAGAGATGACCTCGACCTTGAATACTCATAGGACTTCAATTAACTCAATAAGTTGTATGTATATACCAACTTTCAGGTCACAGGCCACAAAACTTCCTCAAAAATTCAATGTTTTCCATTTTTTCCATTGAAAAGCCTACGTGACTAATGTTGACCTTGCCATAAAATAGGTCAAGGTCAACCCAAGGTCATGATTTATACAAACTACAATGGGCCAGAGTCCCAAATGCTACATACCAAGTTTTATTGAAATCGGTCCAGCAGTTCCAGAGAAGAAGATTTTTTAAGGTTTTTACCATACATGTATATGAGCATCGCAGCCATTTTGGCCATGTGACCTAGACCATTTAAACAAACTTTGATTCCCCCTTCCTAAGGATACCACATATAAAAGTTGGCTTTGATTGGTGAAGTAGTTACTGAGAAAAATAAGTTTTAAATTTGATATCTAAATGACCTTTGGCCAAGGTCAAGAGATGACCTTGATCTTGAATCTCCTATGACTTCATTAAATCAACAAGTTATATATATCTACCGACTTTCAGGTCACAGGCCACAAAACTTCCTGAAAAATCCAATGTTTTCACTTTTTCCATTGAAAAGCCTATGTCACCAAAGTCGATCTTGCCGTAAAATAGGTAAAGGTCAACCCAACGTCATGATTTATACAAACTATGATGGACCAGAGTCCCCGATGCTACATACATGTACCAAGTTTCATCGAAATCTGTCCACCAGTTCCAGAGAAGAAGATTTTTTTAAAGGTTTTTACCATATATGGGCATGTCGGCCATCTTGGTCATGTGACCTGGACCATTTATACAAACTTTAGTTTCCCCTTCCTAAGGATGCTCCACATGAAGTTTGGCTTTGATTGGCCCAGCAGTTTTAGAGGAGAAGACATTTGAACATTGTGGACAACAACAACAACTACAACAACAACGACGACGACAACAACGACGGACGACGGAGCTTTAGACTTTTCAAATACTTCACATGCAAGTATTAAACGGTTTGTTTCAAATCTGCGTTGCTGAGTGGGCTAACATTATAAAAAACTGAGTGGACCACATTATGTCAAAATCGCTTTTTAGTGCTAGTAAGAGTAAATGGTGTTGGTTTACCCACTAGGCACTGGCTGTGTATTAAGTGGGAATTTTGCTTTAATCCCCTGGACTGGTTAAATACACGCCATTTTGAGACTCTTACTTTCGATAAAGACTGACTCTCAATGTTTGTTGTACTTTTTACACAAATTCAATGACATTATTTTATACAGATAATGATTTTGTACTTAATTTGTGATTTTCACCGGCGTATCAATTCTGCAGTTTTTATTTTCGTATCTTCCGACTTTTCGAATGAAGGGTATGGTTACTAAAAGTTCGATTATTTTCGACAGAAATCACCGATTGCAATAAAATTACAGCAGTCTGCTTAACTCTTGCCTGGCGTCCTCTTTGTGGGACATAGGCAAACAGTATAGCCCCAGATGTGACGCCGCAGAACGCGGCGTCCCATCTGGGGCCATTCTGTTTGCTTAGAGGAATTTCATTGAAAAATGGAATAAAAATTCAAAATCACACCTGATGTCCCTAATAATAAAAGTGGACTGACCCAAATGATAATGATGGGAAAATCCATTCGTCAAATATGGGTTAAGAATGATTATTTTCAGCATACAGAGAATTTGATATATTTTAGTTGTTTCATTCGTGAAATGAGCCGCCTCGTGGGAAAACCAACAATGTGGTTTCTGAACAGATCTGTACAGCTACAGAAACAGGCTAGAAGCTTGAAATTTTGGAGTTAAGTAGAAGAGGAATTGTACTATCCGATTAGCGAAAACAAAGGCGCTGATCAGCTTCGCGGTTACCGCGAAGCTGATCTGCGCCTTTGTTTTCGCCTATGCAGATTGTTGGTTTTCCCATGGGGCGGCTCAAATATTTAACAAAATATTACTAGGTTCGTTGGGAATTTGGTTAAGTATATATATCGTAGGTTCAGCTCCCCCGGACAAAAATGCGTTTGTAATTGTTTGCTTTGCGTTTCTTTTGGGTGTCAGTATATAGTCAAGCTTTCCTCATTGTACTACCCACAGCGGATTGTTAGCACTCGGAACTGCCTCGACCAATCAGGATTAGAGATGAATCTGAATGGCAGAGGAGCAGTCAGTGGAAAGTCAGCGGAACAGGATTACGGATGCATGAAATTGCATATTAACCTTGATTTATTTTAATTCCGTTTCAAAGGATACAGCTGCACGTTGAAACAAGCATGACCAAGAAAAAATCCATATGAGTATCAGCTAAAATGTATGATAGACACATATTGGTAGCTTATCCGACCCGAGAATGACAAAGCTGGCCATATTCTACACTATACTAAACGCAAACAATTTAGGTGCGATATCCGTCTGAAAGGCTTGGAATAGACTTTCAGGGAAAAAGACTAATAACCCTCAGCCATTCATATTTTCTAAATATTACGTAGACTCCCTGTTGTTTAAAAAGGTGACAAGTAGGCAACGATCAGGAAAAGGCGCAATCAGACAAAGATTCCCACTCCAAAAACCGAGGTGGGAAAAAACTAAATTTACAATGACGTAAAGTGTGTTTATAATTAAAAAAACAACTAGATATAATTGGCTTCGCGGCGCTACTCTTTCGTCGCTTGTTCTAACTGACATTTTGGTGAAAATTGAGGCTTATGCATTTTTGAAAAGAGGGACCAATAGCGAAGTATAGCGAATTCGGGTGCTCTTTTTTCTTTATAAAATGTTATATCTGATATGAGAAAACCATGTTTCGCAAATAGAATGATTATTTTCATAATGTAGTCTACTGATGATGATGATGTTGTTTGCAAACAGAACATTATATCACCAACATATTTGTGTCGTAAGCACATAGAACATATACAGTGTCATACTACCTATCGCCATACTGAATAAGAGTTTTGAATTTAATAGCAGGGATAATTTTGGAAGGGACCCTGGGCAAATATTCGTTTATTTTCCAAATGGCCACTTCGTATAAAAAATTGGGCCATTTTATGATATGGTGTAAGGAGATAGACAATAACGTTTCTTATGCTTTTGGTTTGGATATTCGAATTATCCTGCTACATGCATGTATGTTCATGAACTGAAATCAAAATACTGCAATGTTATCTTATTTTGAACCCTCAAACTTCTATGAACCGCTCCTTATATCATATAATGTTCTTGATTATAGTTAAACTTGGGTTTACAGATGTATACAGTTTTTCTTATCATTTATAAAGACAGTGCGGTTCTAATGTATGTGTATCCACAATCTACGTGTATGTCAAATTTTGAGTAAAATTAAGAAACATATTATTTTTCTTTCTGATGAAATTTTCAATTTATTTCAGCTGAAAAAAAAAAGTAATTGGGCCGCGCCATGACAAAACCGGATTTTTGCCTAGGCGAAAACAAAGGCGCAGATCAGCTTCGAGGTAACCGCGAAGCTGATCAGCGCCTTTGTTTTCGCTACGCGGATAGTACAATTCCTCTTCTACTTAAATCCGAAATTTCAAGCTTCTAACTCTTTTCTGAGCTTGTACAGACCGGTTTGTGTCGGACCTGGTCGGAAACTCCGAAGACCGGTTTTCTCGCGTCGCGGCTCGTATATTACTGTACATGAGCTTGTTCTCGTAACGTAATGTGAGATTCATCATGAGTATCTCTGAGCTTTAACTTTTCCAAAATTAATAGAGCCTGTGCATGAGAAAACCAACAATTTGGGTTTCCGACCAGGTCCGACACAAACCGGCCTGTACAAGCACAGAAAAGAGCTAGAAGCTTGAAATTTCGGATTTAAGTAGAAGAGGAATTGTACTATCCGAGTAGCGAAAACAAAGGCGCTGATCAGCTTCGCGGTTACCGCGAAGCTGATCTGCGCCTTTGTTTTCGCCTAGGCAAAAATCCGGTTTTCTCATGATGCGGCTCAATTATTGTTAAAGTAAGATGTTGGCAAAATTAAAGCCTTATGATTAAATCGATGCGTTATCAGGAAAACATGTCCGTAAAATAAATACCCCCTTATACCCCACTTTTATATAGTAAAACTTGGGTATGCAGGGGTATACCTATTTTTCTTATTTTTGATCCAAAACATATATTGTGGGTACTCGTTAGAACCGCCTAACCGAGGCGGTTCAGGCGGTTCTAACGTGTATTTTCGTTTAAACAATATTTATTCCTATATTTCTACACATACAATATGCATGTTTTATGGTACAGGATTTGAAAAAAAAGGAATAAGCTTATAAACATCATCTCCTGTCTATGTTTTGAGCAAAAAAAAAAAAGAAAAAATATCATTTTTTTTCTTTTTTACAACTTATCTCAAATCTCTGTATCTTGCATGAACATGTTTACGTAATGAATAAGACAATATATCGGTGTTGGTGCTAAACCAGTCTAATGCAATTCAAAATCAAACTCAGAGGAGACATGTTATCCTCTAGTTGACAGATGATATGTCATACATAATGCTTAACCCATATTTGACGAATGGATTCTCCCATCATTATCAATTGGACGAGTCCACTATCATTTTTAGTGTCCTCAGGTGCGATTTTGAAATTTTATTTCATTTTTCGATGAACTTCCTATAAGCAAACAAAATAGCCCCAGATGGGACGCCGCGTTCTGCGGCGTCGCATCTGGGGCTATACTGTTTGCCTATGCCCCACAAAAGGAAGGCCAGGCTTAAGTTGCAAAATTTCAGTAATTCTCTTTGGCTGCATGTTGCCAAATCTATAGGGTCACTGACGAGACTTAGATAGTCGAAACCGCGGTATGGCCCATCACCTTTCTCATTAATGTGTTCACTGCTCTTAAAGGATCTCAGTTTTAATTTTTATTTGCTATTACTGCAGCTGGTGTTGTGCCGTGTGGCGGCCCTAAAAAGTCTCCCCGTACATCATCCATAGTGCAGGTTATATTTTCTTTTTGGTCCTTTGAGATCAGCGAAGACATTCTGAGAACTCAGAAATTTATTATCGGTTAAGATTCATTTTCTAACCAATGTTTAATATATTTGGCCCCATTTAGATAATACTAGTCTTTGTATCGACTACCTTGATGAAAGTTGCAAAATTTCAGTAATTCTCTTTGGCTCCATGTTGCCAAATCTATAGGGTCACTGACGAGACTTAGATAGTCGAAACCGCGGTATGGCCCATCATCTTTCTCATTAATGTGTTCACTGCTCTTAAAGGATCTCAGTTTTAATTTTCATTAAATGGGGTAAACTTCGACTTCGATCCTTGAATGCTTTAGCAAGACGCTGATGCGAGTAAAATCCACATATAGTTGTTCCGAAATGCAGAAGTTCGCCAGTACAAACGGTTATGTCTGGCTTTTTATTATGGCCTGTAACCGCGTATTTCAAAATACTGAATGGGTCATAATTCCTTATTTGGTTATAAAAGTAGGCTTCCAGACAGTTTAAGGACTTTTATTATGCCAATCACATTACTATTTTTGCTTAATATAATAAAACCATCTACTTCTGTCGCATAAAGCCCAAATATTGATTTTTGCATGTACGGTGTCACGTAGGCAAGAATTTGTTCCAGCCTACATTGGGAACATAAATTATAGTGTCGATACTAAAGGGCCATTAAGTATCTAGCGTCAAAGACAAATCACTAGTTAAAACTTATTTAACAATGCCAATTTGAGAAAATAGCTACGAAATCAAGGCCACACGATGCACCATCTTACTGCAAAATCTTGCTGAGCATGTATCGACAATTGTTTGTATTGAATATATGTATTGTTTTATTTTTGTCGAAGTGTAAGCCCTTCAGGACTTGCGCTATGTTGCTGTAATAGGCAATAAAGAAAAATTCTGTTTGATTCGAAACCAACTTTGGAGTGTCGAATCACATAATAAGTAATCTAATTATAAAATACTATTGTTAAACGTACAAAAGGCCATCTCGACACTCACCATAGTTGCAGACCCAATACTGCCTTCAGTTTGCCGAGTCAGTCACACTAGCAGGCTGAAAGCTTGAACATTTAGATTAAAGTAGAAGAGGGTTTGTACTATCCATGTAGCGAATACAAAGGCGCTGAGCATCTTCGCAGTACTGTGCCTGTGTTTTCGCTTATGCAAATTGTTGATTTTGTGATGCAGCGGCTGATATAGTATGGTTCCTCGTCATACACAAAGAGGATTCCAACTGGAAGCAATGCATTGATTTTGCAAATTTAATTTTGGAAGACTGATTTAAGCTTGCCAAAGTTAATCACATTAAAGCCCAGAAATTAGATTTCATGAATAAATTGAGTCTTTTCAAACCAAATTCAATGCAGTACTTAACTGATACTTAAGCTTGTCAAACCATTTCCAAAAATAACATCCACTCCAGTTAAACATTCATGCACAGTGCATACTTATGGCATCGGGAAAACATGT
The DNA here is from genome assembly GCA_964017185.1 of Rugalucina vietnamica. Taxonomy (NCBI): domain Eukaryota; kingdom Metazoa; phylum Mollusca; class Bivalvia; order Lucinida; family Lucinidae; genus Rugalucina; species Rugalucina vietnamica. The sequence goes on along the minus strand of OZ024873.1, from coordinate 72,837,706 downwards.
CCGTGAAATGTATACCCCTTTGAACCCCACTTTTACATAGCAAAACTGGGGTATGCAGGGGTATACCTATTTTTCTTATTTTTGCTCCAAAAACATTGATTGTGTGTACTCGTTAGAACCGCCTCGGCCCGCCACAATCTATGTTTTGAGCAAAAATAAGAAAATTGTCAGAATTTTTTGGCTGAAAATTTTCAATTTTTAAAGTTAAAAAAATTTCTGTTTATTGCATGGGCAAGTTTTTGTAATGTCTACTTCAATATTATTTCATAGCATGCAACTTAAAAGTATCAGGGCAGACGCAGATTGTCATTTTTCTGACACATTGCACAAAATACAACATTTATATTTTATTTGCTATTACTGCAGCTGGCGTTGTACCGTGTGTCTCCCCGTACATCATCCAGAGGGCAAATTATTCTATTTCTTTCGGTCTTTTGAGATCAGTATAATTCGGCAAAGAGGTAAATATTCATATCTGGGCGTGGTCGGCTAGTCCATCTGTTCAAGTATTGTAGAAAAATCGATCTCAGTCAGCCTAGACCGCTGTCACATTTTTACCGTTAGAAATCAGATACTTGCATTTTGTCCAATCTATTAAATTAGACAAACTCGTATTTCATTCTTATTTTCTAACGGAGAACATGTGAGTTGAATCTACCTAAGTCAAAGGTAGACCATACCCAATAGCGTATTCATGAGGTAACGCCCATACAGTGACCTGTTTGCCGAATTGTAAGAATATTCAGGGTATTAAATATTGTTACGTTTAGAGCGACCTTCTAAACAATGTTTTAATTATTTGACCTAGTTTAGGTGTCTTTGATTTAGATTTCCCTTGTGTAATTTTTGAAATAGCCGTACATGTATTTATCTGGCTATCGTCGCCGGTTTATATAGGGTCACTGAACCCAAAATTCAATATGACCCATACTAACGCCCTTTGAACGTTTTCACTGATTCCAAAAGATGAAACTTTTATTATAGGGATCAACCATGGTTTTCAGTGTTCAAACATTCGGTGGATCACGAGGAAGGTGTTTGAACACAAGGCCGCAGGAACACTGAAACAAACCATGGTTGATCGCTATTCTTGCATTTTCACTCTTATCCACTTAAAATCTCACGAAAATAACATTAACAACGTAAAAACTCACCGAAAACCGCGGAGCTTTTTCAACGTCGGTCATTTTGTTTCTACAAAACACATGACGTCACGTCGCATTGACCAATGACGTCGGCCAAAACCCATGTTCAAACGGCACGTGAATTTCATGATTTGAACATGGGTTTTGCTGTTTGAACACGGCTTTCGACCAATCGAAAACGGCTTCAAACAGCTATGCGCATAGATATCTATGCAAGAATAAAATATAAAAGTTAGAAACAAAATGGCCGACGTTGAAGAAGCTCCGCGGTTTTCGGTGAGTTTTTACGTTGTTAATGTTATTTTCGTGAGATTTTAAGTGGATAAGAGTGAAAATGCAAGAATAGCGATCAACCATGGTTTGTTTCAGTGTTCAAACATTCTCTGGATCACTCGGAAGGTGTTTGAACACGCGGCCTGAAAACCATGGTTGATCCCTATATTCAATATTCTTCGATGCTTACATACCGAAATTTCTGCGAGTTCCCACCCAGTATTTCATCGACTTGGTATATAAGCCAGTAGCCATTTTTCTGACACAATGCACAAAATACATTTATATTTTATTTGCTATTATTGCAGCTGGCGTTGTGCCGTGTGGCGGCCATAAAACGTCTCCCCGTACATCAACTATAGTGCAGATTATATCTTTTCTTTCTGTCCTTCGATATTGATACGTTTAAAGCCATCTTCTAAACAATTTTTTAATTATTTGACCTTGTTTAGGCATGTGTCTTTGATTTAGATTTCCCTTGTGTTTTTTTAAATTGCTGTTCACGTATTTATCTGGCTATCGTCGCCGGTTTATATAGGGTCACTGATGAGGGTTCAGTACCCAAAATTGCACAATATGTTCCATATTATCGCCCCTTTTAACGTTTTCACTGATTCCAAATATTTAATTCAATATTCTTCGATGCTAACATGCCGAATTTTCTGTGAGTTCCCATCCAGTATTTCATGGACGGTATATTAGCCAGTAGTGAACATAGTACCAGTGCACATACACTATCGATTTTCCGGTCGAAAGTTGCAAAATTACAATATTTCTCGTTGGCTTCATTTTGCCAAATCTACAGGGTCACTGAAGAGGCTTAAGTAAGTAGCCGAACCCGCGATCTCAGATTTACTTTTATTTGCTATTATTTGCTGGTATGACGGCCCTAAAAATTCTCCCGTACATCATCCATAGTGCAGATTATATTTTCCTTTCGGTCCTTTGAGATCAACGGGGGTATTCTTAGAAAACAGAAATTCGCCATCGGTTTAGTTTCTTTAATTGCACGCCGGTGGGTCGGGCGTCAGACTCTATGATGGCCCCGACTTAAAGCTATTCATTTTAGTTGATTGGGGCCGGAGCTTCTTGTCTGTTGCTTGGCCCACCGGGTTCAAACTGGTATGTTCCTTTTGCTCCGGAGTTAGTAGGTTATTCGGCGCCCAGGGATCTCCATCGTCGGGCAGCTTACTCATCTTACTTGTGAGTCCTGGGTTTTGATTCATCAGGATGTTTATCATGATTTATTTGTTTGTTCTTGATGATTCATTGACTAGTTAGAGATTCACCACAAGGACCAAATACTAACTTAATGTTATGAACCACTGCAGAAGCTGAGGGTGAGGTTAGGCTGTGATACTACTTCATCTCAGGCCAATAATAAGTCCACTTCGATCGTATAGTTTTATTAAGTACTAAGTCTACCCAGGTTCATAATACATCTTTATTCACTGCTTTAGCTATACCCAATCAAAAGTTCTCTAATACTACTAAACCAAGTTCTGACTAAGCAAAGCGCCCACGGCTGTTTTATAGGTAAACGTCATGAATCTGATTATTTTGTTAGGTTGAAGGTTGTTTCCATAGAATTCATCTTACGTAAGAAAAGTGTAGTGTGTATTTTACATATCTTGTCCAAATAAGTAAAGAGCATAAGCTTCGACGCGCTATTTCTTAGATTTGTTGTATTTTTAGATCCCAAACCAAACACTAGAAAACTTGTCTTAACCAAATATAAAAATTACAGAAAATCTAACTTTCAATTGCCCCCATGTATAGTGTTACAAGGTACCTGTAAAACCGGTTTAAGCCCGCCAGTAACTTTGTGTTACTGATCGTTCCAAGTCGATACTTCTGTAGTGGTTCTTTTTGTTTTATGTCTTGGTGTTTAAATTTTTTTTGCTGTTGGCGCCGTATGTTTTCATATTTTTAGTTAAGTTAAGGTAACTGAGTGGCCACCTATTGGGTAAATAGCTGCTCATTCGGCTTACGATATGTTTCATGGTATAAAGTACCTGATTGTTAGTTTGTTTTTTTCCCACCTCGGTTTTTGGAGTGGGAATCTTTTTCAGATTGTGCCGTTTCCTGATCTTTGCCTACTTGTACCTTTTTAGATTCATATTCTTACCAACGTTTTATATATTTGGCTGTGTTTGAATAATACTAGTCTTTGTTTCGACTATCCTGTTGAAAATTGCAAAATTACAGTATTTCTCTTTGGCGCCATTTTGCCAAATCTACAGGGTCACTGAAGAGGCTTAAGTAGCCGAAACCGCGGGTTGGCCCATCCCTTTTCTCATTTATATGCTTACTGCTCTTAAGGGATCTCTGTTTTATTTTTATTCCACATTCAACGCAACTTTATTTCTTTCAATCGTTTTCCTATTTTTTTTCCATCAGAAACTTTTATGCCAAATCAGCATGAAAATCCTTCTGTGTTATCAAATAAAGTTTTATAGCGCATGCACTGGTTCATGCCTCAGGGTACAACAGTGCATTTTGCGGGCACCGCGTGCGTGGGCTCGTTAAAACAATTTAAATCTTGGAAGATCGCCAGATACAAATGTGAGTGCATGAATGTTTCAACGCTGAAACCTTCGGATCAACGCCAGAAATGGCCATTGATTTTGGATAACCGTGAATTGCTTGGGCCTAGGCGTTCAACGTCATTTGGTCATTTGCTTCAGCAACATATCCTTAATGAAACAAAACACATCTATGGAAAATTGTTTTCACTGTGTTTCCTGCTTTATTATAGGGTGGTTTTACAATTTTGCAAGAAAATGCTGATTTCTTTCATTGTTTTCAAAATGACCCCTTTATCAGTATTTAAGCTACTGTAGAGAAACAAAGGCGATTTGGTGGCTGATGTTTACGTTTACATGTCATCTTTTTGGTTGACAAGGCAACATCTATACCGAATTTCAGATGAATCGACGTCTACCACAAAAAGTTATTAAAGTTTAAATGGCAATTTGCGTTGACAGTGGAACTCAGTATACATACTGAAGTCCACAGCCAACGCAACTCGCCATACAAATTGAATAAGGTTTTGTGGTTTCAGTCGATTTATCCGACATTCCGCATATATGTAGCCCAACCATTTTCAAAGACGCTTTTCGTATGTTTACAGTTGCGTAAAAACTGACGAATGGGGCCAGTTTGAAAAATGAGCGATTTTGACGAATTTCTTGATAAACTGTGCAAAATACCCCATTCTTAAGCAGCGAAACATGTAGTGAAAAACGAATTTCCCATAATTGCAATACACTTTATTCGATAAGGCTAGGTTGCCAATACAAAATGAAGCATATGGTTGGCATCTGCAGTGACGTCGACCACGTGACCAAGTGAGGTTGAACGCATAAAAACAAGCAATTTTGAGGTACTCAAAATCAATGTCTATTTCTGGCGTTGAGCCATATCTTACATTGAAATTGCCATACACTCATCAGACGATCTTCATGGTTTTGAATTTTGTGTATTGTTTTGAAAAATTTCGAGCCCGTGCGCGCGAGGTATAGTGGATTCGAATTGGGTGGGAAATCTGTCCTATCGGACCGATTGCATAGTGACAGTATAAAATCGATTTTGCCACCGCGCGATACGTTATATTTATCCAGTCATGTGTGTACTAAAATACATTGAAATATTGGTTTTTACATTTCTATAAATAGACAGCAGGCTTGTCCGATTGTATTGAGGCTTAACACGCCCCAGTCATCAATTTTTCAGTCATGTCGTGACATGCCAACGCTTCCTGGTTTTAACCAGTTCTGTAGGGAGTTAATGTGTTTTGCTCAAGGCCACAACACGGTGCCGCCTGTTGGGTTCGATTCGTAGTCTAACACTACGCATGAAGCTATAATGACATGAGGTATTGCCAAGAACGAATTTGACAGCAGGATATTCCCCAAATAGCACCACATGGCCCTTTCTTACTACATAAATCTCCTGATATGGCACGCACAACAATGAGTGAATTCTGAGGCAAATGGCGATCAGCTGATCTGGTTTTGCTTTTGCTGGTAAAACTATTTCTCTTGACGCAGAGGGTACAATTCCATCCAAGACAAAAGCCACACACAGCTATGTTACCAGGAGCACATCCCTTGGTGTTTTTTGGTGTTTTTCCCAACAAAGATAAAATTTGCGCTAACACAAGTATACACTTATGAAGCATGCAGACGTCTCCATGTCAACATGAGTCACGTAACTTGGTAACACCTCTTTTCACAATGAACTTGGGTCAAAAGATCAAGTGTACATAATTCAGGTCACCATGTTCAATTTTGGTACTATTCAACAGGTACGCTCAATTAATGGAAGATTATGATCAATACACAACCTTGTAAAGCGACAGCTATAAATACTGTAGGTTCTATTTGCAATGAATTATTTGATAACAATCGTAAAGTGGTTTAGTGATAAACCATGTTGCTGAAAGAATCACCATGCTCCATTTATGGACAAAGTCAAGACCTTTTCACGTGGCCCAGTGCTGAACTGCTAGGGACAAATGACCTTTCCTAAAAAGTGTGTCATTACAACTTCCTCTAAAAATTGATTGTAACCCAGTTCTAACTAAGGTGCCTTTCATATAAAAATGCAACAACTTTTTACTTAAATATTGGGATGCATTTCAGTGCTTTTGCTACGCACAAAATTTACCAGCTGACTCTCAAGTTTTAGAACAATCGTGGAAGCTACTAAGCAGATTAAAAAAGCTGGAGAAAGACTTCATGCATTTTATAGGAGATATTTTTATTTGGTCCGTCCGTTCGAGAAAAGAAAGCTTCTGTTCTTTAAAAAAAAAAACTCGTGTCATAAAAAAAAAAAAAAAAAACGTATTTGTTGGTTTTGATTTTACAAACACACCAATTTTCTTGTGTAGGACGTATTGGAAATTTAGATCCTTGAAAAAAAAACTGTTCGAGCAATTTTTAGGGACCATTTCCAAGATAATTTTTGGTGTGCGAACTGCTAGTTTGTTCGAACTAATTGGTCATTTACCGTAAGTTCCGCCTCGTGAGAAAACCTGTCTTGGGGATGTACAGATACAGAAGATGGTCAGTGGCTTAAACTGTGATAGATCTGTAGGTCTAGCGTATCGTCGGATATACTACCGTGAAGATCTCTTTGATATGTCTGGCTGCACATGATAAGGATCAAAATCATCCAGATAAAGTTATGTGAACTAACAGTTTGATCTTGTGTTGCTGCTCATGTTGATCCGGATAAGTTTTTGCGAATTAGCTTATGGTCTGGTATGAACGCAGAAAAACGCTTACTATGTGTGGTATCTAGTCACAGACATTTCACCATCCCAGAATATTATGCTTACACTGCGGTGACCACACCGGTTTTCCAGAGACATCATTCAACGCGACTGGGAACAAACACCAACGCCAATGAAATCAATAAGCGACATTAGGAGGCATTCCTGCCAGGAAACATTTTTTTTTTTACCACGGATCAACATGATACCACGGATCAACATGATTCGTGGTAAATTGTTCCCAGACAGGTATTTACACACTACAAACTTATATTGACTTAAACTGCGTTAGTTGTTCTTAATCGCATTGGTTGCCTCTGGCGTGTGATCATCCTTTGTTCTGTGTGAAAACCCCGGATGCCAGACCGGAAGCGATTCAGTAACGTTACCATTCGTGTTTTTCCCTGACGTCCCCTTAATTAATGTCGCTACTATTCGACCACCTCACCGCTGTGGCAAATTACTGGTTGGTTGAATCCCCACACAGTGCTACATGAGTATGGTGAGGGACACAAGTCACACATACTCAAAAGCAGCGAAACGTACATAGCACATACGTAGCACATACGCCGTTGATACGCGAGATACGCCACACGTACGTCGCTGATATGCCGTAGAAACGGAAAGAGAGTCGAGGATACGCCACACATACGTCACACATACGCCACACATACGTAGCAGATATGAAAGGTACGTGGTACATAATGCCACGATTACGTGGCATGTTGACCGCTACGTATGTGAGGCGTATGAGCAGTATGAGCTACGTATCTATGGCGTACCTGCCACGTTGCTTTCGTATGTGTGACGTATGTACGGCGTATTGGACCTGCCACTTAATTGCTACGAAGTGCATACATGAAAAACGTAGCACCTCGGCGTATGAAGAGTATGAGCTACGTATTGATGCGTATGTGCTATGTGTGTTCGCGTATGTACGACGTACGTGCGACGTACCATTCGTATCTTGACAAGCTGTTGATTCTCGAGTCGATTCGCAATAGTGTGACAGCCCTATAAATCTACAACGTAGATATATTCTGTCCTTTGACTAAAGGTCATCACTTGTAAAAAACACCTGGCCACTCAGCAGATTTTAAGTTTTAAGATGTTAGCTTCCTCAATTTTTTTTGTGAAAAAAGACGGATGCTTGCCCGAACAAAAAGATAGCAAATGCAACAGAGATTATGCTTGGTAAAGCTATCGGTGACAAACTAAGATTACTATTTGTTAGTGTATCACATAATTGATGTTAGGAGCGATGCAGAAAAATCATGAAGTACATTCCTTTTGGTGTTTTGTCTCGAGAAGCGAACGTTTTGTCAAATCAGGCGGCCAAGATAATCTAAGATCTTTTAACATGAAATGAGAAGCGTTGCCCCTTGACCATAAGAGGGTTACAGGGTGATCACAAATATAGGAGCAGGATAATTTTAATTTTCTGAACGCAAAGCAAGTAAAATTGAAAACATCAACAAAAGATAAGTCAGTAAGCAGCTGTCTAGGACTTGCCAGATTAAGTGATGGTCAATAACCATCGAAGTTTTAAGGATTAAGTGATGGTCAGTAACCATCGAAGTGATGGTCAATAACCATCGGATTAAGTGATGGTTAGACTAGCTACTAGTCTGTAAAACATATTTATGTCATATGATTATTGTTTTCATTTTTATTATTTTCTCTATATTGAAATTTCTCGAGTCTCTAAGCTAGTCTATCAATGAATTTTTCTTCAATCATCTTGGCTGAGTTTTACAGACTAGTAAAAAGCAACATCCCTCTGAGAAATGATTGACAGTAAATGGCTATCAAATTGACCATCTCTAATTCCTTGATGGAGATTAGCACCAGTGTTTATTTATATTTCAGTAGGTTGATGGTTTTACAGCCTTGAAAGTTTCTATGATGAAATGAATTGAGCATTCAGAAACCAATCTGGCCTCATGAAACAATGAATGGATTTTTTTTTAATTTTTACTTATTGTCTTCCCAAAATACTTTGCACTTGTTACATACACTGATATTGATGCAATTTTTGAACTTAGTTATTGTCAGAGAACAGCAACAACACCAATAATTATAATATCTATTATTTATGATAATATCTTTACTTTAGCATTAATGCCAGTCTTACATACGGTCCTCGTGTTAATACAGACATTTGCATTGTTATTCCAGACCTTTTATTTGTTTGTTTGTTTGAGTTGTGGTTTAGCGTACCAGTCAACAGCAATGGTCATGTCGGGACATTGCCTCCATTTTGTGGGGCTTGTACCTAAAACTGGACGTCATGACATCCAAAAAGTCAAATATAACCACCAATCTAAGCCAATAAGGCTTATATGAGCCACCTCGTGGGAAAACCAACAATGTGGTTTCCGAACAGGTCCGACACAAACCGACCTGTATAGTCACAGAAGCAGGCTAGAAGCTTGAAATTTCGGATTTAAGAAGAAGAGACATTGTACTACACGGAAACAAAGGCGCTGATCAGCTTCGCGGCTAATGCGAAGCTGATCTGCGAAGCTGATCTGCGTCTTTGTTTTCGCCTATGCAAATTGTTGGTTTTCTCACGCGGCGGCTCATAGGTTTTCTTGGGTAGGCTCAGACCTGGGTAGGCTCAGACCTGAGCGGTTAACCAATAATCAGATGGACATTTTGTAGTGTGGAAGCTTCACCTGGAGGCACAAGCAGCCCATCCATTTCATTAGGGCCCAAAGGGCAGGGGCCAAAACTTTTTAGACATTGTAACTTGTTATGCATACAACAGCTATATTACAGTAAGCAAATGCAAAATGCTGCATTGGTTTGGCCCTGAAAAAAGCTTTTTGATGATCAATTTTTAAAAGAAATATGCACTAAATATTGGTAATTGTCTAGAAACCGAGTTATTTGTATAACTGACCTCAGGCTGCTCAGCTGATGACAGTGGGTATGAAGCATCAAATCAAACCAGACAGACAGACAGACAGACTGACTGACAGACATGAAAGCAGGCAGGCAGGCAGACAGACAGACAGACAGACAGAGTACACCCTAACTGATCAGCAGCATAATAAAGCATAACTTTGTATTATGTATATTCTTCTTATTTGTGTTTGCCTAAATCAATAAACCATAAAAATTCCTGAATGCACTGCTTCTCCAATGTTCTACAAATTGCTGGCACCTTTGTAACTTGCATAATGACAAAGGTCAAACTCACTTTACAATTCTTGGTGTGGAATATTCAGGATGTAATTCTTATCAGGTACAAGATGGTGTTGAATATCTGTCTAAATACAGGGTCATAAACCTTTGAATACCACTAAGCACTTTGCTGTTAAGATTTTGACATTGATAAATGTGCCCTACGATTTCTGAGGCTGCTGATTTCGGATTTTACAAGGCTTAGAAATCGAGCCCCATCTATAGACTAGACTAGCCGCAGAGATAAAAAAAATGAAAATTACGAAAGGCGTTTTTCTTTATTTCTAAGCCTTGGGCAAGGCTAAGTGATGGTCAATGAACATCGAAGTTTGTTTTACCGTATCACGCACAGCGGCGTAAAAACGGACACTGTCGTGACCACCAATGAGGAAAGATGGTCGGTCGCATTTAACCTTCATGAACGTTCTTAAATTCTAAAACGATGAATACATAACTAAAGTCTCTATCAGACATGACATTTTTATATCATTATTGTATATACGTGTATCGATGGCGATTTAAAGGATTGCAGTTGCCTAGTGGTTATCCCGTCGAACTCCACATCAAGACGTCGTAGTTTCGATCACCATTGAAACCGGATTATGTCATTGAACATTAACTTCCAATGATTGATACTGGTTAGAATACCCTAGAAGCGATGTCTCTGTCCAGACATGACTGAAGAAACGTTGACTAGGACGTTTAACCAGAAACTGACAAACTGACAATTTTCTGCACAGACCACGTAACCAACTCTTTGACGCCACTTTAAACACCGGAATAAGTGACGTTACTACTTTAGCTCACAAGCTACACTTTTGAATTTTCTTCAACTAGAAGCATGAAATTGATTATTTACACAGATTAGTGATAAGATCACTGTGGCCTGTTAATGCCTCATAAAACTGCCCATTGCTCCAAGAGGATTCTTAGCAGGTGGTGATTTCTACTGTCTGAAAACTTTATTGCGGTCAAACAAAAATGGTACTTGATGTCATACTTTTTGCAATGGTTAATACCAGCCTGCACATATTTGTGTGAAATGTGTTTACATATATACATATTATGCCTTTCTGTCAGGATATAAGTCAGACTACTAAACACATTGATAAAATTCTTGCGACTACAATCCAGTACCATTTTGTTTGATTTTCCAATGCCATGTTGCAGAAACAAATTTGTGGGAACATGAGAAAACCTATGTTGTGTATGAGAAAACAAAGCCTCGGAACACAGCAACTGTGCTGCTGGTCGGTGCCTTTGTAGTCCCTTTTAGACAAAACAACCCCTGTGCTGTATAAATTCAAAATGTAAACACTCAAGCCATTTTTGTTCCACCATGTTCGCTTCGGATGAAAACCACAAATACAAGGTTTCTTGAAATGGGGCTCATGAGTTTATAAAACTGGAAAATGCATCCATTGAAGACCATGACCAGTAGATCAGGTTTGGTTCATCAAACAATTAATGAATTCAATAATACTTGGGTCATTCAAAAGTAATACATTGTCAATATTTTTGTTTAACCCTTATTTAAATTTGAATTAAGTAACAAATTCGTTTCTAAAAAGAATTGCATCGCCTTGTTTAATGAAAATTTACATTGTTGTTATGGACGTTTTTAGTAACGTTATGTATTCCCACAACAGGCGGCCCCTGTGGCCGAGCGGTTAAGAGCGCTGTTTCTTAATCACTCGATCACCTCACCACTGTGTCTGGTGTGGGTTCGAGCGACGCTCTGGCCACATGTGAGACAAGCCAAGTTCTGCTTGCGGTTGTGCCAGGTGGTTTTTCTCGGGGTTCACCCGTTTTCGCCCCACCTTCTGATTGGCCCGTCTCATATGAGCTGAAATAAACTTGAAAGGGACGTTAAGCTGAATAAAAAAAAAGTGTTAATACACGTGAGGTCATAATTTTTATTACATGACGTTATGCACTGGAAAAAAAGCTATGTCATATGATTTTTAGAGAGCTAAGTGTTATATTCAGGAAACACAGTGCACAATATTTTGGTATATTATCATATGACGTCGCTGTTTTCCAGTGGATAACGTCATGTCATAAAAATCATATAGAATAGAATAGAATAGAATAGAATAGAATTTATTATAATGCACAACTATACCCAATATTTGGGTTAAAGGCATATATAACAATGAACAAATACAATGTACAAACACAATATGACTTTCACACAAACACATTCACACACACACACACACATACACAAAGTGAAGTCAGATCATAAATCAGTTGATAAATTGAATAAATGGTTTGGAGTCTTATAACTATTCTTAGGTTTATGTAATTTCACAGTCATGTATAAAGGTAGCCACCGCTTTGATAATTTTCATATCAGAAGCTGTCATAAGTTTAATAAACGTATTATTAATATTAGTACCACGAGCAAAATCAATGTGATCAATGCTGCCAAACATTTTCATTCTTAATGTATCATATTTATGACATTCACATAAAAAGTGCATTTCATTCTCAATCTTATTGCAAGAGTTACATAACCTCTCCTCAGGTTTTTCTCTATAATACCTACCGCGTTCTATTCTAAGTCTATGGGTACTGATTCGAAAAGAACAAAGACACTTCCTTAAATCTCTATCAGACAACTGCTCAAGATATGGTTCAATTCCAAAATTTTGTTTAAACAGTTTGTAAGTTCGCAATTTTTTCATTCCTTTCATTTCAGATGACAAACGCTTTTGCCAAAATGAAATAAATCTTTCCTTTAATTTATTCTTAACTGAAAAAAGGAGTGAGGCTACATTTAATGTACTCTGATTTTTCCATACATGCGAAAACCCTAAGTCACTTAACAGAGATTTAACAAACTGTAACCAAGAATTGCTGTGACTATTGGAAGAATTCTTTTGTTCCAAGTATGCTTTATGAACTAGAGAATCTCTGTGCGAATGAACAGTATGTAACCAAAAATTTATACAGTTTGCTACGATTGAAATAATAAGAGGAAACAGTCCTAATTCACTTATGACGGCAAAGTTGCATGCCTTAGAATGAACTCCTAATGTATATTTACAAAACCTCATATATGTTTTATCAAATTTGTTTGTATTTTTCAAAGTCATTTCAAACATTTCCTCTATCGTTTTACCAACATAACATGATTTGTACCCTGACCATATCTCACTACCGTACAAAGCTATAGGTTTTACCAAAGCATCAAAAAAGCGCAGGAGTGAAGACGGTTTGATGGTTTTATCAAAAATACTTTGTTTGATTGAAAATAAAGCTCTGCTAGCTTTCATACTTAAAGTATTTTCAGCAACTGAAAATTTCGCATTGCTGGTAAATATAACACCTAAATATTTAAAAATCATATGACCACACATGTATTAACACTTTTGCGGGAATACGTAACGTCATTGACGACGTCCGTGACAACAATGTAAATTTTCATTGAAAATATGTCCACTTCAAAGGCGACAAAATCCTACTTTAAAAGTCATATGATAAAACGAATCTTACACTTGTGGTCATTTCATATGAAATTAATCACACTCGCCGAAGGCTCGTTTAATAAATTTCGTATGAAATTAACCACTCTTGTAAGATCCTCTATATATATAATAATTGTTATAATTAATTAGTTTAACTTCTTATTTAAGTTTAGTCTTAGTAGTAGGTGTGTGTAGGTGTGTCTTGGTTTATGTACATACATGTAGCATCAGTTATGATTCAATTTCAACAATACTGCAAATGAATCAGGTCATGACAAAAACTGATTTTGTATACATGTGGAAACAAAGGCACAGAACACTACAAAGCTGATATTAGTGTCTTTGTTTTCGCTAAATAAACTGTTTAACCTTTTTTTTTTCTCAAATTGAATTCAGGCATGTTGCATAATCTACAAGTGCACATCCCAGTTTGTAAAATATCTGGTTAAAGCACTACAAAAGGTTTTCTTGAGACATGGCCTCAATATAAATGGGGTTATAAACTCTTGACTGGGAGGGAAGATAAAGAGTGACCACTGCAGCCAGTTCACAGCTGGAGTTTATTTAGATAAATGTTCTGTGAAAATCTGTAACTGTACAAGTGCCATTAGTGATTAAAAAGGGTAATTTGAGCTTTCCTCAAAATGAGGGAATTCTTGAGCTTGTGGTATATAGTATTACTAGGAAGGAACGATGTCGTCATGTGACTGAATTTTCATGATAATATCAAATTCGCACCAAAATATCTTTGGGGGTATTAAACCTTATTCAAAATTTGCATTTGGTGACGTATATCATCACGGTCGGATTAAGTGATGGTTAATAACCATCGAAGTTTGTTTTACCGTATCACGCACAGCGGCGTAAAAAGGAAATGAGCCTTCTCAGGAGAAAACCAACAATGTTGTTTCCGATCAGGTGCGACACGTAGTCACAGAAAAGAGCTAGAAGCGGGAAATTTCGGATTTAAGAAGAAGAACTGTACTATCCGTCGAGCTAAAACAAAGTCGCTGATCAGTTCGCATATGCAGATTGTTTGTTTTCTCATGAGGCGGCTCAAATGTGGCTTTGAATTTGCTTATCGGGTTATCTTTTACGCCTAAATTTTTGACGACATTAAGCCTCTTCAAACAAAACACTTTGAATACAAAGCTAATCATTTAAGCAGAAAGGCATTTGCTGTGATTGTATTAAAGTTCCTTTCTTGTCTTCACCTGAACAAGGGTAATGAGCGATTTCGAACCAGCTGGCTCCTCGTAACATATCTCGTCAATATCAAAATGTAAATTCTATCATTAGACATGCTACTGGGCAGAGATCAACAAAGCCCTATAGATGTTTCGTTTAGGCATAGTTTCCCTTTTTGTTAAGAACTTCTAAAGCTGAATATAAACCTTCAGTAAACACATTCTCTCTCTCTCTCTCTCTCTCTCTCTCTCTCTCTCTCACACACACACACACACACACACACACACACACAAGACCGCGTGCACGCACGTATGCACACACGAAAACACGCATGTCTATACGCACGCACGCAGGTCTGCGAACACGCAGATGCAAACACCCACGTTGCTCCCAAAGAGTTGGCACAACTTATTTTCCCTGGAATAATAACATGACCTTAGTCAATTAATTTATTTTGCGCTCACACACACACATGCACGCACACTAAAATTTACGCAACTAATTGTAAGGATATCCTGTCTCCGTATCAAACATCAAATCATCTGCGAATCCAGGTGTAAATCTGACCATATCTCCTAAAATAGATTTTATCTGTGTGCATCTAAAAATAGAGCTCAATGAGTGTATTTAGGTAGTTTGTTTAATCAATACGACATCGCCTTTCAGCGATTGATAAAACCACAGAGTTTGCCCACACAATAGAAACTTTTCCCAGACAATAGAAAACAGCTATACGCAAAATGCACTTTCTGTACCCTGAAGCATGTTCACGGGCATGCGCACCAAAACTTTGGATTTGATAACACACAGAGATTTTCGAGTCATTTTGATGCTGATTCTGGACAAAGGTTTTCAGATAATTGGCCAATTTAAAAGATGAGATGAAAGAAAAAATGTTGCGTTGGCTGTGGAACTCAGTGTATTAACTGTCTGTTATATATGCTTGAAGCCAAAACTAACTTTACACTGTTTTTGTTTATAGTTTTTTTCGGGTATAGCTGTGTAATATTTATTATGGTTCAGGTGAATGAGGTCGATGCGGAGCGAAGCTGGTTTGGAGAAATGAAAATGAAGTCGGGATTGTGTTGTGAAAGGGCATTTAATGTAATGCCATGGATTTTGAACTATTCATGTGAAAACTTGTATAAAACAATCCTGTAATATTTACATTTCTGCAATCTGGGCAATGTAAAAGCGCCATACCGGGGATCTGTCTCAGGCTGTACCCCAGGGATCTGTCTCAGGTTGTACCCTATGGGGATCTGTCTCAGGTTGTACCCCAGGGGATCTGTCTCGGGTTGTACCCCAGAATGCCCAAAGCAGAAAAAATGATAGCATAATAAATTTACAACTCTGCATAATTAGACCAACGTAATGATAACAAAAAGAATGAATGGCAACATGCTTAGACATACTCTAAATACAACTTTTGACAAGAAAACAGTCCGGAGACTCAACATCTTTGCTTTGTAGAAAACCTCATGTTTCACGTGTAATTTGTGTAAATGTTTTATAACAATCGGAAATGATTTCCCATAGACTCATAGTATAAATGTCCAAGTATAGCATAATCTAAACTAACTATAAAACAAGTACATAAAATGACCAATAGATATAATAAAAAGGAACTGCTTTTAGCCTTAAAAATAATAAATGATAGGAAAAACCTAGCCCTGTCAAGCGGGAACACTGAGGAGGTGGAATGGGAGGAGGCGGTTTAAAATTTTAATGTTGGAACGTTTGGCAAAGGTCTTGCCTCGATCAGTTCTAAGAAAGCAATGCGCGTGTGACGCGGAATCGAAGCGTGGTCTGGAGATGGTGGATTCTGATTGGTTCACTTGAAAGTGAGCTGATAAAATAAATTAACTGATAAGCTATGCGGCTGAATGATTCGGCCCAATGTTTACAGGTTAAGCTATTCGTCCTGTCCATAAAATATTTTACTGAAGTAAAACCATTTATGGTTCAGGTGAATGAGGTCGATGCGGAGCGAAGCTGGTTTGGAGAAATGAAAATGAAGTCGGGATTGTGTTGTGAAAGGGCATTTAATGTAATGCCATGGATTTTGAACTATTCATGTGAAAACTTGTATAAAACAATCCTGTAATATTTACATTTCTGCAATCTGGGCAATGTAAAAGCGCCATATATTGCCAACTGGCAATAACGCCCAGACAAGCGGAGCAAAAGACCGGAATTTCTTGAATGTTAGTGAATATACCCGCTCGACAAGGCTATAGTGGATAAACTAACTTAGTGGAACCATGTTCTGTGAATTATTTTGTGAATTATAAAACTGTACCTGATGTAAAACCTTTTAAAAAACAATGAATAACTATATCTTTAAATTAAGCGTTGAACTAGTTACCTGAATATTCTCAGAGATCATGCTGTCTCATTCCAGACATGATACAATTACTGTACCTATTTGTTTGTATTGAATATATTCTATACTTGATTATTTGCAATTTTGCAGCTTGTACTATGTATTTGCACTACCAATGTCTTCACTGATAACATACTTAAAATATATACACGTAACTTTGCAAAGTATGCCATCGAAATTGATGGAACTATATATACATAAAAGAGTGACTTCATATTTGGATGTACTTAACCAGCTAACCTATGCTTGACAATTAACAACTCTTATCTTGACATGTGTGACCTTTGATTCTAGCTGTCTCACACAGACTAGGTAATAGTACAAGTGTATGCATGTGAAGTGAAAACCATACTGTCTCCTACAGATATGGTGGCACTATCGAATACATGACCAAATTGGCAATATGATTATACAATACATAATTTACATGAATGTCATAACAGAACATGGTCACATGCTTAATGGCATAAGATGTAACTTCTTATGCCTATATGAATTTACTCAGTATAACGTCACTTCTCATCAATATTTGACCTAACAAAGCTTGCCAACTGAAGGTATCAAAAGAAGGATTCGACCGTCTTATAAGATATTTCACTGTCTCCACAGATGAAATGGGTGCTCTTAAGTCTTCTATGGTGATGGTTGAACAATGACCTTAACAACTGCAACGTTATTATTCTGCTGTCTCCACAGACAGAATACTCATAGTGGTTGGATTCAATGTAAATTGTGGTAATTGAATATTCGTTGTGATTTTATGATAACTTTTATATTAATATGTTAGGGGCCACTGTTGGGCAGCGAATATATTTAGTATATGCTGAACTTTTCCAGCGTCCTAGTCGTTTTAGCTGTGTATCCGAAAAGTTGTTTTGGTGTGCATGACATGCTCCTCCGATTCTAAATGCATGTGTAGTGTATTTAGATGGATCTAAACCTAAACATGTAATACATTCTCTAAGTGTTGCTGCAAACTGATTTGATGTGATAGGTAACCCATCTGTTGTAATGAACAAAGGACCAGGGGTTGACCCTCTTATCCTTAAATATTTGGTCAAGGCCAGAACTGGACAAATTGTAGTGTCATTTTGTCTGGTTAAAGTAATTGGTAATGGAATCCCCCCTTTAGAATGTTTGTGTTGTTGCATGTTAATGATGACATGTAACAAACCTTGATTATTAGTTCCCAATTCAAGGTTATGGTACTGTATGATATTGGCTGAACCAAACTGTGTTGCCGTGAATTCCCCAACTCTAAGTAAGGCAAAAAAGGCAGTGAGGAACATGGCATTATAGAGAATTCTGTCGTATGGTGAAGAGATGACAAATGCTAGTGTGTTTATCAAAGATTTCAGTATGGTGACTGTTATAGGTAAGCGTTTGTCATGTGATTGCGTTACTTTTTGTGCTGCAGTGAGGATCTTCTTAACAATGAAATTGTCTGTAATGCTGGGATAACCCATCATTCTATGCATGTAATTAATGCCCGCTACTTGTGCCTGTATCGAGGATCCCTTTAGGCCTTGTTTTAAACTGAATACTATAAATTGGGCTATTTGTAAAGGCTGGATTGGAAAGACTTTTTCCAATGGATAGTACCTGGCATGAAAATTCAAGAAATTATGGTATGCATGTTTGTAAGCTGCCTTAGTGGCTGGTGCAACTCCATGTGATAGTAAGTTTACCACTGTTTGGTTCAAGTGATGCGTAGCAGGTGGGATGGTACTGGTGTGGGCTCTTTGTCCATCCAGGGAGCCATAGCGATGAATTTGGACACCTGTGAATGGGAAATTAGGTCGGATAAAGTATTTAGTCTGCCTGGCAAATGAACAGCTCGAATGAGCAGGTTGTGTTTCATGCAGCACAAGACAAAGCGTCTAACTAGGTGCATGATGAGTGTGTTTTTGCTAGTTTGTCTATTGAGTATGAAGACCACTGCATAATTGTCAGTGTGTAGGGTGATGCAGGAATTCTTAAGAGAAGAGCCCCAGATTTCTAATGCTAGTACTATTGGGAACAACTCTTTCCAAGTTATACTGAAATCAGACCAATCCGCAGGCCATGTTCCGTTAAACCAGTGATTTTTGAAAAGAGCCCCATACCCAATCGAACCAGATGCGTCTGTGTAAAAATGTAAGGATTCTGACGTTACCCATCTTTGTTCCCTTAATATGTTGCGTCCATTGAAGTGTTCAACAAATAACTGCCATGCATGCAAATCTTTGCGGCTTTCCTTGTTAAGTGTTATACGGTGATTTGGTTTTTGCACTGACTTAGTCAAATCGTAAAGTCTACGTAAGAAACACCTACCAGGTACCACGACTTTGCAACAGAAGTTCAACAGACCAAGAAGTGATTGCAGTTCTTTTAATTTGATTTTCCGTTTGTGGCTGAATTCATGTAATAATCTCCTGAGCTTCAACAATTTGTCTTGTGGAAGTCGTGCTTCCATCTTCACAGAGTCAAGTTCCAGACCCATAAATGTAATACAGGTGGTGGCAAATTCTGTTTTTTCCTGTTTCATAGGAACGCCTAACTCGAAGCACATATCCAAAAAAGTTGATAGCTTTTTGTTGCACTGGCCACTGTGGGGTGTATCGAAAATCAGAAAATCATCTAGTATATGGACGATATGCTCAATGTTGCATTTGTGTTTTGCAGCCCATTCTAGGGCAGAGCTGAAGGCTTCAAAAATGGCACATGAGGAGGAGGCTCCAAAAGGGAGGCAACTATCATAATAAAATTCTGAACCAAATTTAAACCCCAATAAAGGTTGATCATGAGGGTGTATTGGGATTAATCGGAATGCTGAGTCCACATCGGTCTTGGCCATTTGTGTTAAAGGTCCCAGTTTGACTAAGATCTGGACTGCATCGTCAAATGATGCATACTTGACTGAAGCGAAGGCTGGGTCTATAAAGTCATTCAAGGAAGAACCAGTTGGGCAGCTTAAATGGTGTATAAGTCTAAATTGGCCGGGAGCTTTTTTGGGAACAATGCCAATCGGGCTTATCTTCATATTTGGGAAAGGGATATCTTTAAATGGGCCTTTGACGCGTTTAGCTTTAACTTCAGTGTTTATTTTACCCTGCACTATATCTGGGTGTTCCCTGCATGATTTCAGGTTTGCAGCTGACGTGGCTGTTCTAGGGCCGACATAACCTAGTTGGAAGCCATGTGTAAAACCATCGATTAAGTATTCCTTATCCTGATATCCAAGTAAAAGCTTTATGAGAACTTCAACCTTGACTGGTGTAGTAACCTGGTTATGTTCTTGTGTGTGTGTTTGTGTTTGAGCTGTTTGAGGCTTTGAGCGGCCAGTATTTGTGTTGCTGAGTGGTTGGTTTGACTTTGTGATGTTTTGACTTCCTGCGTTTTGTGGTGTGGATCTTCCCTGTGAAGTACAGTTGGTTGCTGGATGGGAACCCTTGCAGAGACCACACTTGTGGTGGAATCTACAGGTTCTGTCCCCGCAGAAACCCCGTCTGTTGTATGTCCAACAGGTGAAGTCATGGAATTTTCTACCCTTGTTTGAGGATGATGGTTGTGTATTTCGGAATTGTCGAAAATTGTTCCGAAAGGGCCGCTGTGTGGGTGTGTTTAAAGCCATAACCCAAAATTCTGTATGCAACCTTCCCCAAGGTATTTGAACAGTTTCACGTAACATGCGAAACTGTTGGTCGTATAAGTACCAACTCAGACCTGTACTGCGTCGGGCTAAATCACGCACGATTTCTGCATATTTTAGAAGTTGAGGTGCTTCTATTGGAAACCGTTCTGTGTATATGGCCATGAACCTCAAGAAAGCTGAGGTCCACATTTCAATATTGTAAATTTTACGAGTTTGATTTGGTACCAAGCTGATTTGTGCTTTTGAGCTAAGTTGAAGGTGGAAATTTGTGTTAGTATTGTTCGCGTAAGTGCGCGGTAGTAGTGTTGCTAGATCAATAAACTGGTTTTTCCAGATTTTCTTTTTAATTTTGTGTGGAAGTTGTTGTGAAATTGCAGTAGAAATTGGTTCTGCATATTGAAACATTGAGGTATTAAGGTTGATACCTTCATTTGGCAAGGCATTCATTAGCTGAATGTGCTGGGAACCTAAATCATTGATATCTTCATCTGATGATGAAGACTCCTCTTCGGATTCCTCGCCTTCGGATGACGAGTCTTGCAGGATCTGTTGATAGTTTGTGTAGTGACTCAGTGAAGGTTGTCCCTGTAGATGATTTAGATGTATAGGTAGGGTCTGTTGTTGACATAGACCCTGGTACGCACTTTGTCCTCCAGTCTGAGTTTGTATTGTGTCTTGGAACTGGATTGGTCGTATGTTTGTGGACCTTGATTTTGTTTTCTTTCTGGTTGTTTTCTTTGCTGTGGGTTGTCTTAGGAAATTTACTGGTGTGTTAATGTCCCCTACCTCCGTTCTGAACACTTGTGTTGTGTTGGCTGGGGTTTTGAGTCTTGATTTAGCCTTACGTTTGTTGGCAACCGGCATTGGCTGAATTTCCACATGTCCTGGGAATGTGTCTTCAATTGAAGTGTTTATGTTATTAAGTAAATCCAATTGTGTGGCAGTAGCTGTAGATGTTTTTGTAGCTCTTAATTTTCTTTGGCGTTTTGAACCGATTTGATTAGGTTTTGACACTTTCTTGGCTCTTTTAGGGTTAACTTTCTTAATTGTCCTTGGACTGGCTAAGTGTGGATCAAGTTCACCTGTATTATCATGTGTTAGTGTCTCATTTGTTGTGTTTGGGATGATACCAGTATTGTTCATGTTCACTATCTCCGAAATATCGCCATTACCCGTGTGTCTGTTACTATTTTCTGTGTCCATTTGATTGTCTGCTATGAGAACTGTTGTGGGATCTGACAGTAAGTTGATTTGACCCTGGTTTACATTTAGTATGTCCATAATATTGTGGTCTTTGTCCCCATCGCCCGTGATGTCGACTCTTGGCATTTTCGGAATGCCATTTGTCGCTGCCTCATCATTGTCATTTTCACAGCAGCCGAATCTCTGAGTTGATGCTGTTCTCTTCCTGTCACATGGTAGCATCTGAAAGGTAAATCATTTGCGGCAGTAAATATGGTAAAATATTTTGGCTGACCCGTCTAACATATCTCTAAGATAACTATACCTTGTACCACTTTCTTTAAGTTTGAAGTTGTAATCATGTACATTATTTTGTTCATTTATATAATATTAACTTTTATTTCTGAACGAAAAGGCCGTCAGCCTGTTATCATTTTTATTTGCCATACAGAGCTAGTGAGATGATCATACCGTATAAAAATTATATATATATATTATTCTATATATATGTTTTTTTTTTTTTTTTTTTTTTTTTTTTTTTTTTTTTTTTTTTTTTACACCGTAATGGGGCAGTAGATTATAAAATCTGATGAGCACATTATATAGAATTCCTGACACAAATCATTTTGTAATGAGGAAGGCCTTATAGGCTTCACAATTGCCCCCTGATAAATTGGATTTTAATGACAGTATTTGTTAACAAAACACAAGAAATATATAAAATGTAAAGTAAAACTTTGGCCAGTTATTTCAGTTTTACCCAAATATACAAGATGAAAAAAGTTTTCAAGAGGATGAGCAGTCACATACATTAATGTTTTTATGCAATGGGTGAACATTCACACCCTTTAAGTACATGTATGACAAGTTTCTGAAGATGATGCACCTTCACCTCCATTTCATTCTATGGGTGAACAATCACACCCTTTGCAGAATGAGACATTTTTAAGAGGATGAACCATCACATCCATTTCATTCTATGGGCGAACATTCACACCCTTTTTGTTATTATAATGAAATTGCAGTAGAGGATGAACCATCACATCCATTTCATTCTATGGGCGAACATTCACACCCTTTTCGTTAATAGTGTAGTGTCGGTGCGGTGCGACACTAGCGGAGAGATGGTGCTATCTGGGGGCGAAACGACTACAATGGGAGGACGTCGAACGCAACCTAGATCCGGGCATGCGCTGGCAGACGAATTCAAGAATCCATTGCTAGAAGGCGACAAGCTGAAGCTTCCCCGAGACAAAGGGCTGTTTATCTATCTATATCTGTTGGCTGGAGTGCCTGGAAGACTTATTTAGGTAATTAATCCCTTACACGTCCCGAGCGACGCTTTAATGGTGTCAGAAGTGATTCCGAACTATAAATTTCGGTGACTGAAGATTTGACACGGCGAAAACAGGGTCTGGTTTTGACAAAGTTTCCGTGTCCAATATCTTCTTTATTTACTGAGATATTTCGGTCATTTGTGCATCAAAACTTTCTTCTAAATTATTTACCAAATTCTGAAAATTTCGTAATTTTTGCAAAAAATAGTAAAATTTATAAATCACGTGACTAAATTCCGCGCGAAAATTCGCCGACCGGAAACCCAGGCAACTTCCGCCGAATTGTCATTTGCAGAACAACGCGGAAGTAAGTTGAAAAATATAATAAATTTGTTTATTTCTTTAAAATAATTCAAACATTGGATATTTTTGGCAGTCCAAGTCCAGTATTTAATTTCTTCACATAAGTTTGTCAACTGTCAGTGACGATTTTTCATCTTTTGATCGCTTTATCGAACTTTACAATCTGCAAACAAAATTTTCTAACTTATGCATCTGGACATTGCTGGTTATCATATTGGAAAATGTTATTAAATCTTTAATTAGTATCGTTGCAGGCATTATGACTTTGGCAATACATTCCAATTACTATGCCATTGTGTGGTTGCAAATCCAACTGAATGACCCGACTAGTGGAGGAATGCAGAGCTTTCGGACGTTTCGTTGCCTGTATGGTAGACTAGCTACTAGTCTGTAAAACATATTTATGTCATATGATTATTGTTTTCATTTTTATTATTTTCTCTATATTGAAATTTCTCGAGTCTCTAAGCTAGTCTATCAATGAATTTTTCTTCAATCATCTTGGCTGAGTTTTACAGACTAGTAAAAAGCAACATCCCTCTGAGAAATGATTGACAGTAAATGGCTATCAAATTGACCATCTCTAATTCCTTGATGGAGATTAGCACCAGTGTTTATTTATATTTCAGTAGGTTGATGGTTTTACAGCCTTGAAAGTTTCTATGATGAAATGAATTGAGCATTCAGAAACCAATCTGGCCTCATGAAACAATGAATGGATTTTTTTTTAATTTTTACTTATTGTCTTCCCAAAATACTTTGCACTTGTTACATACACTGATATTGATGCAATTTTTGAACTTAGTTATTGTCAGAGAACAGCAACAACACCAATAATTATAATATCTATTATTTATGATAATATCTTTACTTTAGCATTAATGCCAGTCTTACATACGGTCCTCGTGTTAATACAGACATTTGCATTGTTATTCCAGACCTTTTATTTGTTTGTTTGTTTGAGTTGTGGTTTAGCGTACCAGTCAACAGCAATGGTCATGTCGGGACATTGCCTCCATTTTGTGGGGCTTGTACCTAAAACTGGACGTCATGACATCCAAAAAGTCAAATATAACCACCAATCTAAGCCAATAAGGCTTATATGAGCCACCTCGTGGGAAAACCAACAATGTGGTTTCCGAACAGGTCCGACACAAACCGACCTGTATAGTCACAGAAGCAGGCTAGAAGCTTGAAATTTCGGATTTAAGAAGAAGAGACATTGTACTACACGGAAACAAAGGCGCTGATCAGCTTCGCGGCTAATGCGAAGCTGATCTGCGAAGCTGATCTGCGTCTTTGTTTTCGCCTATGCAAATTGTTGGTTTTCTCACGCGGCGGCTCATAGGTTTTCTTGGGTAGGCTCAGACCTGGGTAGGCTCAGACCTGAGCGGTTAACCAATAATCAGATGGACATTTTGTAGTGTGGAAGCTTCACCTGGAGGCACAAGCAGCCCATCCATTTCATTAGGGCCCAAAGGGCAGGGGCCAAAACTTTTTAGACATTGTAACTTGTTATGCATACAACAGCTATATTACAGTAAGCAAATGCAAAATGCTGCATTGGTTTGGCCCTGAAAAAAGCTTTTTGATGATCAATTTTTAAAAGAAATATGCACTAAATATTGGTAATTGTCTAGAAACCGAGTTATTTGTATAACTGACCTCAGGCTGCTCAGCTGATGACAGTGGGTATGAAGCATCAAATCAAACCAGACAGACAGACAGACAGACTGACTGACAGACATGAAAGCAGGCAGGCAGGCAGACAGACAGACAGACAGACAGAGTACACCCTAACTGATCAGCAGCATAATAAAGCATAACTTTGTATTATGTATATTCTTCTTATTTGTGTTTGCCTAAATCAATAAACCATAAAAATTCCTGAATGCACTGCTTCTCCAATGTTCTACAAATTGCTGGCACCTTTGTAACTTGCATAATGACAAAGGTCAAACTCACTTTACAATTCTTGGTGTGGAATATTCAGGATGTAATTCTTATCAGGTACAAGATGGTGTTGAATATCTGTCTAAATACAGGGTCATAAACCTTTGAATACCACTAAGCACTTTGCTGTTAAGATTTTGACATTGATAAATGTGCCCTACGATTTCTGAGGCTGCTGATTTCGGATTTTACAAGGCTTAGAAATCGAGCCCCATCTATAGACTAGACTAGCCGCAGAGATAAAAAAAATGAAAATTACGAAAGGCGTTTTTCTTTATTTCTAAGCCTTGGGCAAGGCTACCTGTATGGCAATTAACAACTCCAACTATTGTTGATGCGAGAATTCAACCAATAATCGAAGCCCGTGTCGGCTACTGATTTGCGTTTTTGAGCCCGTGTCAGCTACTGATTTGCGATTTGGAGCCTGTGTCGGCTACTGATTTGCGTTTTTCAGCCGGTGTTGAATACTGCTTTACAGTTTGCTCACGCAGTTTATCTAATAATTTTCTTGATCCTGTATGGTATCAGAAATTTTAGGTTCCCAATTCAGTCTCTACTTTACAACATTTTAATAATACAAAAAAACAGTAAATTTCAATCAAGCTTCACAATTTTGTAGAGATTGCTCCATTCTTTTCAAATTAAAAGGGGGAGGGAAAATAGTGAGTAATATTTAGGCAAGTTATCTCATCTCTAAATATTATTCTGAATACAATCAGACATTTATGTCAAAGTAATTTATTTGAAAAATTACAATTACTTCATTCAATTATATTTGATTACTTGGCAAAATTACAGGAACTATCATTTAGCTGATTTCATCTGTTTCCAGTTTGATAAGATTCAAAGATATTTAATTAAAAGTAATTACAGTTTTATGTAGTTCAAACATTTGGTAATTTGGAAAATCTAGTAGTATTAAATTAAAGTAATTTCATTTAAGGGAGTTCATTCATATGATAACTTATGAATAATATGATTCTAAACCATATCAGCTCTACAAGATTTAGGTCCTTTGGATAAATCATCATAAAAATAAAATCAGGATTTAAATAAGGTTCCATTCTGTTATGCCCGTGTTGGCGTAACATGTTTTTAAAATAATTGTATGGTTAGACTGTGCCCGTGTAGGCATAACACATAACCAAATATTTGGTGAATAACATCTAAAGGCAAATGATCATACAATTCACTGGAATTGGCAACTTTATATACTAACCTTCTTAGGTCATTGATAGAAATCAATTTCCAGCTTGTAAGGTAAATCTTGTATAATGATTCAAACTTGAGATACCTTACACACAAACTTGAAATGATACTAAGTACACGTTAAAAATGACATGCAAAATCTTTCATATTTGGTCTTTTCTTGCATGTATTAAATTTTGATACAGTTGTGCAAATTTGTTCCATTAAGTCAAAAGCAGTCAGATTACAATATGGCAAAACCTACATCATACAATTTGGAAGGGAAATTAAGGATAAACTTTTGCAAAGAATCTGACATGCGCTTCCTTCCGCATGTTGGAAAGATAGTAGCCGAACGAATGTCAGAATTCAGGAGCAAGCATGGTAATATAACCAAAAGAAATATCCTTGACATCCCTAACCTGAACATATCAAGGAATTTTATAGCTATGATAGATTTTGCCGAAAATCCTGATTACAGTTCTGTCCCGTGTAGGACTGACTTGAGTGAGCAGGAAATGAAACTGGAATCTACTCCTTCAGCTGTTGGCTGGGAGGATCAGTCACCAGAAACATGGTCTAGATCAGATGTCTCTGGTGCATCTTCTAAAAGCAGGAGACAGTCAAGGCTCTCTTCAGTGGGTAAACGAGTACCTATACCTGCATACTCACCTGGAGGGACACCCACCCGTCCTGTGCCAAAAGCAACTAGGCAGCGAAGACCAGCATATTCTCCGGGAGGGACACCCACCCGTCCTGTGCCAAAAGTAACTAGGCAGCGAAGACCAGCATATTCTCCGGGAGGGACACCAGTTACGCGGCAGAACTTTGGATTGCTGGTTTCGTCGTCCGAATCGTCAGATGAAGATTCCAGCTCTGAGGAATCTGATTTTACTGAGGCAGAATTTGCCCAGGAAAGGTTCCTGCTAGCCAGCCAGGCTCCTGAAGAGAGCCTGTATGAATGGGCAGACAGACTTAAAGTGCTGGCTTTCAAAGCATTTAAAGGCAACTCTCACAGTTACGTCAATAAATTGTTTATAAGACAGTTTTGCCTTGAATGCATTGATCCAAAGGCAGGAAAATATGCACTAGGTTATCATCCTGAAACCCTGGACAATGCCATGGATCACATTAAGCAGTACTTCATGACATACCACCAGAAGCAATTGCAAAGTCCAGAGGCTAGCTGTTCTAAGGATTTATCCACAGTTGGATTAAATGTAGCACAAAGTTAGTACAGAGTTAGTTTCACCGTGTTGGAACATCTCTGAGGATCACGCTGTCTGTTCTGCAGGAGTCTCTACTGATGTATCTGATCTTAGTCAGATCTCCAATCCCTCGTCCAGTTTGGGACCAAGAGTTGAAATTGAGAGAAGTAAAGAAAGAATGGCAGAATGCTCCACTGAAGAGGTTATACAATCATCTACCACAACGGCAGTGAAGGAAGATGATCTGTTTTTAGAAATAGAGGAAATCCTTGCAGCAGAGATTGCAAGCGAAACTTTTGATAAACAATCCTCTATCTCAGAAGCAGAGAAGGAAGAGAATATGTTTTTGGAGATAGAGCAAATCATTGCCGCAGAGATTGTCCATGAAAGCACTGTGGTGGAGATTACCAGAGAAGCAGCTGTCGAATCTCCCGTAGGTGAGAGTATCACTGAAGCAGCTGTTGATGCATGTATTACAACTGAAATTGTATCTCCTGTGGGTGAGATTAACAATGATACAGACATTGGTAATACATGTACTGATACTGAAACAACTGAAACAGTCGCTCAGGAATTGACATGCACCACAGAATCTGTATCTCCTGTTAGTGAGATGACTAGTGTAGTACTCACTGGTGACATTACACGTGACACTGAAGACGTATCTCCCGTTGGTGAGGTTGCTAGTGGAGCAGTATTTGGCATAGAAATTGATGAATCTGAGCAATCATGTCCACATGAACAATCTAAGACGGGCTGTACACATATACAGTGTTTGGATTCAAGTCTCCTGTGCGGAGGTATTGACCAGAGTTTGGTGGAAAAGGCTCAGAACGACCTGAAGAATCCAGAAGACAGTAGGTGTAAGTTGGATAGACATGTTGTCCAGGGTAACACAGAAGAAGAAACTACTGTGGACGGGGAGGTTGCTCGTTCAACAAATCTGATTGGTACAGATACTGCTTTGCTAGAGGAAAAAAGCGTTGATCTTTCTGGTCTTGGGACTGCATGCAATCTGACAAGCCTGGGAGATACTAGTATTAGCATTGTGCCCCAGACTCGTAATCAAGGCTGGAGCGATAATACTAACCCGGATGACATTCGTATGGTATCACCTTTGAATTCCAATCTAGGTAGTCCTGAAATCGAGAATCCAGCAGACCAGGTTTCTGTCAATGAAGTTGAGCCACGTGAGCGAGACCATGACTGTCAGCCATGTCCTGACCTGCAGACGGAGGTTTCTCAGCACTTTGGTCTGAATCTTCAGAGTGGAGATGGTGACCACAGTGGTGCTGAAGAAGAAGATGTTCTAGAAGATAGTAACACAGATACTAATGATGCCAACTACGAGGAACAAGGCCGTCAACCCAGCTGTTCTGGACCAAAACAATGGGATCCAGGTGGTTCTCTTGCTGGCACTTCTATTTAGTGTCAGTTGTTCCAAGTGCGTTGTCCCGTGTAGGACAACTGTTGTCCCGTGCTGGACAATCTGTCTTGTGCTACAACACCATTGTCGTGTGCAAGACAAACATTTTAAGACTTGTCCCCGTGCTGGACAATCTGTCTTGTGCTGCAACATCAATGTCGTGTGCAAGACAAACACTGTACATAAGACGTGTCCCGTGTTGGACAGCTGTAAGTCCCCGTGTTGGATTATGCATACTGCATGAACATTTGCAATATTGTCTTGTGTAGGACAAGGTTGTATTTGCCATGCGCAGCACAATATGATAATGTCTCGAGCTTGACATAGACTGCCATTTATTAAAATAGCTTGCTTGTACAGGATACAGTATTATGTAAATGTGTATCCTGTGCAGGAGGACAATACAACTGAAGTTGTCCCGTGCAGGACAATAGTTTGGTTCAGCTTGTCCCGCACTGGACCCCGATTTCGGGTCCTTTTTAACAAAAGAGGGGAAAGTGTAGTGTCGGTGCGGTGCGACACTAGCGGAGAGATGGTGCTATCTGGGGGCGAAACGACTACAATGGGAGGACGTCGAACGCAACCTAGATCCGGGCATGCGCTGGCAGACGAATTCAAGAATCCATTGCTAGAAGGCGACAAGCTGAAGCTTCCCCGAGACAAAGGGCTGTTTATCTATCTATATCTGTTGGCTGGAGTGCCTGGAAGACTTATTTAGGTAATTAATCCCTTACACGTCCCGAGCGACGCTTTAATATAATTAAATTGCAGTAGAGGATGAACCATCACATCCATTTCATTCTATGGGCGAACATTCACACCCTTTTCGTTATTATAATTAAATTACAGAAGAGGATGAACCATCACATCCATTGTTTTGTTTTGGGTGAACAATCACACCCTTGCTATGTTGTGTTGAATGAGTGAACAATCCCAACTCATGCTTGAGCAGTGTCTGGCTGGCTATGAGAGATTTGGGTGAACAGTCACACCCTGACACTCAGTAGACAAACTAAAGACAAAAAAGGTACATCTGCAGTTCTGCACTCTGTGCTATACTCGCACTCCAGTGACTTGGTATTTGGTTTAATTTGAAGAACTAGGCGAAACTGGGAGATGACCTGTTTTAGGCTGTTTACAACTATTATTGGAATTTGAAAGTTTTTGGACAGCCGATAAAACAAACAAATGTTATTATAATGATGACTATACTTTTCAACATTGTTTACCCTGTGTGGCGATCCTTATAAAAGTGTAATCATCTAACTTTCTGAATTTCATTTGATTTTTTATGAAAGACGGAAAAAAGATGGCGGAAGGATGAAGGCTGTGTTCACGTCGAGCGCGCTGGATTTTATGAAATTTTATGAAAATGGATTTTAACCTGCATAATTTTTTACCAGCTGTGTTTTTAAAAGTGATCACCGTTTTAGAAAATGGAAATGAACCCGTTTCGTGGACTTTATCCCGAAGTGGGACAGGCCAATTTTCTTTGTCTGTCAAATCTCCCGCCATTGTGAAGGACAGGGTGAACTTTACTCAGAGGCCGCAGGATACCGGAAAAGCCGTTCCTGAAAGGAGCACCTCTAAGAAAAAGAAAACACCTGCCCGTGCCAGGAGAGACAGGAGGCGCTGGACCAAGTGGTACCAGAAGAAGAACTCTGGAGCCAGTGCACCCAAGCCTGTGGAATCCCGGCCATTAGTCCCAGAAACCAATCAGCTGGAATCCAGCCAAGAGGTTTTGGAGTCACCTAAAACCAAGCAGGACAATATTTCTGCAAATGCCATACACTTGGAACAGCCAGTGTGTTTGGAGCAAGAAGTTTCATCCTGTTCGGAGATTGACAGTGACGATGATGTTGATGAGCCAGTGTTTGAGCCGCCAAATTTCTGTGCAACTTGCTATGTGGGACCTCCAGCAGTGACATTGAAAAAGTGCTCCAAGTGTCAGCTATCACAATATTGTAGCCTTTCATGCCAGAAAGAGGATTGGAGTTCACATAAGTTTGCCTGTTCAATCGTGGCTGAACAAAGAACATCAAAAGGAAACTGTAAATAATTCACTTTAAATAGACTAGTTTTATCACGGATTTAATAGTGACTTTTATTCACCAGTTTATTGCCTAAGGCGTTTTATTTTTACACTTGTGGATTAACAGTTTTATTGTGTTGTGAACAGTGTTTTTACTAATGGTGTGGATAGACTAGCTTTTAACCTCACAGTTTTGAAGAAGTGAACTTTTATTAGCATTTTTAGAAACTTGACATTTAAGGTTTTACTCGTTTTATACGAGGTTCTCCTGACAGAGGAGGGATTTACAAACAACAACAACAACAACGGCGGCCATTTTGACGGTGTCGTGTGTATTGTTTACTGTCCCTATTTTATCCGGCAAAGTTAAAGGTTTTACGATAACCCGTTTTCTGCCGGAATACCTAGTGGCGTTGATTTGATGTAAGACACCAAAATTGCTCGTAAATTGTAATAATATTTTCGTTGACCAATTGGTTTGGAAAAATGTACGCCGTCTGAATCGATCATCCGACGACGGTTGGCACCCCAAAAGCCTTTGTGCCACCATAATTTACAGTTTTCCTTTCCTGATAGTTTCTCAGCTAGTAACTCGTTACATGTATCGACGTCTTTATTGAACTTTTTAATGTCGATATGACGACGTGTTGGTCTTGATGGATGGAAACGATGTAAAATTTGGATGACAACAACATGTTGAACATGGTAGTCACGAATGAGGGTGTCAACTAAATTATCGATTGTCGAGGCAAGTTTAATTGGATCAGCATTTGTAAAGCATAAGTCGTTGGTTCCAATGTCTAATATCACCAATTCCGGCTCAAAATCTTCTACGATAGACAATTGAGAACTTTTAAGGGATTCTACATTGGCACCCGGGCTTCCAGAAAACTGTATCATTACCTCTTTGGGATCTAAGTTTAACGTGAAGTTGAACTCGGATGGATTACTACGTATGAATTTTTTAAAATTGTTTACAAATGAATGACCAAGAAGTAGACATTTTAAAACCATTTTAATAGTTTACTTTTGAAAAGCATTCGAGGCACGCCTGTGAGGAAATGTATGTGCGGGGTTTCTCAAATGAAATCAGGGGCGGTCACGTGGGAAAGCCTCGTGTTATGCCGTCGCCATCTTTAATGCATAAAATTCTCCGGAAAAAGTATATAACAGGATGTAGACGTACCTTTCAACCGTTATTTCCTCGCACAAAAGTTCCTGTCACAATTTTCTAATATAAATGCATATTTTTAGAGGTAAAAAACCGTACAGTAAAGAGTATTTTAAAATTTTAATGTTGGAACGTTTGGCAAAGGTCTTGCCTCGATCAGTTCTAAGAAAGCAATGCGCGTGTGACGCGGAATCGAAGCGTGGTCTGGAGATGGTGGATTCTGATTGGTTCACTTGAAAGTGAGCTGATAAAATAAATTAACTGATAAGCTATGCGGCTGAATGATTCGGCCCAATGTTTACAGGTTAAGCTATTCGTCCTGTCCATAAAATATTTTACTGAAGTAAAACCATTAAACTGTGTGATGTGTATTGAATGCCGATCAGTTACGCATAAGGTAGGTGAAATGGTAAGGATGTTAATGACAGAATGCTGCCTCACGTCCCTATAAATATGCAAGGGGTCAATAAGTTTTTTTTTCTCCAAATCACATCAATTTTGAAGTGTTACTGTAGCTTTATGAATTAACAATTTTAAAGTTTGAAGACCAAATCTTTAAGAGATGTTATTGTATTGCTTATTCAATTTCAAATTATCTCGAATTTTCCTGCTCGAACAACACACTGGAGTGATGTTTTCATGTCCAATGCCCTTTTTGCGACATTTACAATTGTTTCAATGGAAAATCCCATTACAAAGTGTTTGCCATTTTTCTTTCGAACCGATGGGAATTTTTTCACCAGCCAGGGTTGCCACACATTTAACGTGTTCAAATCTTCTGTCTACCTTTGATTTGGTGCGAAAATGCCAATGTTGTGCTTTTAATGAAAGCACAGATAACTCGTAAGTGGATTAAGTTATATCGACCGCTTTACATGCATTATGCTTGGACACGTGTTGGAGACGTGTTATGTGTCAGGTCAGTTTAACTGCTACTGTAACATGTAATCAGTACTACCTGTTGTCATGCGGTGCAGATGGGGCTCGTTAGCCTTGGAAGGCAACTCATCTAGGAGTTAAGCTAGTTCTCTACACAAAAATCTAGCTGGGCAGGGGGAACTCATTAGTCTTGGTTGACAGTCCTCTTAGGAGTTTACAGGTCTCTAAACAAAACCTAAGGAAGGGTAGATGGAGCTCTTCAGCTGTGGCCAGCAATTCATCTAGGAGAAGGAAACTCCAAAATCAAACCTGTGTGTCTGGATATGCCTAGTCCAGATATGCAAAGACTGTTTCGGTAGATGGAGCGGAAGAAATCACCTGATTCAACGGTTCAGAAAGCGATACAGCAACATGTTGTGGAACATGCAGAGCGTGACAAGGCACTAAAGATGTTACGGTCATCCACTGCATCCAAACCCAACTCCAGACGTCTTGACCTGTGTCTTGCCTCTGGGCGCAGCTGGGCGAGGACTAGAGAGTGAGGTTGACGTTGCGCACCTCTTCCTCACTATAATCCAATTTCATAGCGCATGTCATCTTATTTCTCAACACACAAGCACTGCATACACAACAATTTCATCACACTTGCACCCACATACCTACAAAGTCCTGTGGCGATGGGCGAGTGGCGAAGCAGCAGGTGTAGGACACACTGGGAGCTGTAGTTGCAGACCTGCACACAGGCGGCTCAGTTCTAATGGTCGCTTTCTGTGAGGAGAAGCAGTAAGCAGAATTCGGCAGTCGGCTGAGCGACTGAGCAGCCCTATTTAGGACCGCACTGCTCACCCCCGTAGCATGGGGAAGGGGCTAGAAAAGGTGCCCTAAACAATAGCCTGCTTCAAAAACCCTGGCTGGTTAACCGCGATCAGCGGGGATCCCCTTAAGCGGTCGAAATACAAAGAAAAAAGCTAGAGTAATTCCCTTACGGATTGGCGCATGGAATGTGCGTACTTTAATGGACAATGCTGGGTCAGATAGCGTAGAACGGCCCTTGTGGGCAGAGAACTTGGGAGGTATGATATACAGATAGCTGCATTGAGTGAGACTCGGTTCGCAGATGTTGGGGAGATCAAAGAAGTTGGTGCTGGGTACACCTTCTTCTGGAGTGGACGCAAAAGTGAAGAGAGGCGTGAAGCAGGAGTTGGCTTTGTCATCAAAACAGAACTTGTTGGTAAGCTGTCAGGATTGCCAAAAGGCATTAATGACCGTCTAATGACATTGAGACTTCCTCTGTCAGGCAATAAACATGCAACTATTGTCAGTGCTTATGCACCCACAATGACCAATCCAGATGAGGTCAAGGACAAGTTCTATGATGACCTAGACAATGTTATTTCTGCAACACCCCGCACAGACAAGCTTATCCTTCTTGGCGACTTTAATGCCAGAGTGGGTACAGACCACCAGACCTGGGAAGGAGTTATAGGTCCAGAAGGGGTTGGAAAGTGCAACAGCAATGGTCTCTTGCTTCTCAGGAAGTGTGCTGAACATGACCTTCTAATCACCAACACAGTCTTCCGTCTACCTAATAGGAACAAAACATCCTGGATGCATCCCCGTTCCAAACACTGGCATCTCATAGACT
Organism: Rugalucina vietnamica; assembly: GCA_964017185.1. Taxonomy (NCBI): domain Eukaryota; kingdom Metazoa; phylum Mollusca; class Bivalvia; order Lucinida; family Lucinidae; genus Rugalucina; species Rugalucina vietnamica. The sequence goes on along the minus strand of OZ024873.1, from coordinate 72,802,816 downwards.
ATGTCATAGTGCGGAGAACAGACAGGCAGGATGTTAAAGTGACAAAGACTATGTGTGGTGCAGACTGCTGGACAGATCATAGACTGGTTGTCAGCAAACTCAACCTAAGAATACAGCCTGCGAGGCGACCTCAAGGCAAGAAAGCTCCTAAGAGACTGGATGTCTCAAAGCTGAATAAAGACAGCATGAGACAAGATTTCTTAACAGACATTTGCAACCAACTGGATGCAATGAATCTCAGTTCAGAGGACCCCGAAGAAAACTGGACAGTTTTCCATAAAATAGTTCTTTCTTCAGCTGCAAGCACCTTAGGCCATCCATCTCGCAAACATCAAGACTGGTTTGATGAGAATGATGACGAAATTCAGAGGCTTCTTGAAGAAAAGCACCGATTGCACAAGGCACATCAAGATGATACTAGCTCAGTATCAAAGAAAGCAGCCTACAGCAACATTTGTAAGACAGTCCAGACCAAGCTTAGGGACATGCAAGATTCCTGGCTGAGGAAGAAAACAGAAGAAATTCAGTCTTTTGCGGATAGAAAGGACATGAAGAAATTTCATGATGCACTGAAAACCATTTATGGTCCAAAGAGTTCTGGAGCCACCACATTGCTCAGTGCAGATGGAAACACTCTTCTCACAGATAAAGAAGCTATCTTGGAAAGGTGGGCAAAACACTTCAATAGTGTGCTTAATCGACCATCAAGCATCAATGAGGATGCAATCGACAGACTTCCACAGATAGAGTGCAATGTTCTGTTAGATGAATTTCCTACCGTTACGGAAACAAGAAAAGCAGTTCAACAACTATCATCTGGCAAAGCCCCAGGTGCAGATGCAATTCCTGCCGAAGTTTATAAGGCTGGGGGGCTACCCATGGCAGAGAAACTGACAGAGTTGTTTCACTGTATGTGGAGAAAGGAGGCTATCCCACAAGAATTTAAGGATGCATCCATAATCCACCTATACAAGCGGAAAGGAAATCCTCAAGTCTGTGACAATCACAGAGGCATCTCCCTCCTATCAATTGCTGGGAAGATACTTGCAAAAATTCTGTTGAATCGTCTGAATGTTCATCTTGATCAGACGGGACTTATCCCAGAAAGTCAATGTGGATTCAGAAAAGACAGAGGGACAATAGACATGATATTCACAGCAAGTCAGCTTCAGGAGAAATGCCAAGAACAGAATGTAGATCTATACATGACGTTTGTTGACCTCACCAAAGCTTTTGACACTGTTAGTCGTGATGGACTCTGGAAAATCATGGCCAAGTTTGGCTGTCCACCCAGATTCATAGCAATGGTGCGGCAGTTTCATGATGGCATGCAGGCACGTGTGCAAAATGATGGAGAGTTCTCTGAACCATTTGAAGTAACAAATGGGGTCAAACAAGGCTGTGTTCTGGCACCAACACTGTTCAGCATGATGTTTTCTGCCATGCTTATGGATGCTTTTTAGGACAGTGACACTGGTTTTCCAATCAGGTACCGTTTTGATGGCAACATATTCAACCTCAGAAGGTTGCAAGCCAAAACTAAGGTCCAGACTGATGTGCTAGATGAGCTCCTCTATGCAGATGATATGGATAAGAATGCCAGCACAGAGGCAAAAATGCAAAGAGCCATGGATCAAGTCTCACAGTCATGTGATAACTATGATCTCACAATCAGCACAAAAAAGACAGAGGTTGTACACCAACCAGCGCCCGGAAAGCCATATAATAAACCAACCATCACTGTGAATGGGCAAAAACTGAAAGTTGTTGACAAGTTCACCTACCTGGGAAGCACTCTCTTCAGAGCAGTGCATATTGATGATGAGATCACTGCCAGAATTGCAAAGGCTAGTGTGGCATTCGGACGACTCCGTGCAAATGTCTGGGAGCGAAATGGAATCAAGCTTGACACCAAGCTGAAAGTCTACAAGGCTGTGGTACTGCCAACCCTCTTGTATGCATGTGAGACCTGGACAGTATACCAACTCCATGCAAAGAGACTTAACCATTTCCACTTAAGCTGTTTGAGAAAGTTGTTAAAAATCAAGTGGCAGGACAAGATTCCAGACACAGAGGTCCTGACGAAAGCAGGGATGCAAAGCATGCATACAGTCTTAAAGCTAGCACAGCTAAGATGGACTGGCCATGTTATAAGAATGCCTGATGCGCGACTTCCAAAGACAGTTTTCTATGGAGAACTACAGGAGGGAAAGCGCTCTCAAGGTGGCCAGAAGAAACGCTACAAAGACACCCTCAAAGCCTCTCTGAAGGATTTCGAAATACCAATGGGGTCCTGGGAACAGACTGCACAGGAGCGATCAAAGTGGCGAGGTCTCATCAACAAAGGAGCAGCTCTTTATGAAAAGAAGAGAATCTGTGAAGCTGAAAGAAAGCGAAGAGAGCGCAAAGCCAAAACAAATGTGCCACCATCAGACTCTATGACATTGACTTGCTCTACTTGCAACCGACAGTTTAGAGCCAGAATTGGCCTAGTCAGCCATCAAAGAACTCACCAACACACATCAGCACTATTCAAGAAATAATGATGGTCTTTCTCATTAGTGAGAGACGAACTATCATGCTTGGACACGTGTTGGAGACACACTACAATAGATGCTTTGTTACTATTCAAAACGAATGAAGATATATTTAAGAATGAAAAGTGTAAAGTTACTTATGGTGTTGAGTATATATATTTACAGTACAGTGTAGTTGTTAATCTTTCCTATAAAATATAAGAGTAATAATTGTGAGCATTTGTACGCGACTGAAATTATGGATGAAGTCGAGCCTGTTACAAGAGAGGAGGCTGCCAAAACAAAGGTAACGAAATTATACAAATGCATCAAGGTCTGCCACGGTGGCTGTATGTACGATCCTTGGAATATATACAAATGAGCATTAGGCAAGACAAAGATGGTTATTGTTTATAACTGGTTGCTTTAACATAACTAAGATGTACGACCAAATCTGGGAAATGATTACTTTGGGATCAATACAAATTTCCATAAAGGAGAAATAAAGATATCACCAATAATGTATCAGAGCCTTTAGATACATGACGAGAAACAAAATCCAGATGAGGTCAGACAAAATATAGTCTGCGCCACATGCGTGAAAAACTGAAAATTAATTTGTAGAAAGTAAACACATCGCACAATATAACCATTATCGAAAATAGAGGTATCTGTATCTACACACATTCGTTTTTTTCATATGAACAAAAAGTAAGTTTTCTCATGGCTCAATGCACCAATCAAATCAAAAGCACTATTTGAAGAGATATTTAGCTGCTTCTCAAGAGATGTCACAACGACGTTCTTCTGAACTAACGAATTATTTGCGTACATCACAGATAATGATTCAAGAATTTAAATTTAGTGTCATCACCACTGTCAGATATAGCAGAAAATCCCGACAAAATGGAATACGTCTTCATCGACATTTTCTGTGAATATGAGAATTAATCTATCACACCTTCTTAATGTGTTAGTGCGACGTGTTGGTCTCCAGGGACCACAGGAGGCTGCGTTATTCATTACTGTCACAGCTAGTAGATAGATATTGACGCGAAAGATAGACATGTTTTTGAGAAAACTCAGAACTCTTAAATGGATAGAAACAAATGGTTAGCACAGCTGTATTTCAAGTCTTAATTTCTAATGGATACAACAGTGACTGTTCTTATAGTAAAACAAATATTTTGAGAACTTGACAAGGATTTTTGTTTTTAATTATGAGATGTGGAAAGAAAAAAGGATAAAATCGACATAAAATCGACAAACTAATTTTGATGTGAATTGAATAATTTTAGTTCCTCTTAGAAGTGGATAGATACAATGAGTGTCTGTTCAGCAACTGCTGCAGCTTCGGGCTACTCCCGGGGTCGGAAAGCTCGGAGCGCCAGCACGGCCCGGGCGAGTATCACCGAACAATTGATTGAGAGTCACGACAAGGTGAATATGAATCAGAAACGGACTGGTACTGGTAGACAAAGCATCAGTGAACAACTCATGGACTTAACTGATAAATCGCGGTAAGCACAATGTAAGAATAAATTGTACAGGAATTGGCACAATTAAAATTGAAATTCGCAACCCAGACACCAGGAGGAAAAGGTGGAAGATGCTTTAAATTTGGTTTTAAACAGAATCATGCGAAATTAACGTTCGCTGTCATTGTTTCATTGGATTTTTTTTTCGTTTATCCTATTATTATTATTATTATTATTATTATTTGAAATTGGAAGTCTATGACAACCATCTTGTTGCCATAATGTGGGTTACAGTTTGATTTTGAAAGTGTCGAGTGGGTGGTCTTAAAATTTTCCCATTGCATCGACGGTCAAATTTAAAAAAAGGCACAAGCAGCCAATGATCAGGAAAAGGCGCAATCAGAAAAAGATTCCCACTCCAAAAACCGAGGCGGGCCATTTTTTATTTGCTCATGGTTGAAAACTTTGTGCCCTGGATATTTCTTCTAGAACATGTATAGGACTTGCTTTTCATTGTAATTGCCTAATACAGTAAACTTGGTGCTGAGGCAGGAATGGCAAATTTTTGATTATGTTGTTCAAATAATACCTGTTGGTATAAAATCTCCTTGTTGCAAATCTTAACACTGTTCTTGAAGATTCACGTCAAAGTGTTGGCAAAGTTTTGTATGCGCTTGATGATAAGTTGTTGTGTATACCATTCAGTTGTTGTTTCATGTTTTACGATAACTGGTCACAATGAACAAATATAATCTCTCTTACTTTGTTTGCATTGTGCCAATTCCTGACTTTCCTATTATACATCCGGAAAACATCTCCGTGCAATGAATACCCCCTTAAACCCCACTTTTATATAGAAAAACTGGGGTATGCAGGGGTATACCTATGCTCCAAAACATAGATTGTGGGTACTCGTTAGAACCGCCTCGCCGAGGCGGTTCTAACGTGTACCCACAATCTATGTTTTGAGCAAAATATTAAAAATATCAAATTTTTTCTGGTGAAATTTTCATTTTTTACAGCTTATAAAATTTCGGTATATTGCATGGGCATGTTTTCGTATTGTTTCTTATTATAATACGCGTCATTATTACCGCCACATACACGTAAGTGATGTCATCTATTTAATTCCACAGAGGCAAACATTCAAACCTCTAGATTATTATACAGTAATGTTTTCACCGATTTATGTATGAGATCACCCGGCATGTTTTCTCATGACACAATTACAATATCATTACCAAATGGCGCTGTGTTGTCAGAAGATCCAGTGAATATAAATTATTTTATTTGTTTTATGTTTTGGAGTCGATTTTTGTGCTGTTTAAACCATATGTACGTTTTCATAGTTTAAGTTTTATTCGTGTAACTGAGTGGCCACCCAATTGGGAAATAGCTGCCCATTTGGCTGTTTTGCCATCTCGGTTTTCGGAGCGGCGGGTATTTCTTTCTGATTGTTCCTTTTCCTGATCCTTGCTTACTTGTACCTTTTTATCAGGATTTCCTTAGTTTAGACATTCCCCGCGGTTTCGGGTTTAATATTGGCAGGTCTCGGTAAAAGCACTACATGTAAATACAAATACAAACACGGCCACCAATGAACTCACGTGATACCATTCTTTCTTCCAGAAGGCTGTCTACCAAGAAGGCATCAAAGAAACACGGATGCTGTGTGATATGTGTTCTGACTTCTCTAGTTCTCTTTGGAGGACTGTATATAAGTGGAATGTATAACACTGTCACGTGACTTGGACTAGAGGAAGAGTGCCAGCCGGCAGAACTCAGTAAAAACATTATCTTTAATTTATTCAGGGTTCATGTTAGTTTTATTAGCTGTCATTGATAGTTCAGTGCATATCGTACGAGTTAAAATGTATTTAGTTCGTGGCTTTTTATATATACTTGAAGCCAGTAAAAACGCAACTTTCAGCATATAACCTATCCAACGATTCTTGGATATTTTCACAATGTTATTATATAAAATCATGAAATTTTCGTCCCGATATGAAGGCCATATTCGTCTTGTGCCAAATTAGCAAGTGAAAAAAAGCGATCTGCGTTTGTCGATTAAGGAACACAACTCAAACATGGACAAAACAAAAACAAATGCACCTTATCAATCCAGCTATACGTTAACCTTTAAGACTAGCTCTTTTGTGTTCAAACTTTCGGTCAATGCCAATATTGCTCTAAAGTCTATGTAAACCATTCCTTAGATTGTTTTTTTCAAGTTTTGATCTTATAAAAGGCCATCAAAGTTAGTACATGAAAACCGGAAGTGAATTCAAGAATGACATTTTTGAAAATTAAAACTGTCATAAAATGGACCCATATGCTAGAACGTAACATCTCCTGTGTCCAAACTATGGAATGATTCTGTTTTATTGAAGTTTCGGTAAATTCTCAAAATCTGTGGTATTTTTTCGAAAATTTGAACATTTGGAAATTAATCTTGGTCGTTCCATCAGGTGGAATTGTCGGTATTACACCGTTTTTTTTTTTGTTGCTGGTATTTGGCCGCATACTTCCGCATTGAGATTGGGTTGCTATGCAAGGTTGAATGGGTTTAGAATCAAATTTTAATGATTTTGTCATTTTTCACCCAAAAATCAACCAGAAGTGCTAAATTGAGTTCAGTTTTCGCTGAACGATTCTCGGGCGAGGGGCAAGCTGACTTCGCTATAAACAAAGCGCACAAGGTGTCCCTGAAAGGTAGAAATAACCTGTATATCAGTTGCGTTTTTAATGGTTTTAAGTATATTATCAAATGACAGTTGATACAAAAGAAGAAACTTGTCGCTACTTTGCAAACAATGGTATTAGAACTGAGACGAAAATATCATGCTTAAATATTATATTTATATTTAAAGCTGCATTTAACAAGCATAAATATATATCTGATAAGGAATATAAGAATTATCATGGGTTTACAATTAGATAGATTATTCTGTCACAAGGGGTCACCGTTTGGCATCATGTGACTCGCCGAGTGATGCAAATCAGAAATCCGAGGCACAGAATTGTTGAGCATATTCACAAACAAATGAGCCGCCTCGTGGGAAAACCAACAATGTGGTTTCCGAACAGGTCGGACACAAATCAGGCTGTACAGTCACAGAAGCAGGCTGGAAGCTTGAAATTTCGGATTTAAGTAGAAAAGGAATTGTACTATCCGTGTAGCGAAAACAAAGGCGCTGATCAGCTTCGCAGTTACTGCGAAGCTGATCTGCGCCTTTGTTTTCGCATATGCAGATTGTTGGTTTTCCCATGGGGCGGCTCAAATGGTTTTAAACGGTTTAATCACGCCCTGCATTTTAAAAATGCAAGGTTGTGACGCCATTGTGACGCCGTGTGCGTAGATTATTACATTGTTATTCCTTAAATGCATGTAAAAATTGAAGCTATTGGTATTTAATTCATTATATTTGCTGGTAATGGTACAGTCTTTCGCCATCGCAGTGGGGACAACAGATAGCAAATGAATGTGCAACATTGAAAGTGTGAAACTGTATCTCTGATAATAAATTTCCGCCACTAATTTTGTCTGTACATGTAAAACTGTTGTAATGTTATTTCATTGTCATTGTCATGATATTTTTTTTGTTTATATATATACACTTTATTAACATAATGTACAAGTTCTGTGTAACTGATGTATTGTGTGAATCAACAGTTACAAAATATCGATCAGAGGTGCGAACGCGATGTTTATGTTATTGTCATGATAGTGATCTTTGTTCACATAATATGATCTGCAAAACTTTTAAATATCGGACGACAGATAAACTTTTTATATAGCCAAAATGAAATTTTTAAAAATAGGGATTTGTTTTATGTTTTGGATTCGAATTTTTGTGCTGTTTGAACCGTATGTACGTTTTCATATGTTTACTAGTTAAGTTCAAGGTAACTAAGTGGCCGCCTATTGAAAAATAGCTGTTCGGCTTACGATATGTTTTCTTAGTATAAGTACCTAATTGTTTATTTGCTTTTCCCCACCTCGGTTCTTGGAGTAGGGATTTCTTTCTGATTGCACCTTTTCCTGATCATTGCGTACTTGTACATTTTTATAAAAGGCAAGTGAGATAGTCGACGATCCTAAAAATGGATATTTATGCATACGTTCAACACAGATACTTCAACACTAAAATACTTAAATCGAATTTCAGGATGCCAAGATCAAACATTACAAAAACTTGCCCATGCAAAAAACAGAAATTTTTTAGCTTTAAAAATTGAAAATTTTCACCTGAAAAATTTTGATATTTTTCTTATTTTTGCTCAAAACATAGATTGTGGGTACACGTTAGAACCGCCTCGGCGAGGCAGTTCTAACGAGTAACCACAAACTATGTTTTGGAGCAAAAATAAGAAAAATAGGTATACCCCTGCATACCCCAGTTTTTCTATATAAACGTAGGGTTTAAGGGGGTATATTGCACGGACATGTTTTTCTGATGTAAAATATTAAGGGTTGATCCTTTGGAAGCAGTAAAACGCTCAAAGGAAGATAGTATGGACTATATTGCGCAATTTTGGGTAATAAACCTTCATCAGTAGCCCTTTTTAAACCGACAACGAAAGCCAGACTACTGCAATTTCGGGTAATAAACCCTAATCACTAGCCCTTTTTAAACCGGCAACGAAAGCCACAATACTGCAATTTCGGGTAATAAACCCTCATCAGCAGCCCTTTTTAAACCGGCAACGAAAGCCAGACAACTGCAATTTCGGGTAATAAACCCTCATCAGTAGCCCTTTTTAAACCGGCAACGAAAGCCAGACTACTGCAATTTCGGGTAATAAACCCTCATCAGTAGCCCTTTTTAAACCGACAACGAAAGCCAGACTACTGCGATTTCGGGTAATGAACCCTCATCAGTAGCCCTTTAAAATCCGGCATCGAAAGCCAGACTATTGCACTAATTTCGAAATTTACACGAGCAGTCTAAATCAAAGACACATTCCTAAACGGAGTCAAATAATTCAAACATTGCTTAGAAGTATGTTTCTAAACGTAAGTATAATGAACACTCTGAATATCCTATTGATCTCAAAAGACCTAAATAAAAATGGCCGCCACTCGGTACAGTACCAGCTGCAGTAATAGCAAATAAAAGTAAAACTGAGATCCTTTAAGAGCAGTGAATATATTAATAAGAAAGGGGTGGGCCATACCACCGTTTATTTGAATGGGCTACGACTATTTGTTTTTGAGTTATGCCATAATTACTAAGTTGCTAAAATGTGAAAAACTGTGATATTTTAAAATGAAAAAAGGAGTGATTTGCCAGATACGTAAAAATAACCAGAGGTATGGCTTACTATTATCACTGGTTAGAAATTTAGATGCCAAATTACTGAGGAATATGTAACAAAAAAGTGTCCTGTCCGTGAGATATTTTTTTCTATGACGTCACATATTTCTGGAAATTTAAAATCATACTGGGGAATGGAGTCTTCAGAGCTGATAATTGTCATATGAAAAATATTACACCAACACCAATTACAGTGTAGAATTGTGGAAATAATAATTTGGTCTAAAATGTCCTGTACGTAGAGAAAAAATCTACAACAAAACCCCACAAAATTTCTCTAACCAATATACCCTGAGGCATCAAATTTTATATGACGCATACTTTCAGCGGGACAGAAGTTTATTTGAATATAGGATGGAATGGATCAAAACTCTGGTTTCCATAGCAATGGTAAGGTCAAATAGGCTAATTATGGCGAAAACAGTGTTTACTTTTCTTCATTTTTCAAGTTGAAATACAGTTTAGGGCATAACAGAATTCTGTGGCATAGAATGATAAACACGCATATTATTTTAGCCTTTGTATTGACTACCCTCTTGAAAATTACAAATAAACTGTTATTCTTTTAGGCTTCATGTTGCCAAAGGGTCACTGATGAGGCTTGAGTAGCCGAAACCGCGGTATGGCCCACCCCTTCCTCATTAATATATTCACTGCTCCTAAAGGATCTCAGTTTTCATTTTTATTTGCTTTTACTGCATCTGGTGGTGTGCCGTGTGGCAGCCATAAAAGTCTCTGTACATTATCAATAGTGCAGATTATAATTTTGTTTTGGCCTTTGAGATCAGCGAGGATATTCTGAGAAATCAGAAATTTATCTTTGATTTAGATTCATTTTCTAACCAACGTTTAATATATTTAGCCCCATTTGGATAATTCTAGTCTTTGTATTGACTACCCTCTTGAAAGTGGAAAAAATAAACTGTAATTCTCTTTGGCTTAATGTTGCCAAATCTGAAGGGTCGCTGATGATGCTTGAGTAGCCGAAACCGCGGTATGATTGATTGATTGATTGATTGATGTTTAACGACGCGTCAACCCTAATGGGTCATTAGCGTCTAACAATTGTAAAATGCATAATTTAGTTCAGAGAAAAAGCAAAAAATATGGTAAGAATTATCAAAGTTATAAATAATTATTCCGCTAGATGAAAGGTACAGTGATTAAAATGAAATGATAGAAATGGAGAAAGGTATAAATATGATTTAAGTTAAAAATTTATATTTTGTTAAAAAGGTTAGTTCGTTTTAAAAATGACAAAATGCGTTCAACAGAAACCGCGGTATGGCCTACCCCTTTCTCATTAATATATTCACTGCTCATAAAGGATCTCAGTTTTTATTTTTATTTGCTATTACTGCAGCTGGTGTTGTGCCATGTGGCGGCCCTTAAAAGTCTCCCCGTACATCATCCATAGTGCAGATTTTATGTTCTTCTTCTGGTCCTTTGAGATCAGCGAGGATATTCTGAGAAATCAGAAAATATTTGGCCCCATTTGGATAATTCTTGTCTTTGTATTGACTACCCTCTTGAAAGTTGCAAATAAACTGTAATTCTCTTTGACTTAATGTTGCCAAATCTAAAGGGTTACTAATGAGGCTTTATTTAGTAGCCGAAACCGCGTTATGGCCCACCATTTTCTCATTAACATATTTGCTGCTCTTAAAGGATCTCATTTTTAACTTTTATTCGCTATTACTGCAGCTGGTGTTGTTGAGGGTTAGGTTAGGCGCCTGTAAAATCAGTTTATGTATGAGTGGCCACTTATTGGGAAAATAGCTGCTCATTCGGCCTACGATATGTTTTCACGGTATAAGTACCTGATTGTTAATTAAGAGTTTTTCCCACCTCGGTTTTTGAAGTGGGTTCATTTTCTGATTGCGCCTTTTCCTGGTCGTTATCTACTTGTACCTTTTAAGCCCCCAATAATTTTATATTACTGTTCATTCAAAGGCGATATTTCTCTTGTGGTTCTTATGGTTTTGTGTTTTGGAGTCGAATTTTTGTTTTGTTTGAGCCTGATGTACGTTTTCATATTTTTAAGTAAGTACGGGTAACTACTCGGCCGCCTGTTGGGGAATAGCTGCTCACCCGGCTTGCGATGTGTTTTCTTGGCATAAGTACCTAAATGTCATTTTGTTTTTTTCCCACCCCTTGGTTTGTGGAGTGGGAATTTCTTTCTAATTTCGCCATTTCCTGATCATTGCCTACTTTTACCTTTTGTAGGCAACGATCAGAAAAAGGAAGCCCCCCTGGTGCAGTGGTTATGTCACTCGCCTAGTAAACCAAGGGTCGCAGGTTCGATCCAGTCCGTCTTATGGGACTATAAACCAAGGTCCCGTCTCCATATGACCTTAGCTGTTGGTGGGACGTTAAACTTCAATCAATCAATCAATCAATCAATCAATCAATCAATCAGGAAAAGGTGCAATCAGAAAGAAATTCCCACCCCAAAAGCCGGAATGGGAAAACCTAATTCGACAATTAGGTACTTATACTCAGAAAACATATCGTAAGCCGAGTGAGCAGTTTGCCCAATAGGCGGCCACTCATTTAATATCCGAAACTAAATAAATATATGAGAACGCACATAAGGTTAAAACAGCACAAAAAATATCACCTAACCCCACCCTCATCTTCTGCAGCGGTTCACAACATTTAGTCAGTTGTTTGTCCTCGTGTTGAATCTCTGACTTGTCAACGAATCATCAAAGACAATTAAATAAATCATGACAACTACCCTGATGAATCAGGACTCAACAGATTCAGTAAGCTGGTCGACGATGGAGATCACTAGGTTCCGAATAACTTACTGAAACCCGGAGAATCCCGATGGGCCATGCAACAAACAAGAAGTTCCGGCCCCAGCCAACTAAAATGACTAGCTTCATGTCGGGGTCATCAGAGAGTCTGACGCCCGACCCACCGGCTTGCAATTCAAGAAGACAGCATAGTTATCAACCATGACTGGGTTAAAAACAAAGCATGCAGACTGTCGCATAACATTCAAGTTATACGTCCGTTTATTGTTAATTGTTCATATAGGGGAAGGGACATTGAAAAATGAATCTTTTGGGACGGCGGGAAAAGCAAGAGCTGAAAATACAAAAATAAGCATTTACTAAATTTAAATATATTACCTTCGAATGAAACCAATTAACGTATAAAGCTGAATCTTGAATTTTTAAACTATGCTGATTTAACTATCAAAAATGAGTTTCCAGTGAACTAAATACGACTATTTGGCCTCGGAATCAAACCGATAAGTGAAACTTGTATCTATACTATATATATCTCAGTTACAAAACACAAATAAATATTGTCCAAACAGTATGTTTAAAGTCTCATTATACTTTCAATCATTTTTTTCAATTTTGATCATTTTTGATATGTTCTAGTGCTTCGTTTGCCGAACATGGATCTGTCGAAAACTTCCCAAATGCATTACGGATAAACCAATTAAAGACTAATTAAAATTTGACAAAAATGAGTGACAGTGATAAATATATATTTTTGCCCGCCCTTTACACTCGAATTTTATGCGCAAAGGTCTGGAATACCGGAGGTAAATAGAAACACGTGCTAAACTATATTTACGACCAAAAAGCAACTCGGAGTTATTAAAATAAACACATTTGAAAGTATGATCAATAACAATATGGCGGACAGTCAAAATCGCGCTCAATGTTAGTTCCATGTTTTCTGTGTTTTATTTGTCTGATTGGACGAGATCGGCTTTATTCTTTGTCTGAGATTAACAATATGAGTCGTGGTGCCAGTGTAGATCGTGATTTTGGACATATGGACCAGGATAGAATGGAAACTTTGGATACTGAAAATCGTTACACACCGTTAGCAGAGCGGGTGGGGAATGTAAACATTGCTGACAATAATCCGAGTAAGCGGAAACGACATGAAACAGGTAGTGTGGATTTAAGTACATTTGAAAAGATGACAAATGATGAAAGACAGTTTGCTATGTTCACGAAACTAGCTGCTATTGAATCCTCACAGAATGAGATGCGAGCCATGCAATCAAGGGTTAATCAAACGTGTAATCGTCTCGATAAAACGGTCAACCATGTTGACGTGAACACTTTCAGGACACATCTACTCGCATATAAATATCTTGATCTTGAAACCAAACAGAGGAGCTGTAACGTTATTGTTTATGGTTTGGAAGAACTTGAACATGATGGGGTACGAATATCGACAATTCTGAGAAATTTCTTCCATGATTTTCTTCTTCTTGAAGAGGATGATCTGTATATCATACATGCCAAGAGAATCGGACAAACTGATACTAGAGGCCGTAGAGTGCAAAAACGCCCAATCTTGTGTACTTTCAGTCACTATTCAGAGGTCGACATGGTAATGGGTGAGGCAAAACGTCTTAAAAATACGCCACATGCAGTAGACAGAGACTATCCTCCAGAAATAGCTACTGCAAGAAAACGGTTGTGGCCAGAAGTGAAACGTTTGCGAAGTTTGGCCGGCTCAACAGACAATATTCAGCTTAAATATCCAGCTAAAATCGTTAAAAACGGGCAAACAGTACAAGATGCTTTTCCTTATTGGGACACTTTAATTAAAGCATCCGTGTGTGGCGAGTTTCGTTATATTACACAAGATGAACAGTTACTTCCAGCGACATCGTTACCCGGAGTACCCGGAATACAAAGTATGCCGATGAATGTAAATGTACCCCTCGCGCCCAGTGAAACTGACACAACCAGAAATATTAGCCACAGTACGCTCCGTATGCCTTCTCCATTTCAAATGCCTTTAATGCCCCCTCCCCCGCCCCCAGTACCACGACAAAGTTTGTTTATGAATGGACAAAACGTAAACATGCGTACTACGATACAACAGACAAACATGCCTACGTCACTCGGGTCATGGCAATCGCCCCGCCCACAGAGGCCGGTCGTTACTGTTAGTTACATGGAGGAACAATCAAACTTACCGGGTGACGCGAGCCAAGTAGACGCTTCTCAACCGTCGTCACCCTCCATACTTTCCCAGTCATTCCACAGTAATAGTGCTAGTTCTAATCCGACCCAAAATAATCCTGAACAAAATTCCAAACAGAATCAAGTCCCACAAAATATAAAACAACACGTTTCTAGGCCTGTCAGTCATAGTCTAGATGCAACACGTGACCGTTCTGAGTCAATGGGCAGGCATGATTCACGTGGGAAGCCTAGGAATGTAAACAATCGAGGTCGTTCACGCAGTGTAAAACCACGTGACAAAAAAACTACAACGACCACGGGCGTGGCCAGGACACAGCAAAATAGTCAAACAAACAACCAAACGTCTTCAGTGAGCGAACAGACGCAGACCCAAAATAACGTTTAGGACAGACAGGACAGTGTTAATACTGAAGAAAATTCTTTTTCTGGGAACATACGCAATGAACAATTTTCAAACAAAAACGATGTTAGATTTGCCCTTTTAAATGTACAGGGTTTGATTACGAAACGCCTCAACAAGTTAAACACAAATGAACTCATATACGTTTTCCAAAATAATGACATAGTTTGCTTAACCGAAGTATGGGGGGATCCATCCCAGTGTTTTGATGTTGATGGATTTACTCATTATGAACTCCATAGACAAGAAAAGAAACTAACTTGTACACGTAATTCGGGTGGCATAATAATTTATGTTAGAAATGAATTTGTTTCTGCTGATACACTGTTCAAAAAATGTAATGACACTCATATATGGTTAAAGTTAAAACATAGTATTTTTGATTTTGAAAATGATGTATACTTATGTCTTTGCTATATATCACCTTCTAATTCCAGCAGACAAGGAATAATTGATTCAAGCGCATATGATGAGATTCTTCAAAATATACTGCATATAAAAAACATTACAAATGACGCATGTAACATTATTTTGGTGGGTGACTTAAACAGTAGGATAGGTCAAGATTGCGATTATGTTGCTGATGACTCTGCTACACACTTAGATGTACTCCCAGACGATTACATTCCGGACCATGCTATACCTCGAAGTTCACAGGATCAGATAACAAATGCAAATGGTAAATTATTATTAGAACTTTTAAAACAAACCGGTCTTCGAGTAGCAAATGGTCGTGTATGCGAAGATAAACATATTGGTTCTTTTACTTTTGTGGGTAGCAGGGGCAGCAGCCTTGTGGACTATTGTATTGTTAATCCTGATTTACTATCTGTGTTTACTTCCTTTTATGTACATGATCCAAACATTATATCAGATCATTGTTTGATTGAATTTTCTTTAGTTTCAACTGTCGTTCGTCAAATTTCAGATAACAAAGCTGAAGAAGCATCATTTTCTTACTACAAATGGAACAGCAGTAATAAAGATGAATATATAAACAATATATCTACAGAACAATTTCAGGAACGATTAAATGTTTTGATCGATGCAATTGATGACGCCTCATGTTCAAATGATATAGATGTCTCGATTTCAACATTTTCAGATCTTATGCATAATGTCTGCGATCCACTTTTTTCAATGACAAAACATGCAAACAAGTCAAATGATACAAAAGAAAATACCGAACAATATAGTTTTGATAGGACATGTTCTGATAAACGAAAAATTTTTTATCGTTTTTTGAATACTTTTCGTAAAAATAAAAACGACGAAAACAGAGTGAATATGGTAAGAGCCCGTACTGAATATAAAAACGCAGTAAGGAAATTTAACCTTGAGAGGGATAGGCAGAAAAGTTTCAAACTCCTTAATGCTAAAGTGAAGAATGCCAAAGAATACTGGAAGCTTCTGAAAAATGCTGTCTCGCAGCCGAAATCCAAAAATATATCCATCACTGATTTTGAAAATTATTTTAAAGCAGTTAATAATCCTGATGATCCCTTTTTCCAGCCAGATGAGGACGTCCTGTATTTCAATGAACGCTTTTTAAACAAGGAAACGCAAGTAATGTTCGATGAACTAAATGTAATAATAACCGTCGAAGAAATACGTCGATCAATTTATCAACTAAAAAATGGTAGAAGTGGAGGCCCAGATAAATTTTTGAACGAATTTTTTATACACGGCTCCTCTGTACTTTTGCCGTATCTGTACAGTCTTTTTAATAAAATTTTGAACTTGGGATATTTTCCAGAATCATGGAGTGAAGGATACATTATACCATTGCACAAAAAGGGAAAACTAGACGATGTTAATAATTTTAGGGGTATAACTCTTTTAAGCGTATTGGGGAAATTATTTAGTAGAATTTTAAACAACAGGCTTACAGAATGGGCTGAAGAATACTATGTTTATATTGAAGCGCAAGCTGGCTTCAGAAAGTGTATGGGAACTATTGATAATATTTTTGTCCTGCACGGATTAATTAATCATACATTAAACAAAAACGAGAATTTATTTTGTGCTTTTGTAGATTTCACTAAGGCGTTTGATTATGTAGTGCGTGATATATTATGGTACAAGCTTATTAAAATGGGTGTTAGAGGTAAAATATTAAATGTAGTCATGTCAATGTATAAACATATTAAGTCTCAAGTTAAGTTAGACTGTAATATTAGTATGGGTTTTAACTGTGAACTTGGTGTACGACAAGGAGAATGTTTATCTCCTTTCCTCTTCGCTATGTACCTCAATGATCTCGAGGATGAGCTTTATTTAAAAGGCAGTACCGGAGTTGATGTAGGTATGTTTAAAATGTTTCTTTTGTTGTATGCTGATGACATTATAATATTTGCAAATACTGCTGAAGAATTACAAAACAATTTAGACATATTGGCAGAATATTGTAACAGGAATAGGTTAGTTGTAAATACACTTAAAACTAAAGTAATGGTTTTCCGTCGTGGAGGTATTTTGCCGAGAGATATGAAGTTTTATTACAACAATGTAGAATTAGATATTGTTAAAAAATTTTCCTATTTAGGCATTATCTTTTCTACGGGTGGTTCTTTTTCTGAATGCCAAGAGACTCTTGCTGGACAAGGTATGAAAGCAATTTTTAAACTGAACAAATTACTTTATAATTTTACAAATATAACGCCAAAGCATAGAATTGAATTGTTCGACAAATTAGTTACACCAATTTTGAACTATGGGTGCGAAGTATGGGGGTTTTGTCAAGCAAATAAAATTGAAAGAACTCATATGATGTTTTGTAAGCAATTATTAGGTGTGAAAACTTCGACCCAGAACGATTTTGTTTATGGTGAATTTGGAAGAACTAACTATTATTCACGTAGATTATCGTGCATTATAAAATATTGGTTTAAAGTTGTTCACGCCGGAGACAGAAAAAACGTCAAAATTTTATATAATCTTATGCTTACTGATTTAACTGAAAGGCCAAACACTCAGAACTGGGCTGCACTGGTAAAAATATGCTTTCTAATCTGGGGTTCTTTCATGTGTGGCAAGCACAAGGAGTTGGTGACAAAAAACTATTTTTAACCATTTTTTGGCAGAGGGTTAAAGATCATTTTATACAAAATTGGCACAGACGTTTAAACGAATCTAGTAGGGCATCGTTTTACAAAGAAATATGTATTTTTGAATTCCAGTCATATTTAGAAAAAGTTAGGAACAAAAAATTTCGAAATGCTATATCAAAACTCAGAGTATCTTCTCATCGCTTACATATTGAATCTGGCCGCTGGAACAGACCTAATCGTATTCCAAGAGGAAACCGCTTATGCCCAACTTGCAATATTGTAGAGGACGAATTTCATTTTATTTTTGAATGTGATCTATATAAAGACGAAAGACAACTTTTTATAAAACCGTATTATCGACGTAGATATAGTATGTTTAAACTTATTGAATTGTTTCAATCCTCAAATAAAAGTACACTCACGAAATTGGGTAATTATATCTACAAAAGTTTCGAAAAACGAACACAAGCCTCTTTACGAAGAAATTGAGAATAAATCTAAAGTTTAAGTATAAATATAGAACAGAATTATGTAATCATATTATATATTCAGTTAACATGAGCAAATTTTAACAATGATGAAATATCAAATTTTAATCTCTAATGGAACCTAAACATCGTCTTGTGTTTCGTTTCGGCAAGACGATGCCTTGGTTTACATTAGATATAATATTATGGTTGCTATAATCGGCTGTTGACTGTGCAGTGTCCTTATTTTGAAATAAGGTCATTGTTCAGCCCAGCTTTGATTGGATAAAAATATCTTCACCAGTACAATACTAGTAATGCCTGGTAATTATATACATACATATATATGTGTTTAAAATATGTAAGGATTTTATATGTTGCAAATATTGTCAAAATGAGCTTACAGTCTTTGTAAAATGTTTTGTATATAAAGTATTCATGTTTTGCACGCTGTCCGCCATAATGCTTTCATTTCACATGTGTATTATGATTATTTGCTCATGGGTCAGAACTGACCTACTGCAAGTAGTATTAGATTAGTTTGTAAGGTTAGTGGCAGGATGGCCTCGACCTCCACTAACCTATGACGAGGTAAATAAAGTTCTTGTTCTTGTTCTTGATCGTGTGCATAGACAGATCCTGTTCTTCACTACATGTCCCATGCATTGAAAGGCAACGGTGTGTACCACAAAGTGATATTTTTGTTGAACATATTTAATCGATTCTTGTCGATTTTGATTACGGAGAGGCGACATACGGGGAAATTAGGAAAGATAACAATAGGCGCGGTGAAAGACCGTTGAAGTACTCAATTTCACATTCTTTAAATGCATTACGTGAACGACGGTGCATTCATCTTTACACCAACATCTTGGCCACGTCACATTTCCTCCTGTATTAATGCTGTATTTTGCGGCCAGCATTCATACGGTGTAGCGTTGCAATAAAATCAAAGAAAACTTTATACGTCTGACGCAACAATTCTTAATGCCCCGGGTTAAAACCGAGAAGAATGTTGTCAGTGATCGAGTATGAGCTATGTCGACCCGGGAACACCCAGAACTAACCGTGTAAACCAGCTAACCGTCTAGGTTATTCGCACATGCACACGTCATTTACATGTATAAGAATGCGACGTAGCAGGTACTTCTAATACGCTACCGTGCATCGGATGTACGTAACGATAAATACATGCACATCACGAAAAGACGGTGTATAAATGGTGTAGATATCGCTGCTGCTCTTGCAGGTCATCAAACTAAATCTTAATTACATATGGGCCTTCGCATGAAAAAAAAAACACAAAAAAAAAACAATCGTTGTTTTCGACCAGCTTTGACACAAACTGACTTGTACAATCACAGGAGAAGACTATAGAAGCTCTAAATTTGGATTTAAGAAGAGGGATAGGGGATACCCGTGTAGCGAAAACAAAGGCGCTGATCAGCTGTGCAGTTACTGCACAGCTGATCTGCGCTTTTGTTTTTGGCATATGCAGATTGTTGCATATGTTATGTGGCGGCTCATATAAACCCACTCGATTAGCCTCTTTTGAAGCAAATGTTTTGAAATTCAATCAATGTTTAAGCGACCAGAATGCCAACTGATCCCGGCCTCAGTACATAGATATAGCATTGGGGTCGATCATTCTGTAAATATGGCGGCCACACATATTGGGACTAGGACACATACGCCACAGGAACGTCAGAGGCACGTCACACATACGCAGCTGGAACATTTTACGTCATTGGTCTCAGTGTATCAAGTCAAGTCAAAATCTCTTTATTCCCTCGTGCAAGGAAAATCTAGGAAGAACAGTATAAGTAGCTCGACAATGACCCAAGACGGATCAAAGACCAGATAAGTATCGAAATTGACATGCACATGTCACTGTTACGTGACAGTAGTATATTTACTGGGATTGTATGGACTCACAAGATTTTATGAACATATCCTATCATATTATTCATGAAAGATAGACCTATACATGGATCTCTGGAAAAAAAAAAAGATTCCGTGGTGTGGTTTTAACTGGCAAAACGGGTGTGTGTGTTCAGCCCAGAGATCCATTAGTCCTTCGGATGAGACATTAAATCGAGGTCTCGTCCTCGTACTACCATTGGCTGTTGACTGGGGCGTAAAACACCAAATCACACAACCCACTGAATGTACATGTTGTACGATTTCTTCGTGTCGCTAAAACTGTCTACATCATTCCATGATTTGGTCTTCCTTTCAAAATGACTTTTCCACCCAAACTTTTACTCGTATCCCAGGGTTTCAGCATATCGCTATAAGCGTTTCCTGTTGGTGTGCGGGTTGTATTGCTTCAAATCCTCTACATTTTTACTTTTATATTATCTCTAAGATGTTTACTTTTAAGGTGTATACTTTTTCATCGAGCGTGTTGAAAACAGAATTGTCACAGGTGCGTAAAAATAAAAACAACAACTGATGTTCCTGACGTTCTAAGACAATGAATGAATATCCAGATTTACACTAATGACTACCCAAATTTTCTGTTAAATATACATGTAGGAGTTTAAATTTCTGAAGTTTGTTAGTTTGCTATGTCTGGACGGCCCCAACGCTCACGGGGTTTTCACCAGTAGTCTGGTTTTAATGTGTCTTGCTCAAGAACACAGCACGGCGCCACCAGTGTGGATCGAACCCGGGACCGCTTAATCAGGGGTTCTATGCTCTGGCACTACGCCACCGCGGTCCCCTGTTTTCTGAAGTGAAACAAATAAACTTTGATGAAGTCTATTGAATGGAAACGTCAGAAATAACCAAGAAATTACTCTAGAAATGTCGACTGACTTCAATCAACAGAGAAAATACATGTATCAATATCATTCCATTAGTGAAAACACAATTTTTATAAAATATATATTTTGTTTTGTTAAAGGAATAGGCCCACAAACTATTGTTTGTGCGTTTTATGAAAGCCTTCATGTAGCTGAACAGTTTGCAACAAATTTTATGAAAATCAACCAATGTATAAGAAAATTATAGGGGTTTGAAATTTTTGATGGCCCAAATCCAGAACGAGGCTGTGAGGGTATGACGTCACTCCCTCACAATCATGGAATTGTAAATATCTGCCATTTCCATGCATATTAAAGTATGAAAGTTGTTGAAATACTTTTCATTCACTTAATAGAATCATACTGATCTGTTTTCAAATGTAAAAATTAACGTCTACTACTGTAAATAAGCATTTTTCCTTTTTGGTCACGTGACTAGCTAAACAAAATGGCGGCCACCATAGGCGGCCATTGTTGAATATTAAGACTTTCTTCAAAACCACTTAACCGATTTTAATAAATGTGGTGTCAAAATGTTTGTTTCGCTGATCTCTTTCTTTTGAAATGAAGTATAATGTTTGTAAACCTATTCCTTTAATATCTTCATTGACTTCACTGCTAAGTTAAATCTTGTAAAAGATAGATCCGTTGGAGCTCGGTCACTGACGAGGCTCAAGTAGCCGAAAAAATGGTATGGTGCAGTGGTTATGTCACTCGCCTTGTAAATCAGGGGGTCGCAGGTTCGATCCCGGGCTTCTCCAGCCCGTCGGATGGGATTATAAACCGAGGTCCCGTCTCCATATGACCTTAGCTGTTGGTGGGACGTTAATCCCCAATCAACCAACTTTCTCATTAATATGTTCACTGCTCTAAAAGGATCTCTGTTTATATTTTATATATATATATTATATTGTTCTAACACTTTCGTCACGGTGCAGGCAGGTGGGTCCCGGTTTTATTTCAGAATCGGTAGAACCCGATGTTAAACTGGTTGGTTCTTAAGGGTGTCGTGTCATGCAACGGTCTTGTGCTGGTGTTTCACGTTGTTGAAGAAAGTACATGTAGCAACCACTGAGATTCACGGGGTGAACCGGGACTCCAACGGATCCAAAATGGGCTTCAAGGTAGGAAAACTTTTAAAGGCCCCCTGTTCATTAAGGTTGAATCCCGGTGAAGGCCCGGTTTGTGTCAAATGGCACGGTGTCGTCCCATTTACCCACAGTTTACTTTTGATCATCCCGGTTTATCATGGTCGAACCCCGGTTGTATAACGTTTTGCACTCGGTGTCGCCCATGGCCAGTTCTGCAACGGAATTTCCCGGCTTGCCACGCATGTCTACGGTGACGTTATGGTTCTACTCCGGTTCAACACGGGTCATCCTGGTTAACCGTAAATAATCCAGGACTGTGAGAACATAGCTTAAACATCTCCCAAACACCGTTTGATTAATACAAATGTGACGGCTCGCCAGTAAACCCCGGTTCGTCCCTGTATGCCAAAGATTTCCACGGTGGCGTCACGGTTTATCCCTGTCAGTCGACGCGGTTCATTCCGCTTTACAGCGTAAAACGGGACAGTGAGAACAGGACCAAAACATCTCCCAGACACCGTCTGTCCAACTTTTAGTTGAATCATCCTGAACTTAACTTTGGTTGGTATCTGATTGAAGTCGCTCATAATCAGCCAACATCGTCTTCGGTGCTATGAACGTCATCCTTCCCGTGTACTCCGGCATTAGACTTTCTCCTACTGTGTAAGTTGGCAACGTCTTTTGTTTGAAGGCTTTGCCTACACGAATAATTTTAATAACAGTAATAAATTTTAAGATCAGGAGACATATCCATGAAAAGTATAAGCCAAAATCCCTAACTTTACGTTGTAAAACCGGGGTATGCAGGTGTTTACATATTTTTGATACCAAACATAGATTTTGTTTACTCGTCAGAACAGCCTCGGCGAGGCGGCTCTAACGTGTACCAACAATCTATGTTTTAAGCAAAATTATTCAAAATATCAAATTTTCCTATGAAATTTTCAATTTTTACAAATGAAAAAAGAATCACTGTATATTGGATGGGCAAGCTTTCTTAACGATAAGGTAATCTTTTGCAAACGAGCATAATTAGTGGTAGTGGGCAAGTCTGCAGCAAGAGCTAGGCACGATAACTACTTCTGCCGTGTAGTGTTCTTCAACGAGGCACTTGATAAAGCTTCGCATAATACTGGTTGACACCCGGAAACCGCAGGCGTCGTCCCAAGATGACTGAAACATTGTTGATAGTGGTGTGAAGCCATATCCAAACCAACCCTGATGTTACCTACTCTCAAAAATTGTGAGTGAAGGGTATTTTAGGCCGCACACGAAATTATGACATTCATTTTCTCTGACTTTTTTGTTGTTGCTGCTGCTTTGCTTTTAAAGCGAAATGTTTTTTTTTTTCTTTCTTTCTTTAATGAATGCTTATGCCTTTCAACATATTCCAAAAAACTTGAGAAATTGCAGACATACCGGGCCTGCGTTCGTTTGTATTACGGTTTAACGCCCCAGTCAGCTTCAAAAAAACTATCACCATTTGATTATGGGTCGCCAGCAATATTGCGAAACTAATCTTGTAGACTAACTTCAAAGGATTAAGAATGAAAAATGGAAATGAGCGAAAGCCACGTTAGCAAAACATTGAAGAGAGAGAGAGAGAGAGAGAGAGAGAGAGAGAGAGAGAGAGAGAGAGAGAGAGATAGATCTATCCCACCCCACGAGTGCATATCACGACTTCCAAATGATTGGAAGAAGTCCAATTAAATGGAGGCACCGTCCCGACATGACCATAGCTATTGAATGTGACGTATTGGATATATTGCGTGAGAGTGAAAATAGAACATACATCTGGGCCCTCTTGATAGGCATTGACAGTCTCTGTGTCCGATTTTCACTAACAATGCCTAAAACGATAAAATCATTACATGGAATATTACGTGAATGCATTGTTGTTATGCACTAGTCATTTGTAACCAAGGCCCTAACTCTTAACCCCGGTGAATAGCGGGGACCTTGACGTTTGGTCCAGCAAATCCCTGCTAAAAGCCACCATGTGGGGACTGCTCGTTGTTGGTAAAACCACTGCTGTTTCCCCCGTTGCCTGCTATATTTTCATTTCACCAACCTGTATGCCTATATAAAGCAAACCCCAGATATTTCCCCCACGCCGCCGTGGCCAAACTTTGGTCAAAGCCCCGCTCATATTCCGGGGGAGCGTGGTTACAAATGACAAGAGCATTACTGGCTATGGGCAACAGTGTGATGATCTGTGATTATCGATAAAAATCTCAAAGTACAGCTCGACACTTGTTATTATTAATGTTTTTTTTTAGAAGCGAATTCTTGTCTTAAGTAGACATACCCCACTGTGAGCCTCAATTAAAATTAATGTACATGTACATGATAATAAAATCCTGTTCTTATACCACTTTCAATTGTTACAATGTCTAAATTTGCATGGTGGACAATGTGCGATTCAACAGATTTATATCCACGTCCATTCATGGGGCATCTTGGCTCTTTAAGCAGGATGCACAAAGCTAAAAGCATTCAATATACATGGGTTATTTTTAGTTTTATACATGTTTGATAAACAGAACTGAGACTGAACTCTTACCACATGTCTAGAAGTTTTGAAGACGCCTCGTCATGGGACCTCGGATAATATTCCTCCTCTTCCCTAAGCTTCTCCTCCATATCCCGTTAAAGAATCACTGACTTCTAAACTTATTGCCTCCACATTGACAGCTGATTGACGAACCGCTCATGGATACATGTTGTTTATATTTTAAAGATGACGCGAGACTATTTGAGTGCGCAAGCCTACTACGTTTCCACGCCTCTAGCCACGCCTTTAACTCATTTTATTAATTTGGCTAAAGTCGAAAAATGTAAATGAAGCAAAATTAAGGTATTTCCCTTAATTTTAGCTCAAATTAAGGCGCGTAAATGAGATTTGTAGTGCCCATGTTTAGGCACCATTTTAGCACGAAACTTATAACCCAAAAAAATATTTTTCACATATAAAATTGATTGAAAGTATAATGAGACTTTAAAGCCTCAATGGATATTGGCAATAATATTTGAGCCGCCTCGTGGGAATACCAACAATGTGGTTTCCGAACAGGTCCGACACAAATCAGGCTGTACAGTCACAGAATATGGCTAGAGACTTGAAATTTCAGATTTAAGTAGAAGAGGAATTGTACTATCCGAGTAGCGAAAACAAAGGCGCTGATCAGCTTCGCGGTTACCGCGAAGCTGATCTGCGTCTTTGTTTTCGCCTATGCAGATTGTTGGTTTTCCCATAAGGTGGCTCATTTAAGTAAGAATAAAAGGTATGGTGGAATTGCTATAAATAAATTAATTAAAAATCCCAATCAAGACACCAGGCGGAATAGGTCAACCCAAGGCAACAAAAATAAACAACATTCATGAAGAGCAAGGTGACCATATGTTAGCAAATTTATTATATTAATTAACGTTTATCAGACATGTACGAGAATGAAGAAATTCAATTGTCCTCTACCTTGTTTTACCATATCGTCAATTTTATAATGCTGATCATTCCAAAGCGATACTTCAGTAGTGTTTCTAATTATTTTATGTTTTGCCGTTGAATTTTTTGTGCTGTTTGCACATCACAGTATATACGTTTTCATATATTTGTTGAGTGGCCGCCTATTTGGGAAATAGCTGCTCTCGCGGCTTACCATATGTTTTCTTAATATAAGTACCTCGTATTTTTCCCACCTCGTTTTTCGGAGTAGAGATTCCTTTCTGATTGTGCCATTTCCTGAGCATTGTCTACTTTAACCTTTCAATTTTAACAATATAGGGATGAGCATTTATAACATATTGCTATTGTTTCAGAGATGTATTCTAGTTCATAATTTTACTGAAAGAATAACGCGGACACACACACACACACACACACAAAATACTGTTCCTGTTTGTAACACGCCACAGGCGTATAGGTTATAACTTGAATGTTCTGCAACAGTCTGCATGATTAGTTTTTAACCCAATCATGGTTGATAACTATGCTGCATTCTTGAATTGCACGCCGGTAGGCCAGGCGTCAGACTCTTTGATGGCCGCGACATAAAGCTATTCATTTTAGTTGGTTGGGGCCGGAGCTTTTTGTCTCTGGCTTGGCCTACCGATGTTCAACTGGTGTTTTTCTTTTGCCCCGGGTTACACTTAATTATTCGGCGCCCAGGGATATCCATCGTCGGGCAGCTTGCTGATAAAAATAAAACTGAGATCCTTTAAGAGCAGTGAGCATATTAATGAGAAAAGGGATGGTCATGCCGCGGTTTCGGCTACTTAAGCCTCTTCGAGAATCTGTTGAGTACTCGTTTTTGATTCCTCAGGGTTGTTATCATGATTTATTTGTTTGTCCTTAATGATTCATTGACTAGTTAGAGATTGTCCACGAGGACCGAACAACTAACTAAATGTTGTGAACCTCTGCAGACGATGAAGGTGAGGTGAGGCACCTGTAAAACCGGTTTAAGCCCCCAGTAATTTTATATTACTAATCGTTCCAAGGCGATACGTATGTTAAAGTTCTAGTTGTTTTGTGTTTTGTCTGATTTTTGTGCTGTTTATGTACGTTTTCATGTTTTTTAGTAAAGTTCGGGTAACTGAGTGATCGCCTATTGGAGAATACTGCTCACTCGGCTAACGATATGTTTTCATGGTACATATATAAGTAGCTAAGTGTCATTTTAATTTTTCCCATCCCTCGGTTTGTGGAGTGGGAATTTCTTTCTGATTGCGCCATTTTCTGATCATTGCCTACTTGTACCTTTTTTCAGATAGTAAAACCTTTACATTTCTATGAACCAGTGTCTGTTTCTACCATGCTCTGACATCCGTAATTATGTAATTCTGGATAACAAGTTATCTATGTCACAAGTTGGCAAAATGGAGCTTAAAATAGAAATGTTTCGGTTCTTCGTATTTTATATAATAATGCCATTTAAATATTGCACCACTTTGCCAGGAGCAGGACTGAATTCTGAAATTTATAATACATCTGAGATTTAACTTTGCCAAACGCTTGCACAATTAATTTCTTATGATTAAATCGATATGTTTATTGCTTGTCTTAAACGAGGCAAATTGCATTAAATGAGACAATTATATCGGTGCTAAATCAGTCTATTGCAATTCAAAATAAAACTCTGGAGACATCATATCCTTTTTGCTGACAGAAGATTAGTCATACATAATGCATAACCATTGCACGGTCAGATTCATATTGAATGTTTTCTTGAAGGCTATAGCAAGACGCTGATGTAAGGGAGCTAGCCACTCATCATGCTCATGTTTGTTTCAAATGCTGATGTTTGCAAGCACAGAAAGTATGCCCACCGGGGTTCAACTGGTGTTTTTCATTTGCTCCAGGTTTCAGTTAGTTATTCGGAACCCAGGTATCTCCATCGCCGAGCAGCCCACTGAATCTGTTGAGTGCTCGTTTTTGATTCATCAGGGTGGTTATAATGATTTATTTCTTTGTCCTTGATGATTCATTGACTAGTTAGAGAATTCACCACGAGGACCAAACAACCAACTAAATGTTGTGAACCACTGCAGAAGATGAGGGTGAGGTTAGGCGCCTATAAAATCGATTTAAACCCGCCAGTAACTTTGTGTCACTGATCGTTCCAAGTCGATACTTCTGTGGTGGTTCATTTTGTTTTATGTTTTGGTGTTTAAAATATTTTTGTGCTGTTGGCGCCTTATGTATGTTTGCATATTTTTAGTTAAGTTA
This sequence comes from Rugalucina vietnamica, assembly GCA_964017185.1. NCBI lineage: Eukaryota > Metazoa > Mollusca > Bivalvia > Lucinida > Lucinidae > Rugalucina > Rugalucina vietnamica. The sequence goes on along the minus strand of OZ024873.1, from coordinate 72,774,985 downwards.
AGGTAACTGAGTGGCCACCTATTGGGAAAATAGCTGCTCATTCGGCTTACGAAATGTTTTCATGGTATATGTACCTGATTGTTAGTTTGGTTTTTTCCCACCTCGGTTTTTGGAGTGGGAATCTTTTTCTGATTGCGCCTTTTCCTGATCTTTGCCTACTTGTACCTTTTTCGTTATATTGGGATCGGCGGATCAATGTTCAATATGACAATGTTCGATGTTCTGTAAGGCTTATTACATTAAATACAGAATGATTCGAAGTAAAGTGCGGCCTAAAACAGGGCTGCGCCCAGTCAAGCATTTTATTTAACCTCTACATCATCGGCTTGCGAAATGTTTTCATGGTATATGTACCTGATTGTTAGTTTGGTTTTTTCCCTCTTCGGTTTTTGGAGTGGGAGCCTTTTTCTGATTGCGCCTTTTCCTGATCTTTGCCTACTTGTACTTTTTTCTGTTGTGGTTCCATTTGTTTCATGTTTATGAGTCAATTTTTGTGCTGTTTGAACCTTACATGCGGTTTCATATTTTTATTTAATTTCGCCGCCTTTTGGGAAAAAGCTTCTTACACGGCTTACGATATGTTTTTCAAGTATAAGTACCTAATTGTTCATTTTGTTTTTCCAACCTCGGTTTTTGAAATGGGAATTTCTTTCTGATTGCGTCTTTTCCTGATTATTGCCTACTTGTACCTTCTAAAATTATATTTTGTCTTGTATTTTGACTTTCCTGATAATCGTTCGCTTCGTTATAAAACTAGGCTTCCAGACAGTTTAACGACTTTTATTATGCCAATCACATTACTATTTTGATTAAAATAATAAAATCATCTACTTCTTTCGCATGGCGTCAAAATATTGATTTTAGCATGTATGTTGTCACGTAGGCAAGAATTTATTTGTCTGCAACAGGAACCGTGTCAGTACTAAAGCGTCAAAGAACACAAATTATTAGTTAAAACTCATTAAATACATGTACATTTGAATAAACAATGTCAATTTGGGAGAAAATGTGATAGTTCGTCTCTCACTGTTTAGAAAGACCATCATTTTTTCTTGAAAAAGGTTCATGTGTGATGGTGAGTTCTTTGACAGGCCAATTATAGCTGTAAGTAGAGCAAGTCAATGTAATGAAATCTGCTGGAGGTCCATTTGTCTTGGCTTTGCGTTCTCTGTGCTTTCTTTCAGCTTCAGAGATTCTCTCTCTCTCTCTCTCTCTCTCTCTCTCTCTCTCTCTCTCTCATAGAGAACTACTCCTTTGTTGATGAGACCTCGCCACTTTGATTGCCCCTGTGCAGTCTGTTCCCAAGACCCCATTGGTATTTCGAAATCCTTCAGCGATGCTTTGAGCGTTTCTTCTTGTCACCTTGAGAGCGCTTTCCCTCCTTAAGTGCTCCATAGAAAACTTTCTTTGGAAGTCGCGCGTCAGGAATTCTTATAACATGGCCAGTTCAGTCCGTCTTAGCTGTACTAGCTTTTAGACCGTATGCAAGCTTTGCATCCCTGCTTTCTTCAGGACCTCTGTGTCTGGAATCTTGTCTCGCCACTTCTCAAACAGCTTAAGTGGAAATGTTAAAGTCGCTCTGCATGACGTTGGTATACTGTCCAGGTCTCACATGCAAACAAGAGAGTTGGCAGTACCACAGCCTTGTAGACTTTCAGCTTGGTGTCAAACTTGATTCCATTTCGCTCCCAGACATTTGCACGGAGTCTTCCGAAAGCCACACTGGTTTTTTTGCAATTCTGGCAATGACCTCATCATCAATGTGCTTTGGAGAGAGTGCTTCCAAGGTAGGTGAATTTATCAACAACTTCCAGTTTTTGTCCATTCACAGTGATGGTTGGATCGTTGTACGGTTTTCCAGGTGCTGGTTGGTGTACAACTTCTGTCTTTTTTTGCTGATTGTGAGATCATAGTTATCACATGAGTGTGAGACTTGATCTATGACTCTTTGTATTTTTGCCTCTGACTTGACGCTCTTATCCATATCATCTGCACATCAGTCTGAATCTTAGTTTTGATTTGCAACCTTCTACCTGATTAAAAAACCAGTGTTACTTATAGGAAAGAATGATTTTTTTTTCTTTTCAGTTCAGAAAAATCATAACACTTTACAGACGTATAGGTTACAACTTGAATGTTATGCGACAGACGCAACAGGAAACGTCGCGGATAAAAGAAATTGATTGTAAAATGTTGTGAACCACTGCAGAAGCTGAGGATGAGGATATGGCCATGTAAAAAGGTACAAGTAGGCAAAGATCAGGAAAAGGCGCAATAAGAAAAAGATTCCCACTCCAAAAACCAGGGCGGGAAAAAACCAAACCAACAATCAAGTACTTATACCATGAAAACATTTCGTAAGCCGAATGAGCAGCTATTTTCCCAATAGGTGGCCACTCAGTTACCTTAACTTAACTAAAAATATGAAAACATACATAAGGCGCCAACAGCACAAAATATTTTAAACACCAAGACACAAAACAAAAAGAACCACCACAGAAGTATCGACTTGGAACGATCAGTAACACAAAGTTACTGGCGGGTTTAAATCGATTTTACATGGCCATAACCTCACCCTCAGCTTCTGCAGTGGTTCATAACATTTAGTTAGTTCTTCGGTCCTCGTGGTGAATCTCTAACTAGTCAATGAATCATCAAGAACAAACAAATAAATCATGATAAACATCCTGATGAATCAGAAACCAGGACTCACAGATTGGGTAAGCTGCGCGACGATGGAGATCCCTGGGCGCTGAATAACTTACTAACTCCGGAGCAAAAGAAAAACATCAGTTGGACCCCGGTGGGCCACGCAACAGACAAGAAGCTCCGGCCCCAACCAACTAAAATGAATAGCTTTAAGTCGGGGCCATCATAGAGTCTGACGCCCGACCCACCGGCGTGCAATAAGAAGGCAGCATAGTTATCAACCGTGATTGGGTTAAAAACTAAGCATGCAGACTGTCGCATAACATTCAAGTTGTAACCTATACGTCTGTAACGTGTTATGATTTTTCTAAACTGAAAAGAAAAATCATTACTTCCTATAAGTTTCTTAAATTTGTAAACCAAGTCACCATAAAATTCTGGTTCCGAAAGGCCCTCACTTAAAAGCGTCTTTAACCCAACATTATATTTGGAAATCAATTCATAGTGTCTACGATAAAATTTAGAAAAGGTTTTTCGAAGTTTATGATACCGATAGCCCTGTTGGAGAAGTTTGGCCGTTAAACATTTATTTCGAGCGTTGAAAAAAAGGTACAAGTAGGCAAAGATCAGGAAAAGGCGCAATCAGAAAAAGATTCCCACTCCAAAAACCGAGGTGGAAAAAAACAAACTTACAATCAGGTACTTATACCATGAAACATATCGTAAGCCGAATGAGCAGCTATTTTCCCAATAGGTGGCCACTCAGTTACCTTAACTTAACTAAAAATATGAAAACATACATAAGGCGCCAACAGCACAAAAATTTTTTTAAACACTAAGACATAAAACAAAAAGAACCACCACAGAAGTATCGACTTGGAACGATCAGTAACACAAAGTTACTGGCGGGCTTAAACCGGTTTTACATGGCCATAACCTCACCCTCAGCTTCTGCAGTGGTTCATAACATTTAGTTAGTTATTCGGTCCTCGTGGTGAATCTCTAACTAGTCAATGAATCATCAAGAACAAACAAATAAATCATGATAAACATCCTGATGAATCAAAAACCAGGACTCACAGACTGAGTAAGCTGCCCGACGATGGAGATCCCTGGGCGCCGAATAACCTACTAACTCCGGAGCAAAAGAAAAACACCAGTTGGACCCCGGTGGGCCAAGCAACAGACAAGAAGCTCCGGCCCCAACCAACTAAAATGAATAGCTTTATGTCGGGGCCATCATAGAGTCTGACGCCCGACCCACCGGCGTGCAATTAAAGAAGGCAGCATAGTTATCAACCATGATTGGGTTAAAAACTAAGCATGCAGACTGTCGCATAACATTCAAGTTATAACCTATACGTCTGTAACGTGTTATGATTTTTCTGAACTGAAAAGAAAAATCATTAATTCCTTTAAGTCTGTAACATGATTGCAGACTCTAGCAAACCTAATAAGTTGCGAAATGTATACACCATAAGAAGCACGACGAGGAACGCCACCATCCAAAAAGGGAAAATTTACTATATCAAAATCATCGCGCTTATCATAAATTTTAGAAGAAATAAATCCACTTGCAACAGTAAGATGTAGATCTAAAAAGAGGGGCTTCGGTATCCGAGATATTGGCTTTGTTCAACTGTAGTTCAGATGGATATATTTGATTGACCATACCTTCAAAATAAGGGTTGTCAATGTTCAAAAGGTCATCTAGGTACCTAGAAGAGGAATTAAAAGCCTCAATAACATCAGCTTGGTTAAGAGAATCCATGAAATCTCTTTCGTAGCAGTATAAAAATAAATCAGCTACGAGAGGTGCGCAATTTGTACCCATCGGAATTCCAACAATTTGTCTGTATAACTTGGTCCCAAATCTAATATAAATATTATCTAAGAGATAGGATAAGGCGTCGCACACATTCTGACATGACCAAAGTGTATACCGACTTTGGTTTTAAAATCGATTTCAGCCTGCCAGTTATTTTATATTGCTGATCGTTCCAAGGAGATACTTCTGTGGTGATATTTTTTTATGTATTGGTGTTGAATTTTGTGCTGTTAGCATCTTGTATGTGTTTTCATATTTTTTAGTTAAGTTTGGGTGGCTGAGTGGCCACCTTTTTTGGAAAATGGCTGCCCATTCGGCTTACAATATATCTTTCTAGTATAAGTACCTGATTTTTCCCATCTCGGGTTTTGGAGTGGGAATTTCTTTCTGATTGCGCCATTTCCTGATCGTTGCCTCCTTGTACTTGAACTGTCCTGAAAAGTATCCATGAGCATGGCAGAAAACATCATGCTGAACAGTGTTTGTGCCATAACACATCGCTTTTTGACCCCTTTCGTTACATGCCATCATGAAATTGCCGCACCATTGCTATGAATAGGAGTTGACAGCCAATAGTCAATCACGACTGTGTAAAAAGCTTTGGTGAGGTCGACAAACGTCATATATAGATATAAATTCTGTTCTTGGTATTTCTCTTGAAGCTATCTTGCTGTGAGGATCATGAGAGTATCTACACAGTCAGAGACACCAGGATGTGTTTTTATCCAATGTGTATTTTAGAATTTCATGGTAATGTTTGTACAATTTGAAACTAAAACACGTTAGTATAATGCAAGAAAAATAATACTCCACAACGACGTTTGTACGGAGACGCCTTGCTACTGGGTTCCTTAGAGAGGTAGACATGTCTTTATGCACTGTGGGTTTACCTCTGACTTTGTATACAACAAAATGCGGGTTGGTATTACATCATACAATTTCATGATATGTTCCTCGGCACAGAATTCCATAGTGGGCTGAATTTATTTTGGCAATGTATCACATCTCCTCATGATATTCCAAATCGCTTCTAAAGAGTTTCTGTCAGAGAAATTACCAAGCCAGTCCAAGACGCAAAAATGATATGTATTTATGCAATGATTTCTGTCATAATTCAAAGTCCTCTAAACACATTCTTGATATCAGAGGAACAACTTTCTTTTAGCCATTGACTGAAACCTTAAAGAAGAGGTTTGGAATATCATGAATAAGAGCTGTGGGAGGTTGCCTAACAATAAAGATACTAAGGTAATCTAAATGTCGACTGTCATAAAAAAGACACATATCTTGCTACTAACTAGAAGTGATGCATTGATTTTGCAAATTTAATTTTGGAAAATGATTTTAGACTGTCAAAGTTAATCAAATTAAAGCCCAAGAAATTAGACTTCATGATTAAATTAAGTCTTTTCAAACCCAATTCGATGCATTATTTAACCGATTCATAAGCCTGACAAACCACTTCCAAAAATAACAGCCATACTTGTTAATCATCCTACACAATGCATACAGTATTTTGTGCTTTAACATTATTTTATAGGTTGTAACTAAAAACGTTACACGTTACAGACGTATATGGTATAAGTTAAATGTTACGCGACAGTCTGCTTGCATAGGTTTTAACCCAATCATGGTTAATAACTACGCTACCTTCTTTAATTGCATGCCGGCGGGTCAGCCGTCAGACTCATGGAGTCCATGATGGCCCCGAATTAAAGTTATTCATTTTAATTGGTTATGGCCGTAACCTTCTTGTCTGTTGCTTGACCCACCGGTGTTCACCTGGTGTTTTTCTTTTGCTCCGGATTTCAGTAAGTTATTTGGCGCCAAGGGATCTCCATCGTCGGGCAGCTTACTGAATCTGAAAGTCTTTGTTTTTGATTCATCATAGTGGTTATCATGATTTATTTATTTGTACAAGTTTTCTGCCTTACAAGGGGAGACCAAGTTTTGCATTTATTGTTTTCTTTCAATTTTTCAATTTGGTATAATTGGTATAAAATTGGAGGCTGGTCTAGAATTTGTTATAAATTCTGACATGCATTATTTGTTATATTTATTTATTAATTGTTTATTATTACAATCATGGCTCTAATATTTTGGGGGCCTCAATTGCTACCGCAAATTCGTTTGACCTTCTTTACCCCAAAATATCATGCTTTATCAAGCAAGTATGCTAAGCCATGCTAACCTGAGTATGGGATTTACTTAAGCATCATCAATGGTCATGTCACATGCTATTCTTTCGGTTCAACAATTCAGTACCATGTCTGAGACTGCAATTCCGAGTCAAGCAAATATATAAAAGGCAAGCAAGCTTTCTAGCGAAGTCTAGATGAAATATTCACTCCTGTTCATAATTCAGACAACACCATGATGTGCCTATGGAAAGAATACTCCGTTTTCATGCTTGCTACAGCCTTAGAGTGGAATCGATTCACTGATTCTGACCTGCAAACACAGCTTTAGCAGTCCGACTATAGTGTTGATCCCCAGGTTAGCCATAGCAACTCAAGATAGTAGAAGTGAGCTGCCCCCAAGAAAGAGCCAAAGTTCTTATTTTTTTTTAATTTGATGTAAATTGTATAAATTTATGTACATTTTGAAATGATGATTGGTATTGTTAGTTATTAATGAATCAAGTATGTCTAAATTTATCAACTTTCTTATTGTGTATAAAACAAAAGTCTCTTAGCTAAAATTTCTTGAGCAGCAGGGTTAATCTATGAAATTCAATAAATAGGTTCCAGCATCTGGCTGTGCTATGCTAGAGGGATTTCTTTATCTCTGAGACTGATGTCAGACTACACCGCACCTTAATTTAGCTAACAAATTTCTCCTTACCCTTGACATAATGATTTTTAACATATTGCACCGTTTCGTGCTTAAATAGTTTGTATGTCCGTAATTTGTTTTACTCGCGTGATTTGTAACATTACTTATCCATTTTAGCTCACCTGAGCCGAAGAGATAGGCAAGCACCCGGCATCCGTCCGTCCGTCGTTGTCGACGTCCGTTGTCCGTCCGTCGTCCGTCCGTCGTCAACCATTTTCCAAGACTTTCTTCTCTGAAACTTGGCAAACCAAAGCCAAATTTTATATCAAGCATCTATAGGAAGGGGGAACCAATGTGTATATCAGAAATCTAGGTCACATGACCAAAATGGCCGCGAAGCCCATATATGGTAAAAAAACATTCTAAAATCTTCTTCTCCAGAATCGGTGGACCGATTTCAACGAATCTTTGCTTGAAGCATCGATGGCTCAAGCACTACAATGTATATATAAATCATGAACCTGCGATGACCTTGACCTATTTTACGGCAAGGTCAACATAAGTCACCTATGTATTTGAATGGGGAAAACTGTTAAAATGTCATTTAAAGGGAAAATTTTACAGAAAATTGGGCAGTAGGACTGAATATCAATGGTTCTGAAAATAATTGCACCTCAGGGGCGGATCTGCCTACGCCCCGGGGCAATATACACGTTTGTTATATGACTGAAGGAATTCCTGTGTCCTGATTGGCTCATTTAGTATTAATAAATCCTTATATTTCTCTGAAACCAGACCAAACTGATGAAAACCAGATCAAACCAGTTCCTGGAGGTTAATTATTTTGACAGGTTTTCTATATTAACCTCCAAAGTCTATATTACGCTCCTGAGTACCCAAAAATAGCACCGGCATGAAATCAACATGGGCTTGATGAAATTGACATGATTTGGTGTATATGTTTAAAACCTGCCAGTTAGCTATAAATAGCCTGAACTCATTTCAGTTCATGAAATCTACATGCTTTGTAGTAACACACTTTTACAGGTAAACAAAGCACTAGATAATAAGGTGTATTTGGTGATAATTATGGAATAATTTTGTTTATTTTTCATAAGAACCCATGTTGTTGGTACCCATTGGCATTGCCTCGTCATGGTGATTCTTAGGAGTACCCATAATATATGTTTTATTAAGAGCTAACAAAATTATCTTTCAAGCATGATCAATTATTCCTCTTAGTCTAGCCTTCTTTAACATCTGATATGATTTTGTTTGTTTATTTGTTATAAGATAAACATTAAAACACTTGAAAAGTCATATAACAAAACAGTTATTGACTTCAATTTCGGTAGATATAAGGATTTATCTACCCTCAAAAGTGATATTCACCTCGGCCTCCGGCTTCGGTGAATATCACTTTTTCAGGTAGATAAATCCTTATATCAACCACATTGAAGTCAATAATTGTATAATATTACCATAATATTCAAACATCTTCTTCTCTGAAACTGCTTGGCCAATCAAAGCCAAATCTTATATGGAACATCTATAGGAAGGGGGAATTGATGTATATATTAATAATTCAGGTCACATGGCCAAGATGGCCACCATGCCCATATATGGTAAAAACCCTTCAAAAATCTTCTTCTCCGGAACCGGTGGACTGATTTCAACGAAAGTTTGCATGAAGTATTGATGACTCTAGTACTACAATGTGTATATAAATCATGACCCTGCGATGACCTTGACCTACATGTATTTTACAGCAAGGTCAACATAAGTCGCCAATGCATTTGAATGGGGAAATCTTTTAAAATGTCATTTCAAGTGAAAGCCTTGCAGGAAATGCGCAGAAGGTCTGAGTAATGTAAAACGTGATTACTTCTCAAGTCACGCTTAGATGCTTATTTCAACTGCCTAAAAGACGACTGTCATTTAAAAAATAAAAGTTTTGTGAACTTACCTGGCGTCTCATTATCAAAGTCCACTCATTACGAAAACTTGCCCATGCAACAATATATATATATTTTTTTCAGTAACAAAAATTGAAAATTTCATCAGAAATTTTTTGATGTTTTTCTTATTTTTGCTCAAAACATAGATTGTGGGTACACGTTAGAACCGCCTCGGCGAGGTGGTTCTAACGAGTACCCACAATCTATGTTTTGGAGCAAAAATAAGAAAAAAAGGTATACCCCGGCATACCCCAGTTTTGCTATATAAAAGTGGGGTATAAGGGGGTATATATTACACGGACATGTTTTCCTGATGTTTTGGGCTAATTGGTCTCAAATCGTCCGTGGACGAAATCTAGTTTCATCTCCATCGTCGGGCAGCTTATTGAATCTGTGAGTCCTCTTTTTTTATTCATCATGGTGGTTATCATGATTTATTTGTTTGTCCTTGATGATTCATTGACTAGTTACAGATTCACCACGAGGACTGAACAACTTACTAAATGTCGTGAACCACTGCAGAGGATGAGGGTGAGGTTATGCGCCTGTAAAATCGATTTAAGCAACCCGGTTATCTATAACTGACCGTTTCAAGGAGGCACTGCTGCTGTAGTTCAAATTTATCAAAGTTATTCCAATAATGTGTTTCACGTTGCATGATTACCCGAATATCATTTGGTTGTTCACTTAGCTCTCTGTATTTTTCTTGTTCTGTCCAAGCTAGCACGCCTAGCAATAGCTGCTCACCCTGCTTTCCGTGATACATGTTATACGTTGGTATATATGATTGATTGATTGATTGGGGTTTAACGTCCCACCAACAGCTAAGGTCATATGGAGACGGGACCTCGGTTTATAGTCTAAATCCGAAGGACTGGAGAAGCCCGGAATCGAACCTGCGACCCCTGGTTTACAAGGTAAGTGGCTTAACCACTGCGCCACGGAGGCTTCTTTGGTATATATGTATAATATTTTCTTAACATGATTTTCCATATTCCTTGTATATAGTTTTGCCTAATAGAACCATTGCAAAGGATGAGGGTGAGGTAAGGCGCCTGTAAATTCGATAGAAGCCCCCCTCCAGTAATTTTATATTACCGATCGTTCCAATGCGATACTTCTGTTGTGGTTCCATTTGGTTTATGTTTTGGAGTCGAACTTTTGTGCTGTTTGAACAATATGTACGTTGCAATCATGTTACAGACTTCAACGTTCTAAGCCAAACTTCTCCAACAGGGCTATCGGTATCATAAACTTCCAAATTTCCAAATATAATGTTGGGTTAAAGACGCTTTTAAATGAGGGCCTTTCGGAACCAGAATTTTATGGTGACTTGGTTTACAAATTTAAGAAACTTATAGGAAGTAATGATTTTTCTTTCCAGTTTAGAAAAATCATAACACGTTACAGACGTATAGGTTATAACTTGAATGTTATGCGACAGTCTGCATGCTTAGTTTTTAACCCAATCATGGTTGATAGCTATGTTGCCTTCTTTAATTGCACACCGGTGGGTCGGGCGTCAGACTCTATGGTGGCCCCGACCTTAAGCTATTCATTTTAGTTGCTTGGGGCCGGAGCTTCTTGTCTGTTGCTTGGCCCACCGGGGTCCAACTGATGTTTTTCTTTTGCTCCGGAGTTAGTAAGTTATTCGGCGCCCAGGGATCTCCATCGTCGTGCAGCTTACTGAATCTGCGAGTCCTGGTTTTTGATTCATCAGGATGTTTATCATGATTTATTTGTTTGTTCTTGATGATTCATTGACTAGTTAGAGATTCACCACGAGGACCGAAGAACTAGCTAAATGTTATAGACTGCTGGCTGAAAAAGGTCCTGCTCCCCCCCCCCCTAGGGAATTTTGCAGACAAATAGAATCCATCATGGGTTGTCAGTGGAGATAGGAAAATCCCAACCCGAGGGTCCACCCGTTCCAGTGGGAAACGAGGCTCGCCGAGTTTCCCACCGGAACGGTGGACCCGAGGGTTGGGATTTTCCTTTCTCCACTGACCACCCATGATCGATTCTTTTTCTTACATACCCCCGGGTACATACCCCGATTAAGCCTAAATTCATTTTACCGGTAACGTCACCTGGTACCGTGCTTTAATTAACTCAGTCTGATGACGTTGTGTTTATTGCGGATATGACGTCAAATGTAAATAAATCGTTGTCAAATTGAAAAGAGATGCAGTTTTGATTTGTTTTTCGTTGAAAACGAGTGTGAATCAAGAATATACCCTATGAATTCACACCAATGTTGTCTAGTTTTGTTGAACAATATTGCTGGAAGCAGCTGCTTTGGGCTAGAAACGATCGAATTTAGTCGCGTGCTTTTCTTATCTTGTATGGGCAACCAAGCGAGCAGTGTAAGATAGATTTTTCTTACATACCTCTTTCATAAAGATAGAAAAATTCCGGTATTTTAGCGGTGGTAGACAAATCTATCTTACACTGCTGGTTTGGTTGCTCATGCAAGATAAGAAAAGCACGCGATATTATTCGATTGTTTCTACTGCTTGCAGCAATGGCGTTCACCAAAACTAGACAAAAGTGATGTTTTTCACAGCGAGTTTTCTTGAATCACGCTCGTTTTAAAATAAAAACAAATAAAAACTACATCTCTATTGACTTTGACAGCGATTTATCTACATTTGACGTCATATCCGTAATATGCACAACGTCACAAGGGTTAAAGCACGGTACCAGGTTATGTTACCGGTAAAAGGATAAAATCGGAGTATGTAAGAAAAAGAATCGATCATGGGTGTCCAGTGGTGAAAGGAAAATCCCAACCCTCGGGTCCACCGTTCCAGTGGGAAACTCGGCGAGCCTCGTTTCCCACTGGAACGGGTGGACCCTCGGGTTGGGATTTTCCTATCTCCACTGGACACCCATGATGGATTCTATTTGTCTACCACCGCTAAAATACCGGAATTTTTCTATCTTTATGAAAGAGGTATGTAAGAAATAGTCTATCTTAAAGAGCAGTCTTTTCTAATTCAAATGAGAGATGTTTGCACTTTGTACGCCGGGGCGTAACGGTGTAACAGCTATTTAAAAATAACAACTGTTACCTGCTTATTATATTTGCAGTATTCTTTGATTGGGAATGAATAATAGGTTGTTTTACCATAATTCTACCATTTGTCTACAAGATTCTTCGAGGAAAATATGTGGGATGCATAATTTTATCATGTTGACATATATGGGTCTCTATCTGTATAACGTATGTCACGTATGTAACAAAAATATGCGAATTTACATTTATAAACCAATAAGGTTTTCAGTAATAGTTTCTGTGGAGTACAAATCTGCAAACACCAATGTGCAAGGTAAGTATGTCATGTTTGTGTTATTTGCATTCAAATGAGAGATGTTTGCACTTTGTACGCCGGGGCGTAACGGTGTAACGGCCATTTAAAAATAACAACTGTTACCAGCTTATTATATTTGCAGTATTCTTTGATTTGGATTGAACAATAGGTTGTTTTACCTTAATTCTACCATTTGTCTACCAGAATCTTCAAGGGCAATATGTGATAGATAATTTTATCAGGTTGACATAGATGGTTCTCAATTTGTGTAACGTATGTAACAAAAATGTGTGAATTAACATTTATAAACAAATAAGGGTTTCTGTAATAATTTCTGTGGATTTCAAAGCTGCAAACACCAATGTGCAAGGTAAGAATGACATGTTTGTGTTGTTTTCATTTGCTAGATGTGCCTCAGTTGTAACGGTGTAACGCCAAGTTGTTTATATTTAGATTTCATGAAATGTTACAGTGCTACCAATACCGCATGGGGTTAATTTGGCCTACAAAACTGATCATATATACGTTATGACTTATCGTAGACCACTGAACTTGATTTCATTTTAAAGCTTCTTCACTATAGCCGTTTCATCTTAAGGTAAGTTATGCATATCATCTTATTTGCCTATTTGTGAATTTTAATTTAAACATTAAAATGGCCAAAAAATCATTAAAAACCCATAAAAAAAGTCTTTCAGACCCAAGCTATTATCGTTGCACATAGTTTATACACCAGTGATACCATTTGACAATTTTACAGATGTTTTGGGTCTATTTGAAAATTATCTCATTTGCATATTTATCAATATTGATATAAAAAAAGTTTGGAAAATCACGGAAAAATAGCATTTATACTTACATATTACTGGTGTCTGGCATGTCAATAGGCCTAGAATGATAAAAGTGGTAGCAGCTTGATGCTTTGGGCTATGCAATTTGTCTTCTAGTCTGATAAATGAATAAACTTATTTTAAGTTTAATGAATACCTCGTATTAATGAAATTTTTACAGACTTGAGAAGAGTCACGGTAAATAAGAGGGTATACCTTACAAAATGGCTTGTGTCTAGGTTACTAATAGCACTTCTGTGCTGAATCTGGTATCAAATGATTGCTATGACAATGAATTATAACACTGTAACCTGATATATAAACCTTCTTATCTGATAAAGGTCACTAATATTAGAATTAAACTTCAAAATAAGAGAAAATAAGAGAAAAATGAAGAGATAAACCAACAAAATCACTTATATCCCCCCGGCTGCTCATTGCCTTAGAGGGTTTAATTGGTATCAGATATTTGCTTGGACAATGCACCATTTCCCAGAGCTCTTATATACAAATCATATCAGATTTACTTTCATGGGTATTCATAAAACGTTGATAAAAATGGTATATAGCAAACAATTAAGGGTGTCCAGCAACAGGGACGCGTGTATCTTTGCTTTAGCCTCATATGTTTTGTGGTATGTATGTATACATGACAACATGACTATTCATATATTTTGTGATAACATGACAACAATTCATTATTAAAGTGACCAAATAGTAACATTTGATGCCATTTTGACTACTCAACAGCTATTGATAGTGGAGATATAAGTGATTTTGTTGGTATACCCCTTCGCGTTTATGCAAATTTTCTCTATTTCTGAAGTTCTTGTTGCAATTCATGAAACAAACATTCATATGATTTATTCATAACATCATATGGTTAAAGAACATTGTCTTTAGCAACCGGTCGATACCAATTTCAGCTGTCTAGGGCTTCCAGTAGCCAAGATTCATCTGGTATAATAGGCACCCCGCCTCAATTCTTCGGCGGTTAATCGCCAACATCTAATTTATTTATTATATATATCAATGCTCATCAAATGACATTTTATTATAGAAGGATTATATAGAAAATCGCCCTTGCCATTTTAAGCACATTCAGACTTTAGCTTGCTGAAAAACCATAATCATTTTGTAGGTATACCTGCTTATTTGTTATGTATTTTCGCTAATTTCTAAAGTTTTCATTAATATTCATAAAACTGAAATTCAGATGATGTATTTAGATCACTGAGGGCATTAGTCCATTGCCATCCCATTCATTTGATACCACTTTCAGCATTCTAGGTCTATTAACAGTTCAAGTACAAACGATTTTGTAGTAATACCCTAATTTTTCTGCATTTTTAAGAGATTTCTAAACGTTTAAAAATAGTATTTATGGGGTCCAAAGACATGATTATCAGAACTGAATTAGATTTCTAGATGTGTTTTACACCAAAATTTAAATTATTCATAGGGAAACGTGAAGTGTTGACACTATTTTTGAAATAGCATCATATATATCTATTGTAGACCACGTCATTCTTTATTCATACATATATGTTACATACGTTACATTCCCCATTAAGATGTCTGAGCCTAGATACTTGGTGACACCCACTCAGAACTATAGTTCTCCATAGGCATGAAATATAAGCAAATAATTATCAACATTAGATACAGCCATTAGAAACGATTATTTACATGTTTTACGTAATGAGCAATACAATTTGGCTTATGAAACTGCGGGTAGGGTTGCTAAATAACCCATTTAGTATAATATATACAGTATAGGATTTTTCCGTCTCCACCATTGAACATGGTAATGTAAAAAATCACATATATTTGAAAAAAAGCTGGACTGTGTAACTAAAAAAAAACAAACGATGTCACTCACAATGCTAATTTTGAAAGGGTTATTTTAATATATGTTACAGACATTACACTGTAGGTGTCATATTATTGCTCAAGCAACTTATGTGTTAAGAATGGACATGTTTCTTGTAGACTATATGAATTGGGTGAATGGAATAATAAAAATCTTATTTTTCTGACGCTAAAATTGCCATATCATTATTTTCAAAACATATTATGGTAACATATGTAACATACTGTAACAGACACATGCTCCAATGTACATAAAGCAAACATCTCTTATTGGAGCAAACTTGAATTGTCATTTAAGATATATATTTGCAAAATATCTAATGGAATAGAGAATTAGGCTGACCTGTACTGGCATTCCTGCTAAGTACAATGCCCTTCGTTATTCATTACATGTATGTTACATATATTACATTCTGGATCAAAATCTTTGATCCAAGATACTTGGTTACAGATCCTCAGAGCCATGGTTCATGGTAAAATAAGCAAGAAATTATGATATATATCCAACAGTTTTAAGTATTTTACATACTTCACATTCGTTGCAATAGAATATTTCGCATTTGAAACTGGGGGTAGGGCTACTAAATACTTCATTAAAGGCAATATATACATGATAGGAAAACAAACCTTGGTTTTTCTATCTGCCAATTGAACATGCTGATGGAAATAATTTTCATATCTTTGGAAAAATGAATAGTGCAACAGTATAAGTAAATGTTATCACTCAAAAGTGGTATTTTCAAAGGGTATCTTAAATTACGTTACGTATGTTACAGTAAGTATGGGTCGAATTTTTGTCCAAACGATTTTAATATGTAGTATAGACATACAGCAAGCAGACAGTATGAAAAAGTTGAGTAAAATGATAAATTATTGTCATTTTTCTGTAGCTGAAAACACCATATCATAATTTCTTAATTTTGTTTAGGTAACATATGTAACAGGCTGTTACAGGATAACGCCCCAACGCTCAGGGTGCAAACATCTCTTATTCTACTCAGCTTGAATTGTTCTTTAAGATAGGGTATGTCTGCGAAATTCCCTAGGGGGGGGGGGAGCAATCGACCCTCTGGCTAGCAGCCTATTATGAACCACTGCAGAAGCTGAGGGTGAGGTTATGACCATGTAAAATCGATTTAAGCCCGCCAGTAACTGTGTGTTACTGATCGTTCCAAGTCAATACTTCTGTGGGGGTTCTTTTTGTTTTATGTCTTGATGTTTGAAATTTTTGTGCTGTTGGCGCCCTATGTGTGGTTTCATATTTTTAGTAACGTTAAGGTAACTGAGTGACCACCTATTGGGAAAATAGCTGCTCATTCGGCTTACGAAATGTTTTCTTGGTATCAGTACCTGATTGTTGGTTTGGTTTTTTCCCAACTCGGTTTTTGGAGTGGGAATCTTACTTACTGAATACTTACTGAAAACCGGAGCAAAAGAAAAACACCAGTTGAACCCCGGTGGGCCAAGCAATAGGCAAGAAGCTCCGGCCGCAACCGACTAAAATGAATAGCTTTAAGTCGAGGCCATCATAGAGTCTGACGCCCGACCCACCGGCGTGCAATTAAAGAAGGCAGCAAAGTTATCAACCATGATTGGGTTAAAAACTAAGCATGCAGACTGTCGCATAACATTCAAGTTATAACTATTTGCATAACTTTTTATAGCACAGCGTTACAAATGATTTAGGCGAAACGTTTGAGCACGATTTTCTTTCCAAATGTTTATGAAGGAAAGGCTTATATTAAAGTAATGCTAGCTGTATTAACTAATGGCAGTAGTACACTAGTTATGTCAATAAACTTTGCTCTCATGAAGTGGAGTTGATGGAACTATAAAACACTGTACTATGTCAGTATGTATAAATGAGCTATAATAATTTCACGGCTTACAGTTTCTGAGAAAAAAGTCAACACGTGTGAAAAAACGAAGGACCATTGGTTAATGCCCACAAGACAAAACAAGCAAACCATAACAAGATATACCTGTTCATGAAAGGATACTAAATTCACAACGTTAATATGTTTGGCCTAAAGGTAGAATTGACAAAACTGAAAAATAGTATTCACTAGGTAGGTCGACAGCATTTGAGTCTAGAATATTCAGTAGAACCATTCTTGAAACACACATTCTTGAACAAAATGTTCACTGCTCTTAAAGGATATCAGTTTTAATTTTAATTTGTGATTACTGCTACTGGTGATGTGCCTTGTGGCGGACCTCAAAAGTCTCCCCGTACATCATCCATAGTGCAGATTCAATTTACCATTTGGTCCCTTGAGATCAGCAAAGATACTAGAGGACCATTGGTCCTGTAGCTCACCTGAGAGATTATCTCATTGTAAGCTCATGAGATTTAAATTAATTGAGAATCAACCAATGAAAGTCTATGCATGGACACTATTGACCCCCGGGGCATGGCCAAATTTGACCCAGGGGCATGACTGGCACAATTTATAATGGGGACTACCAAACATTGCTACATACAAAATACAGAAGCTCTGGGCCTTTTGGTTTCAGAGAAGAAGTTTTTTTTTTAGTTTTTCCCATTGTAAGTCTATGGAGACTATCTACCCCCGGGGCACCCCAGGGGCATGGCTGGCACAATTTATGTAGAGTACCATTAGCCATTGCCACATACAAAATATTAAAGCTGTGTGCCCTGTGGTTTCAGAGAAGAAGATTCATGGCAAGTTTATCGAGACTATCAACCTCCGGGACCTGGCCAAATTTGACCCCAGGGGCATGAATGGCACAATTTATGTAGAGGACCATTAGCCATTGCTACATACCAAATATCAAAGCTGTGGGCCTAGTGGTTTCAGAGACGAAGATTTTTTTTAGATTTTCCTATTGTAGGTCTATGGAGACTATCGACCCCCGGGGCGTGGCCAAATTTGACCCCGGGGACATGATTGGCACAATTTATGTAGAGGACCATTAGCCATTGCCACATACAAAATATCAAAGCTGTGGGTCCTGTGGTTTCAGAGAAGAAGATTTTTGAATTTTTTTCCCATAGTAAGTCTATGCAGACTATCAACCCCCGGGGCGTGGCCAAATTTGACCCCAGGGGCATGAATGGCACAATTTATGTAGAGGACCATTAGCCATTGCTACATACCAAATATCAAAGCTGTTGGCCTTGTGGTTTCAGAGACGAAGATTGTTTTAGTTTTTTTCCTATTGTAGGTCTATGGAGACTATCGACCCCCGGGGCATGGCCAAATTTGACCCCAAGGGGCATGATTGGCACAATTTTTGTAGAGGACCATTAGCCATTGCCACGTACAAAATATCAAAGCTATGGGCCCTGTGGTTTCAGAGAAGAAGATTTTTTTTATTTTCTTCCCATAGTAAGTCTATGGAGACTATCAACCCCCGGGGCGTGGCCAAATTTGACCCCAGGGGCATGAATGGCACAATTTATGTAGAGGACCATTAGCCATTGCTACATACCAAATATCAAAGCTGTGGGCCTAGTGGTTTCAGAGAAGAAGATTGTTTTAGTTTTTCCCATTGTAAGTCTATGGGACCTATCTGTTGCCATGGAAACCACAATTTTGATACAATCTGCTCCAAAACCTAATGCCATCAATCCCCCAACCCAATTATGGTTCACATTAAATTTGATCAAGATCGGCCTACTAGCTTCAGAAATATTATTCTTTGAAATTGTGGACGGACGACGACGGACGACGACGACGACGGACGACGGATGTCTGCCTATCCTATAAGCTCACCTGTGAGCCTTCGGCTCAGGTGAGCTAATTATGTGAAGTCAAAAATTTATAATCGGTTTAGATTCATTTTCTAACCAACGCTTAATAGATTTGGCTCCATTGGGATAGTACTAGTCTATGAATTGACTACCCTCTTGAAAGTTGCAAATTTACAATTATTCTCTTTGGCTCCATGTTGCCATATCTAAAGGGTCGAAACCGCGGTATGACCCACCACTTTCTCCTTAATATGTTCACTGCTCCTAAAGGATCCCAGTTTTAATTTTTATTCTGATTTGTAAAATATCAAAATAACTTATTATAATAAGCACAAACTTATTATTATTTGCTCTTCATGTGATTAAATAGCTTAAACATCTCAGCTTAAAATTATGAACGTACCTCTAAGAGGTAAAAGATAAGGCATTTATTTTATAATGGACCACAAACTGTGGTATATAATCAAATAACAAAAAATACATATAGTTGGACACTTGGAAGAAAATTTAAAGATAATTGAATGCAGTCACGAAGAATAACAAATGAGCCGCCTCATGAGAAAACCAACAATCTGCATAGGCGAAAACAAAGACGCAGATCAGCTTCGCGGTGACCGCAAAGCTGATCAGCGCCTTTATTTTCGCTACTCGGATAGTACAATTCCTCTTCTACTTAAATCCGAAATTTCAAGCTTCTAGCTCTTTTCTGTGCTTGTACAGGTCGGTTTGTGTCAGACCTGTACGGAAACCACATTGTTGGTTTTCCCACGAGGCGGCTCAAATATGAGCTCATTTGAAAACGCATTGAGAATAATGACATAACAACTAAGTTATTGAAAACAGAACTTATGTAACTACTGAGTAGGAATAATTGTGTGATGAGTTGAAATATCTGCTTTTGAATAATATTTTATGTCTTAAACTGTTGCATGTGAAGATTATCAAAAGAATTTGACTATATATTGTTTAATGACTTGAAAACTTCAGCCGCGGGATAGCCTAATTTATGCATAAAATTGAAAGGCTCAGCACGACTTAATATTAAATTTCCCCGTTATTAGACGTTTCATTTCAAATTAGAACCATGCGTTATCTCAAAGGCGAAGTGAAGCAAAACATGTCTACGTGAAATGCATTTGGAAAAAGGTACAAGTAGGCAACGATCAGGAAAAGGCGCAATCAGAAAAAGATTCCCACTCCAAAAACCGAGGTGGGAAAAAACCAAACTAACAATCAGGTACTTATACCATGAAAACTTTTCGTAAGCCGAATGAGCAGCTATTTTCCCAATAGGTGGCCACTCAGTTACCTTAACTTAACTAAAAATATGAAAACATACATAAGGCGCCAACAGCACAAAAATATTTTAAACACCAAGACACAAAACAAAAAGAACCACCACAGAAGTATCGACTTGGAACGATCAGTAACACAAAGTTACTGGCGGGTTTAAATCGATTTTACATGGCCATAACCTCACCCTCAGCTTCTGCAGTGGTTCATAACATTTAGTTAGTTCTTCGGTCCTCGTGGTGAATCTCTAACTAGTCAATGAATCATCAAGAACAAACAAATAAATCATGATAAACATCCTGATGAATCAAAAACCAGGACTCACAGATTGAGTAAGCTGCCCGACGATATATCGCAAGCCAAATGAGCAGCTATTTTCCCAATAGGTGTCCACTCAGTTATTTAAACTTAACTAAAAATATGATAACATACATAAGGCGCCAACAGCACAAAAAATGTAAACACCAATACATAAAACAACAAGAACTATCACTTAAGTATCACCTTAGAACGATCAGTAATATAAAATTACTGGCGGGCTTAAATCGATTTTACAGGTACCTAACCTCACCCTCAGCCTCTGCAGTGGTTCACAACATTTAGTTAGTTGTTCGGTCCTCGTGGTGAATCTCTAGATAGTCGATGAATCATCATGGACAAACAAATAAACCATGTTAAACACCATGATGAATTAAAAACGAGGACTCACAGATTGAGTAAGATGCCCGACGATGGAGATCCATGGGCGCAAATAACTTTATAACTCCGGAGCAAAAGAAAAACACCAGTTGAACCCAAGTGGGCGAAGCAACAGACAAGAAGCGCCGGCCCCAACCAACTAAAGTGAATAGCTTTATGTCGGGGCCATCATAGAGTCTGACGCCCGACCCACCGGCGCGCAATTAAAGAAGGCAGCATAGTTATCAAGTTATCAACCATGATTGGATTAAAAACTAAGCATGCAGACTGTCGCATAACATTAAAGTTATATCCTATACGTCTGTAACGTGTTATGATTTTTCTGAATTGAAAAGAAAAATCATTCCTTCCTATAAGTTTCTTAAATTTGTAAACCAAGTCACCATATACTTTATATTTGCAGATTATATTGTCCTTTTGGTCCTTTGAGATCAGCGAAGGTATTCTGAGAAATCAGAAATTTATCTGTTAAGATTCATTTTCTAACTAACGTTTAATGTATTTGGCCCCATTTGGACAATACTAGTCTTTGTGTTTACCCTCTTGAAAGTTGCAAATTAAAAGTAATTCTTTTTGGCTCTATATTGCCACTGATAAGGATTGAGTACTCGAAACCGAGGTGTGAGCCACCACTTTCTCATGAATATGCTCAATGCTCTTAAAGGATCTCAGTTTTGAATTTTATTTGCTATTAATGAAGCTGGTGTTGTACCGTGTGGCGGCCCTAAAATGTCTCCCCGTACTTCATCCATAGTGCAGATTATATTTTCCTTTTGGTCCTTTGAGATCAGAGAAGATATTCTGTGAAATCAGAAATTTATCGGTTTAGATTCATTTTCTGACCAAATTTAGAAAATTTATACAAAAGATGCTTATCTTACTGTTTTTCACGCTCAGCAGATAAATGTGCATTTGACAAAGCCGTTTGGATACATATTTCAATGAGGACACCCACAGGACTGCGTTATACGTCTTAGTTTACGACCAAGACAATGAAAAACAAAATGACTTTAAGAATGTAATGAGTTTCCGCGTCACCTTTGTATCTAGCAGTCAACTTTATAAACCATTAGCTGAAAAACGCAAGTGTCGTAAGCATTCCAATTGACTTCAAGTGGGATCATAGAAAAATTTTGCAGATCATAGTGGACGCCGACTTTGTAAACTCGGTTTTGTTTATTTGCACGAGAGCAAAGCATGTGATACTTACCGTCCAAGGGCAGAGGATGTGGAACGTCGCATTCGTAACAATCTCGCCGACGCATACGAAACTTCATAACAGCATGCATTAACATTCCACGTCGCATCAATAATCACGATTATTGCATAAATACCCGTGTGTAAAAGCCAGTATTGCCGTAAAATAGGTCAATGTCATCCTTAGGTCAACATTTGAACAATTTATGATGGGCTAAGGTCTCTGATGCTACATACCAAGTTTAAGGTTTTATCGGCCCACGTGTTCTTGTTGAGCATTTCTGAGCATGGCAGCCATGTTGAGCATGCAACCCCGATTCCTTGAACAAAGTTTCATTCTCCCTTTGCATGAAGGCTTCAAATAAAATATCACATTCATAGGTCGTTTTTGGTGTATCTCGGTGCTTGCGCTTGTATTTTAACTATTTATCAATTTCCAATTCATCACCGTCCAGTTACATTATAATTTCGCATACGATATGGCCCAAATTAAAGAAACTGCTTATATTTCTTACTTTATAAATACAATGTACGCAAGTGACGTCACTAAAACGATATATGGAAGCTTTTGGTTAAATCGAACGTTTATTCTTGCATAGATATCTATGCGCATAGCTGTTTGAAGCCGTTTTCGATTGGTCGAAAGCCGTGTTCAAACGACAAAAACCATGTTCAAATCATGAAATTCACGTGCCGTTTGAACATGGGTTTTGGCCGACGTCATTGGTCAATGCGACGTGACGTCATGTGTTTTTGTAGAAACAAAATGGCCGACGTTGAAGAAGCTCCGCGGTTTTCGGTGAGTTTTAACGTTGCTAATGTTATTTTCAAGAGATTTTAAGTGGATTAGAGTGAAAATGCAAGAATAGCGATCAACCATGGTTTGTTTCAGTGCTCAAACATTCGCTGGATCACTCGGAAGGTGTTTGAACACGCGGCCTGCGGCCTTGTGTTCAAACACCTTCCTCGTGATCCATCGAATGTTTGAGCACTGAAAACCATGGTTGATCCCTATATTACAAGGGCGAGGACTAGAGCTCTGTAAAATCGTTTTAAGCCCCCCCCCTGTAATTCGTTACTGACCGTTCCAAGGCGGTCTCAGAGAAGGCGGTTCTGTTGATATTTATATTCATGTTGCGTGTTTTGTCCGTTTGTCTGTCTGCTGTTTTTCTTGTTGCGCTCTTGTTTAGTTTCGTGAATTATCATCTTGATGAGCCAGTGGAAATGCTCTCCTTCCCGCCTAGTATCTCTGGGTCGAGGATTTTGGCTTTATTTGCAGCAACATTTGTAATACATCTGTTAGCCAGTAGAGATCTTGTTTTTTTTCTGATCCGTTTTTGGTAGTCGCTGGTGCTATACGGATAGATATGGTAATTTCGCTGTCCCAGTGAAAATGGTTTTTGTTAATCATTTTGTTAATGATAATCGCTGTATTTCCTGTGTATTTGGTTGGGATTTTGGCTTGGTTTTATCAAAAGTTTAGTTGCATGTGTTCGCCAGTTGAATTTTTGTTTTTATTTAATTTTCTTTCTTTATGAATTCGAGAACGTCCCCAGGAGAAGTGGTTTTCGGTGTTGTGGCCGGTAATAACGTTAAGTTGTGTCCCAGACAGAGTGGTTTGTCTTCATCATACTTGTCCCATGTTGGAACTATAATGATCGGTGTCCCAGGAAAAGTGGTTAATCTTCATTACACTACTGTTTATTGTGCCTACCTCTCTGTCGTACTCATTCCCTTTCGTTCTTGTTGAAACTAAGCTGAATGGCTACCTTGTTGGGAAAGAGCTAGTCATTCTGCTCTTCGAGTGTGTTGTCGGAAAATGTTTTGTTGTGTTTTATGTATTTTCTTTCCCACCCACTGTCTATGTTGGGACTTTAAATTTAATTGCATCGATTCCTGGTCCCTCTATTCTTACTTAACCATATATGGGCGTGGCGGCCATCTTAGTCATGTGGCCAAGATATCGCGAACAAAATTTCAATGCCATTTCCCAAGGAGGCGTAACATAAAATTTCAACTTGATCAGCCGAGGGGTTTTAGAGAAGAGGATCTTTGAAATCGTTACTTAATTTTGATATTTAAATGACCTTTGCTCAAGGTCAAGAAATGACATTGACCTTAACTCATTACATACCTTCATTGACTCCATTAGTTGTCTGCATCTAGCGCATTTCAAGTCTCAGGCTTCAATAGTTTCCAAAATATCCATTGTTTTCGCTTTTTCGCATGTAAAAGCCCATTTTCCCAAAATTGACTTTGCCGTAAAATAGGTCAAGGTTATCCCAGAGCCATCATTTGATCAAAGTATGATGGGCTGGAGTCCCAAATACTACATACCAAGTTTTGTGGAAATAGACCGACCGGTTCTGGAGAAGAAGATTTTTAAATGATTTTTACCATATATGGATGTGACGGACGGACGGACGGACGCAGGAGCATGACCATCCTATAAGCTCACCTTGCGATAATAATTGTAAATGCAATAAACTCATTCTCATTCCCAGTGGACTGTTCTTGAAAAATCACATAACTACTTAAGTAACGAAAACTATAATAATATGACGACAGTGCCGAGAGAATATCAACGTACCATAAACAGCCTCTCAGATACTTCTCTTGTGGTTTTTTGGAGTCGATTTTTTTGTGCTGTTTGTACTTTCATATATGTTTTCATATTTTTATTTAAGTTTAGGTTACTGATTGACCGAATATTGGCAAATAGCTGCTCACTCGTGTTACGAGCTAGCGTAACAAGACAAAATAAAGAAACTTTAACCCTAAAAATGATTTCAAGGATTCGGCTAATCCAGCAAAGAACAACCAACGAAATTTAAACCTTAATATTATATTCAAACAAATGAATAAATAAATGCAATTTAAACATACAAATAACTGAATAAATAAGTTAATAGATAAATAAATAACTTACAATTTAAATGTCTGAATAAGTGTCCTTGTCCCTCAAGATATCCTCAATCCAAGTTCAAGTCCATAAGAGCACAAGATGTATATCCTCCATTTATAATAATAATCCACTGAGAATAAATCCAAATACTAGTGAAACGACCAAAACTTTAAACTTTAAATCACTTAGAATATCTGAATGCTTGAGCCTGGATTGAGACCTGTATACATGTATATACGTCTGAGGAAAATCTACTACCTTCTAGAAAATTATATAATAAACTGTTCGAGAACAATACAGACAAATCTGTTTGGTCTGTCAAATGGTCAGGTGACATTGACAAAAGGTCATGAAGAATTCTATTTTAATTGAAAGATATTTTAATGACACACTACTGTCAAGTTCTAGACTCTATAAATTCTAGAAACAGAATAATATTATAAAATGAAATATATATATTAATCAAGGTTACTCCCCTTTGATTACAAGTATAACAAGTAAAGGATTAAATAAAATATATCATATATATAACACGATATGTTTTCTATGTATAAGTTCCTAATTGTCACTTTAGTTTTTCCCACCTCGGTTTTTGGTATGGGGATTTCTTTCTGATTGCGCCTTTTCCTGATCGTTGCCTGCTTGTATTTTTCTATTGCAGTCGTACACGTACGACCGTATATAATGTCAAAGCAAATGACCTCCGGATATCGTGACCGTTAGGGAATGATGTCAGGCAGGTATTTTCTCTGAAACACGAACTTCATGGAGACCCGTGTTTATGCACTAGTATTTTTGAGATTTGTTAGTGTCCCATAACTCATTACCAATTTTATTACTGTTGAACACTATTTGTTAGAATGTACATGGCTGTATGATACAACTTGGCTTATCAACGTTATTCATTTTCGTGCTAGAAACAAGAGATAGAGTAAGAAATTGATGTTCATATTGGTTCTTAACTGGAGGCTTGAGTCTGGCAATAATAATTCATTACATTTCCAGCAGAACAAACATGATAAACCACCACCCTCACTTTACTTGGTTGTCTAGAACAATGTCACAAAGGAAGACAGGAGCTGAATCGATTAAAATCTAATGAGTGAAACTAACATGAATTATTTCATCAGCAATAGGTGTACTTTTACAACAATTTTAATGTATGGAGGAACACAGAAGACATCAGAAATGAATAGGGAAAAAATTGTGAAATTTCATAGACATCAGGAAAACATGTCCGTGCAATATATACCCCCTTAAACCCCACTTTTATACAGAAAAACTGGAGTTTACAGGGGTATACCTATTTTTCTATTCTTTTTTTTTTTTTTGCTCCAAAACACAGATTGTGGGTACTCGTTAGAACCGCCTCGACGAGGCGGTTATAACGTGCACCCACAAACTATGTTTTGACTAAACTTATTATAAAGATAAAAAATTTTCCAACGAAATTTTCAATTTTTACAACTGAACAAATCTTTGTATATCGCGTGGGCAATTTTTCGTAATTAAATGCACCATTACGAAAACATGCCCATGCAATATAAAGAGATTTTTAAAGTTGTAAAAAATGAAAATTTTCCGCTGAAAAATTTTGATTTTTTTAGCTCACCTGAGCCGAAGGCTCACAGGTGAGCTTATAGTATACCCATGCTCCGTCGTCCGTCCGTCGTCCGTCGTTCACATTTTCAAAGATCTTCTCCTCTGAAACCGCTTGGCCAATCAAAGCCAAACTTCATGTGGAGCATCCTTAGGAAGGAGGAACGAAAGTTTATATAAATGGTCCAGGTCACATGACCAAGATGGCCGCCATGTCTATAAATAGCAAAAACCTTTAAAGATCTTCTTCTCCAGAACCAGTGGGCCGATTTCCACAAAACTTGGTATGTAGCATCGGGGACGTAGGCCCATCATAGTTTATATAAATCATGACCTTGGGATGACCTTGACCTATTTTACGGCAAGGTCAGGTTAGGTCGCCTATGCATTTGAATGGGAAAAAATGGTAAATTGAGCTATTTAATGGGTAAAACTTACTGGGAATAGGCAAATGGACAGAAGATTAATGTTAATGGAAAATTTTAGCCCCTGGGGGGTTGTCTGCCCCTGCCCCGGGGCTATATACATGTATATTTCCATAATAACGAAACATCTTCTCCCCTGAAACCGCATGGCCAATCAAAGCCAAACTTCATATGGAGCGTCCTTGGGAAGGGGGAAAGAAAGTTTATATATATGGTCAAGGTCACATGACCAAGATGGCCGCCATGGCTATAAATAGAAAAAACCTTTAAAAATCTTCTTCTCCAGAACCAGAAGGCCAATGATTTTGAAACTTGGTGTGAAGCATCAGTGACTGGAGCTCTACAAAGTTTATATAAATCATGACCCTGGGATGACCTTGACTTATTTTACGGCAAGGTCAACAAAGGTCGCTCATGCATTTGAATGGGGAAAAGTGTTAAAATGTCATTTGTAGGGAAAAACTTGCAGGAAATGGGCAAATGGACTTAAGATTGATGATTCTGAAAAAAATTGGACCCCAGGGGTATGTCAGCCCCCACCCCGGGGCAATATACATGCATATTACAGTGATATTCAAAGATCTTCTTTGGGAATATAAGTCTTTGATTTAGACTATACTGGTGAAAATTCTTGAAATTGCAGCAATCATGAATGTCTGGCTTTCGCTGCCAGTTTTGTAAAGGGTCACTGATGAAGGTTCATTACCCGAAATTGTACAATATGGCCCACCTCTCTTTGAATGTTTTTACTGCTTCAAAGGGATCTAACAATTATATTCTTCTCTGAAACTGCTTGGCCAATCACAGCCAAACTTTATGAAGAGCATTGTTAGGAAGTGGGAATGAAAGTGTATATAAATGGTCATGGTCACATGACCAAGATGGCTACCATGGCTATAAATAGCAAAAACCTTTAAAAATCTTTTCCTCCAGAACCAGAAGGCCTATGATTTTGAAACTTGGCATGAATCATCAGGCAATAGAGCTCTACAAAGTTTATATAAATCGTGACCCTTTGATGACCTTGACCTATTTTACGGCAAGGTCAACTTAGGTAGCCCATGCATTTGAATGGGGAAAATTGTTAAAATGTCATTTGAAGGGCAAAACTTGCAGTAAATTGGCAAATGGACTGCAGTTTTATGTTTTCAAAAAGAAATTGACTCCAGAGGTTGCTCTGACCAAGCCTTGGGGTTATATACATGGATATTACCATTCTAGTAAAACAAGTTTATTGGTATATATCTCGGGTTTCAGGTGAGCGTTTACAGGACCATTGGTCCCCTGGTTCTTATTTTTGCTCAAAACATAGATTGTGGGTACACGTTAGAACCGCCTTGCCGAGGCGGTTCTAACGAGTACCCACAATCTATGTTTTGAGCAAAAATACGAAAAATATCAAAATTTCTCAGCTGAAAATTTGCAATTTTTAAAGCTCAAAAAATCTCTGTATATCGCATGGGCAAGTTCTCGTAATGTCGTAATGCACAAATATGGTGTTGTTTGATACTCTATTTGATTAACACAGCATGCCTTCAAGTAACTGGATAGCAGGCGATGAAAACATTTACATTCTGCTACTGTGACTCACACAAGTGAAAGCCAATAGAATTAATCTAATAAACAGAGCAAATTATTGTAAGCCCATCCCACTTTGCCTTACAGGCTTCACTGCTGTCAGTGTCAGGGACTTGGGCTTTAACTCATTTAAGCCTGGCGTCCCTTTTATGGGACATAGGCAAACAGAATAGCCCCAGATGTGACGTCGCAAAATGCGGCGTCCCATCTGGGGCTATTCTGTTTGCTAGAGTATTTTCATCGAAAAATTGATAAAAATTAAAAAATCACTCTTGAAGAGCCTAAAAATGAAAGTGGACTTGCCAAAATGATAATGATGGGAAAATCCATTCGTCAAATATGGGTTGATATATAAAAGCAGCATACACAGCCGTGTGTCTTATTTTTCAAACGTAATAAAATAAGACATGATCTGATCTAGATTTTCAGAAAAAGTAAAAAATAATTTTGTGTGTTTGTGTCTTAGCGCAAATCTGATATATTTAAGAGCTTTTAGCATTGTGCAACATCTGTACATGTAGATGCAACGACTAAAATGACATTGTATGTGAAAATTGTGTTCTTGGTAGTGGGCCTTTTGTACAACGTTGCGGGTATGTTGATATTTTATTTTTATTACTAACGTTATTACATAAATTTATCTTTAACATATTCAATTACAAATTTACATACATTGTATGAGGCATTCATGTAAGATAGTTCTGTGGCTAAGCAACTTGCATATGTCTTTACTGGGTCGGAAACTTCGGTGGTTGGTTTTCTCGTGACGTGGCCTGGCTCTTTCTTCTTTACTACCATGTATAACATATATTTTATAACTCTCCATATGGAGGAAATAAAGAATATTTACATTTAGATCTAATAATTATTTCTTCTTTCATTAATTAATTAATCTATTTATTTATTTGGGAGTGTAATCTAAATTTTTTAAACGCACAAGGTTGCCAAAATGACGGTATCCGAACGTAAAGATGTAACATCAAAAGTTGTGGTACCCGAAACGTCGTAAAAGTCTTCATGATAATTGATATTAAATGTTAAATGGAAGGTTCTGAGACTCACAGTCCTTTAACATGCTATTTTGCAAAAAATGTTTTACTTGCTTACATGCTATTTAATGTGGGCAACTCATATTTACTGTATTGTAAACTTCTAGAATTAATATCATATGACGGTAACATCAAAATGTTACAAAATTTCAAAATTTACAACTACATTTGTTTTGTTTCGTAATCATTTCGGTGTTTTCTATCACAAAGTTTTGAAAATCATACGCACACCGTTTGCCGAACTCACGGGTCCAATTTCCTGTAATTTCATCAAAAACTATTTCCGTGGGAATAATTTGAATTTTCGTGCACGCCCTTTATTGTTACATGTCGTTTTTAGCGAAATTCAAGGTATTTCACGCGTTATATTCCGAGACTGTGAACGCGTAAACAAACATCAGGAAAATATGTCCGTGTAATGAATACCCCCTTGAACCCCACTTTCATATAGCAAAACTGGGGTATGCAGGGGTTTACCTATTTTTCTTATTTTTGCTCCAAAACATAGATTGTGGGTACTCGTTAGAACCGCCTTGTCGAGGCGGTTCTAAAGTGTACCCACAATCTATGTTTTGAGCAAAAATAAGAAAAATATCCAAAAATCCACTGAAAATTTTCATTTTTTTACAACTTTAAAAATCTCTGTATATAGCATGGGCATGTTTTCGTAATGAATATTTTTATTTCCACTGAAGACACGCCTGTTAGCTTTTAAATTTAATGTTACGTTTTTCCGTTCGCATTTTATGTGTAAATTTTTAGCGGTGGGTCGCTACTTTTTTAGTGTACATGTACCGTAACTTTTGAGGTTACGCGAAAGCGTTGTTTTGGGAAGTCGGGAACGCATTTTTCTTTTTACATTACACGTTATGCATTGTCGTTGTTACAGTGTGGAACGCCAAGGAGGCCGCTTTTGTAATTGAGCCGCGTCATAAGAACCGGATTTTTTCTAATGCGAAAACAAACTGTACAGCTGATCAGCGCCTTTGTTTTCACTACAGGGATAGTACAGTCCTCTTCTATTTATACCAAAAATTTCAAGATTCTAGCTTTCTTTGGGTATATAGGCATCTTTGCGTCGTACCTGGTCGGAAACCCCGGAACGTTCCCGCGTCGCGGCTCATTTTGAGCCCGATCTCGTGATGTGAGTATAACACTACGGCCCTAACCCTAACCCTAACCCTTTGGTCTTTCTTTACATTACAGCCAGCGACAAATACTACAATATCGCACACATGACGAACACACCACACGCTGTTGACTGGGCGATCGGCCAAGGTGCGAACGCCGTGGAATTAGACCTGGAGTTCACCGAAAATCGCGGATCAGTGAGTCTTGACCGTTTCCACCACGGACCGCCATGCGACTGCACGTGCCTATGTCTTGTTACTCGCGCTTGTAGAGATTCAGCTTCAGTCTGCAATGCTTTGAAGCACGACTCCTTCAGACCCTGCGACGCCGGATCATCAGCCCAGACTCTTTTGAATCATGTAGCAGGAAAGTCGGAAATCGCCCTGGTCTACATAGACAGCAAAGTTCCAACAGACTGGGAGAGCAGCGACCAGTTTGTGGCTGGTAGAAAAGTCGTAGATGCGTTAGCCGACTGGCTGTTTGGAAACGATTACCAAGGCTACGTCATTATTGGCGCATTTAGAGAGGAGAGACTACCCTATCTCAAAGGTGCTGTGCAACGTGCTTCGACCTCTCCGTACCAAGACAAGATGTATTTCACCTACGAACCTAGCACGTACAGTAATGCCGACCAAGCCATCCCTATCATGCGATACAGCCTTAACACTGACAAAATCATCTTTGGAACCGGTGCTACCGCTTGTAAGAAAAAGGATCATTCAGTGGCCAATTTGGAAAAGGCAAAGGAATATAAGGACGCAGGGCGAATCTCCATGGCGTATGTCTGGACCGACGATGCACGTTCCACCATACGCCGTGACCTTGGATACGTGCAGGGTATCATCACCAATTACCCGTCAGTAGTTCGAGATGAACTCCGCAGGGCCGGAAAACAGTTGGCCACCCAGAGCAGCAGTATCGAACCGTGGGAATAATACAGAAGCTGCGATACTGCGGAAGCTGCAATTCAGAAATGAGCATGTGCGTGAGAAAACCAACAATTGGCTTCCGACCAGGTCTGACACAAACACAGAAGACGGTTAGAGGCTGGAAATTTTGGATTTAGACAGTAGTGGAATTGTACATGAAATATCTGTGTAGCGAAAACAAAGGCGCTGATCAGCTTCGCGGTTACCGCGAAGCTGATCTGCGTCTTTGTTTTCGCCTCTGCAGAATGTTGGTTTTCTGATGCAGCGGCTCATACATAGACTTTCTTTCTGTTCAAGTGGATTTAAGCATCGCTGATTGTGTGTATGGGCGCAGTTCATTACGAAAACTCGCCCATGCAATATACAGTGATTTCTAAAGTTGTAAAAAAATGAAAATTTTCAGTAGAAAATTTTCAATATTTTTCTTATTTTTGCTCAAAACATAGATTGTGGGTACACGTTAGAACCGCCTCGCTGAGGCGGTTCTAACGAGTACCCACAATCTATGTTTTGGAGCAAAAATAAGAAAATTAGGTATACCCCTGCATACCCCAGTTTTACTATATAAAAATGGGGTTTGAGGGGATAAACTTTACACGGAAATGTTTTCCTGATGTTAAGAATCGTCTCATTGAGTATCAGAAATCTTTGTTTCAAAACTTGTTTCATCACCGACTTCATACTTTATATACCGTATTCGTTCTATTTAGCATATATACGCGCACATTTAAATCTTTTCCCAAAACCAAGCGCTTAAGTGCACGTTGCACGATAAGCATATCGGTATTGTACATTTATAGAGTAAATTATCTGACAGCATCATTAAAGTCACAGTATATTTTCAATCAATTTTATATGTGAAAAAAATTTTTTCGGGTCATAAGTTTTGTGCTAAAATGGTGCCTAAACATGGGGATTAAAATTCTCATTTACGCGCCTTAATTTGGGCTTAAATTAAGGGAAATACCTTAATTTTGCTTCATTTACATTTTTCGATTCTACCTCAAATATTATAAAGAGTTCTAGGCGTGACTTAAGGCGGGGTACCGTAGTAGGCTTGCGCACTCACATAGTCTCGCGTCATCAATAAAATGTAAACAACATATAGCCATGAGCGGTTCGTCAATGCCTGAATGCGGAAGCAAAAAATATTAAAATCCAGTGATTCTCCAATGGAATATGGAGGAGATGGGGAGCGAGGAATAGGAGAAATGTTATGCAGGTCCCATGACGAGGCGACTTCAAAACTTCTAGACGTTTGGTAAGGCTACAGTGTCAGTTCTGTTTTTCAAACATAAAACTAAATAATAACACTCATGTATATTTTGCATTTCGCTTTACGAATGTTTTGTTGTTGTTGTTTTTTCGAACCCATGTCATTTTGAAAACCACTTCGGTCTATTCGTACACATTTTGTTGTATATTTCGTACCTAATTAAAACCATCCCCCATCAAGGTAATTTCGTAACCACTTTCATCATTTCCGCCCTAGCTATCTGGGTACTAGATGGTCGGTTCATAACTAATTTTGTCATTTTAAACCTAAGTGGTTCGATGAAATTTACTGGTCAACAATTTTTCAGTCATGTTGGGGCGACGCCAGCGGTTGCTAGGTTTCTGTGTGTCAACCAATATTATGCGAAGTTTAAAAGTGCCTTGTTGAAGAACACTGCACGGTGGAAGTAGTTTTCGTAGTTATCTTGCTGCAGACTTGTCCTCTACCACTAATTTTGCTCGTTTGCACAAGATTACCTCATTAAACTTATAGTTGTATTATATATTATTCTTTTAGGCAAAGAAGTACGGTGCTAACTTACATAGTAGAAGACGGTTTAATGCTCGATGCTTATGCCATGTTCTAACTGTCCCGGATTATCTACGGTTAACCAGGATGAATCGTGTCGGACCGGGATAGAACCATAGCGCCACCATGGACATGCGTGGCAAGCCGGAAAACATTCCGGTGCAGAACTGGGCGACACCGGGACAAAGCGTTTGAGCATGATAAACCGGGGAGCGCAGTGGCGTTCTGATAGAGCATCGCACTCCGTGTGGAGAGGTCCTTTTGTTCGATCCCCACTGGTGGCATAGTGCTGTGTCCTTGAGTAAGACACATTAACATTCCAGAGTGCTGATTGAAACCCCAGAAGCAATGACTCCGTCCCGACATTCCTTAGAACGTAAGGGACATTTAAAAAGTAAAAACGTAAAAATGCAGAGGAACTAAAACAATTAAATTCCAAATTCGCACACACCAACAGGAAACGCTAATAGCGATATGCTGAAACCCAGGGATCGAAAGACCAAATGATGAAAGAGTATGGACAATAGATGTACAGCCATATGCATTCAGTTGATTTGATTATTTGGTTTTTACGTCCCAGTCAACAGCTATGGTCGCACGAGGACGGGATTTTGGTTTAATGTCTCGCCCGAAGATCTAGAGAAACTCGGGGTGGAACACATGGCCATGTTTTGCCTGACAGAACTACACCACAGATGCTTTAAAGGTCAATCTATGATACACGAATAATATGATTTGATATGTTTATAAAATGTTATGAATCCATTATATCCTAGTAAATATGGCCCGACGAGTCATAATGCTACTGACAGGTATCAGTGACGTGCGCATGTCAATTTCGATACTCGGTCTGTCATTGTCGAGCTACTTGTATCAGTTGCTTATAAAATTAGTAAAATGCAGTTTGATGACACAAGAGCAACACTCAAACAGCTATATATATACACCGTTTCTAGGTGATGTATTACTTAAACCGTTGTCATACTATTGCGTATCGACTCACGTATCTACGGCGTATCAATATACGAAAGGTCCGTCACGCGTACGTCTTACATACGTGAGCATACGTAGCTCATACTCCACGATACGTAGCTCATACGCCGAGGTGCTACGTTTTTTATGTGTGCACTTAAATGTCACATATTCACGTATCAGCGGCGTATCGCTCGCATATCTATGAAAATTGCGATACGCCGAGGTCTGAGACGTATTTTGTTCAAGCGACGTATGTACCACGTACGTGTGACGTACCTGCTACGTTCCTGTGACGTATCAGTGACGTATCTGTATTAGTATAGAATTTCTCTTTCGTATGTACGGCGTATCAAGGTGTATGTGCTACGTACGTGTGACGTATGTGTGGCGCATGAAGCGTACGCGTGACGTATCAACGACGTATGTACTAGTCTACGTTCCATTCTTATCTGCGGCGTATCTGTTCTGTACCAATTGTTTTTTATCGCACCTGTTTATAGCAGGGTGCGATATAGGAGTCCAAATTTCCGTCCGTCCGTCAACATTTACGTCAAAATTTGGTTTTCTCTACATCAGTGATAGCTGCGAGTATGAAACCTTGCATAGTCATTGTCCTTGATATACCCTTCAAGCACGCACCTTGGCCCGGTGCCCTTGCCTTATATTTCACAGTCCGTTGACTTTGTTATTTTTTTTTAGGTCGAAGTTTGGTTTTTACGTCGAAGTTTGGTTTTCTCTGCATCAGTGATAGCTGCGAGTTTGAAACCTTGCATAGTAATTGTCCTCCTTGACATGCCCTTGACCTTTATTTCATGGGCCACTGACTTTGTTGATTTTACGTCGGAATTTGGTTTTCTCTGCATCAGTGATTGCTGCAATTGTGAAACCGTGTATATTTTTAAACTGTCCTTGACGTACCCTTCAATCACGCACCTTGACTCGGTGCCCT
Source organism: Rugalucina vietnamica (assembly GCA_964017185.1). Classification (NCBI taxonomy): domain Eukaryota; kingdom Metazoa; phylum Mollusca; class Bivalvia; order Lucinida; family Lucinidae; genus Rugalucina; species Rugalucina vietnamica. The sequence goes on along the minus strand of OZ024873.1, from coordinate 72,739,508 downwards.
TGACCTATATTTTACGGTCCATTGACTTTGTTAATTTTTACGTCAAAGTTTGGTTTTCTGTGCACCTAAGGTAGCTGCGAATGTGAAACCTTGCATAGTAATTGACGTCCTTGACGTACCCTTTCAGAACACACCTTGACCTGGTGCGTGGCCTCGACCTATATTTCTAGTTTTTAGTTATTTTGCCCGATGCAGGTGCGATATCGGAGCGGGGGACATCTCCAAGCTCCCCATCCAAGTCGTAGGATGTCATGAATAAAGACAGAGGCTACACCAAGCGTAACCCTGAAATAACCCTGCTCGCCACCCCGGCCCGTGAGAAACATCTGATACTCTCTTGGAATGCCACAAAATATTCCTAATACTCTTAATACGTCACACATACTCCGCAGCAGCGAAACGTACGTAGCACATACGTAGCACATACGCCATTGATACGCGAGATACGCCACACGTACGTCGCTGATACGCCATAGATACGAAAGGAGAGTCGAGGATACGTCGCACGTACGCAGCAGATACGAAAGGTACGCTGTACATACGTCACGGTTACGCGGCATGTTAACCGCGACGTACGTGTGGCGTATCAGGAGTATGAGCTACGTATCTACGGCGTACCTGCCACGTTGTTTTCGTATGTATTACGTATGTGTGACGTATGTACGGCGTATCGGACCTACCACGTACGTGCTACGAATTTTTAAGTGCACACATGAAAAAACGTAGCACCTCGGCGTATGAGGAGTATGAGCTACGTATCGAGGAGTATGAGCTACGTATGCTCACGTATGTACGACGTTCGCGTGACGTACCTTTCGTATCTTGATACGCCGTAGATACGTGAGTCGATACGCGATAGTGTGACAGCACTATAAAAATTCGTAGCCGCAGACGCACGTGGCAAGTCCGATACGCCGTACATACGTTACACATACGTGGTACATACGTGGTACATACGAAAGCAACTTGGCAGATACGTCGTAGATACGTAGCTCATACTCCTGATACGCCGCCACACGTACGTCGCGGATAACATGCCACGTAACCGTGGCGTATGTAGAGCGTACCTTTCCTACGTATGACGTATGTGTGACGTATCCGCGACACTCTTTTCGTATCTACGGCGTATCAGCGACGTACGTGCGGCGTATCTCGCGTGCTATGTACGTTTCGCTGTTGTGGAGTATGTGTGACGTATGAGGAGTATTAAGAATATTTTGTGGCGTTCCAAGAGAATCTTAATTCTTCTATAGATCTATAATTTTTTTCGTTTTTCCGAATTCCTGGATCAGATGTTTCTCACGGTCCGGGGTGCCTTGTAGGGTTCTTGCAAGGCTACGCTTGGTGTAGCCTCAGTCTTTGTTCATTTCGTGGAGCTTGGAGATATCACCCCCCTTGTGTTTTGTTTTCTTCGGTTGTAATCTAGATTATCCAGATTTCTCCTGTGGCATCTTCGCCACGGGAACGTAGCAGGAACGTCACACGTACGTGGACCTGGCTCATACTCCATAGACCACTTAATTCTCGTTTTCAGTAATCCGGGCATTGAGAATTTTTGCGGTTAACGTACATGTAAGTTTTCTCTCATTTCATTGCAACGCCCCCCATATGAAGGCTGACCACAAAACACAACATTACTTTAGGGAGGAAATATTACGCTGTGGCCATGATGTTGGTATAAAAATGAATGGGCCAACGTTCGGGTAATGCATTACAGAGAATGCAGAATTGCTACAGAACGCGGTTCTTGAACGGTCTTTTCATGTATAGGGCAGTCTGCGCTGTTATCTTTCTTAATTTCCCCCTATGTAGCCTCTCCGTAAATAAAATCGATTATGTATGACAAAATACCACTTTGTTTAGGGCACACACTATTGCCTTTCAAGGATGGGGCAAGTAGTCATGAACAAGATTTGTCAATGCACACGATCATACTTTCAAATATTTTTATTTTACAGTAAATCGTAAGTATATATTACACAACTCCATAATTATGTTTGGTCGTAAATAGAGTTAAGCACGTGTTTCTATTTACTTCCGGAATTCCAGAACTTTGCGCATTGAATTCGAGTGTGAAGGCGGGCAAAAGTATATATTTATCACTGTCACTCATTTAAGTCAAATTTTAATTAGTCTTTAATTGGTTTATCTGTAATGCTTTATGGAAGTTTTCGACAGATCCTTGTTCGGCAAACGAAGCACTAGAACATATAAAAAATTATCAAAATTGAAAAAATTAATTGAAAATTTACAGACACTTTAAGTTTGCAAAACTTGGCACATCATCTATAATATTAGCCGCGATTTAAGCATGATATTTTCGTCTCAATTCTCATACCATTGTTTGCAAAGTAGCGACGTCTTCTTTGGTGTTTTTCTTTTGCTCCGGAGTTAGTAGGTTATTCGGCGCCCAGGGATCTCCATCGTCGGGCAGCTTACTCAATCTGTGAGTCCTGGTTTTTGATTCATCAGGATGTTTATCATGATTTATTTGTTTGTTCTTGATGATTCATTGACTAGTTAGAGATTCACCACGAGGACCGAAGAACTAACTAAATGTTGTGAACCACTGCAGAAGCTGAGGGTGAGGTTAGGTACCTGTAAAACCGGTTTAAGCCCGCCAGTAACTTTGTGTTACTGATCGTTCCAAGTCGATACTTCTGTAGTGGTTCTTTTTGTTTTATGTCTTGGTGTTTAAAATTTTTTGTGCTGTTGGCGCCTTATGTATGTTTTCATATTTTTAGTTAAGTTAAGGTAACTGAGTGGCCACCTATTGGGAAAATAGCTGCTCATTCGGCTTACGATATGTTTCATGGTATGGGTACCTGATTGTTAGTTTGGTTTTTTCCCACCTCGGTTTTTGGAGTGGGAATCTTTTTCTGATTGCGCCTTTTCCTGATCTTTGCCTACTTGTACCTTTTTCTTTTGTATCAACTGTCATTTGATAATATCTTGTCGGTGTATATAAAAAGTCACGAGCAAACCTAAATACATCATAGCGCGTACGATATGCACTGAGCTATCAAACTATACTCAGTACAAAAAGAAACGCAAAGTTTTGATCTTTATTTTTTCGCGTAAGTATAATATATTTTCAAAGTCTAAGTGATTCTAAGGATTTGTCATTCATACGAGAGTTTCACAAATGTGTTTCGTTGCGATTTGAAAGCGGGTGTAATTTTTAGGTGAAAACTTGTGAAATCAACATTTCTTTTCTAAAAATTACAATTTAGCGAATAATTAAATAAAATTTTGCTTCCAGTATGATCATTGTGGTCCAGCAAATCATAAAAACACAAAATTAATTGAATTTCGTTAAAAGAAAAATTTTGCTGGGATTTTTAAAAATGCGTTTTATGAAAAATAACAAGCTCTTTCGAAATTCGGCATTTTGGTCTCTTTTTTCGGTAAATGATCCCCCTATTTGGATCAAATTAATAATGTTAGTTAACATAAATGTGACCCTCTTAAAGCTTACCCTTAGTTAAAATTTCTGGTCGTTTTCCAGAACTTCCGGTTCATTGAAAACAGTTTCTCTTGGTGATAAAATCAAGGTTAAGACAAGGATTTAGAATTTGATAGCATGAAACTTAACTACAGTATTCAACGCTAATTTAACGTAATTTGCAATTTGCTAGTCCCGCAAATTTAATTTTTAGACGTTTTTAAAATTTTGCCAATTTTGGTCACAATGTAAGGTGCGTTACAGTTTATGAACAGTATACAGCTGTGTTTTAGACAGTATTATGCTTCTGAAAGAAGTGTTTACTCATATCATATGTAGCCATGCCCAATTTTTACTTATGACACAAATTTTTAAAGTATGTCAGATTGACCATCGTTTTGAGCATTTTGGCCACTTATTCATGTTGTTGACTATAGCAGCCAAAGATAGCCATAGTGACTCACAAACTCAATTCGAATTTATGAAAGGCAATCGGAAACTGATGAATTATCGTTTTAAGGCAAACAAGTGAACAGAAGAGGTTTTTAAAGTGGTAAAAAAAGAGTATTCATCACCACAAATTCTTGCGACTTTTTGTTTATGGGTACTCTTTATTGACGCCAAAAAACATAATGTTTCCGTAATCGAAAAAATATGGAATTCAGTCTGCGGATAGGAGACGTGTCATTCTTTGTTTTCTGTAAATTTGAAATACTTATCTTTAAAATTGTACAAGTTAAGACAGAAAATAAACCTTTTGCGTTTCTTTATGTACTGAGTATATATGACATGAACCCTGAATAGATTACAGAAAATGTTTTCACTGAGTTCTGCCGGCTGGCACTCTTCCACTAGTCCAAGTCACGTGGCAGTGTTATACATTCCACTTACATGTATATACAGCCCTCCAACGAGAACTAGAGTAGTCAGAACACATATCACACAGCATCCATGTTTCTTTGACGCCTTCTTGGTAGACAGCCTTCTGGAAAGAAACAATGATATCGCGTGAGTTCATCTGTGGTCGTGTTTGTACTTGTATTTATATGTACGTGGTTTGATCGAAAACTACTTATCACTTTAGCTTTTGTTATTTCGAGATGAAATTTCAACACATAATGCAACTTTATATATGCAGTAACGCATGCATAATACGCACACGTTGTTGCAGCTGTCATTATGGAAATACCGCCTAACGTTATGCGGCGCAACGTAACGTCGAAACTTTGATCTTATTTCAAAATACTTCTTAGTTCAAAGTACTGCAGCACCCGTTTTGATTGCGTTAGCCCACATTTTATTTAATACTTGAGCCGCGTCACAAGAAAACCGGATTTTTGCCTATGCGAATACAAAAAGGTACAAGTAGGCAAAGATCAGGAAAAGGCGCAATCAGAAAAAGATTCCCACTCCAAAAACCGAGGTGGGAAAAAACCAAACTAACAATCAGGTACTTATACCATGAAACATATCGTAAGCCGAATGAGCAGCTATTTTCCCAATAGGTGGCCACTCAGTTACCTTAACTTAACTAAAAATATGAAAACATACATAAGGCGCCAACAGCACAAAAAATTTTAAACACCAAGACATAAAACAAAAAGAACCACTACAGAAGTATCGACTTGGAACGATCAGTAACACAAAGTTACTGGCGGGCTTAAACCGGTTTTACAGGTACCTAACCTAACCAAAGGCGCTGATCAGCTTCGCAGTAACTGCGAAGCTGATCAACGACTTTGTTTTCGCTACACGGATAGTACACTTTCTCTTCTTATAAAATCCGAAATTTCAAGCTTCTATGCTGCTTCTGGGACTGTACATGTCGGTTTGTGTCAGACCTGGTCGGAAACCCCGAAGACCGGTTTTCTCGCGTCGCGGCTCACTTATTATCTACAACGGACACGGCTTACAGCTGTATGTTTGTAAATTTACGAGGATTTTCATCGAGTGGCTTGTCTCCAGAGTCTTGCAAAATACCGACTCTGTCAAATAGACACAACTGTTAGATTTTCGACAATGTTGCATTTTCGTGTGGTCATTTTCCTAAAAGTATATATTTACTGCAAGCTCGTTCCTATTCTTGACATTGTCTCTTCTAGTTATAGTTTATACCAGTCTTTTTATTATTTTGTTAAACATCGGCCAGAAAAAAAAAAGAATTTAAGTTTACCAAGTGAAATCGACGTTCTGTCATATTTTACGCTAACCTGTTGAATTCAATTTTACCGTATTAGTAGATAAAGCATCATTGATCGTTCCAAGGCGATACTTCTGTGGTGGTTCTTTTTTATGTCTTGGTGTTTAAAAGTTTTGTGCTGTTGGTGCCTTATGTATATTTTCATATTTTTGGTTTGGTAAAGGTAACTGAGTGGCCACCTATTGGGAAAATTGCTGCTCATTCGGCTTACGATATGTTTTCATGGTATAAGTACCTAGACCCAGTTGTTCAAAGCATCGTTAGCTTAACGATATCGTTAAGACATAAATTTGTTAAGCAAATATCAGCTAACGTAACAAATACACTGTTATTTTTTGTTGAAACCAGAGGACCAATGGTCCTGTAAACGCTCACCTGAAACCTGAGATATATACCAATAAACTTGTTTGACTAGAATGGTAATATCCATGTATATAACCCCAGGGCTTGGTCAGAGCAACCCCTGGAGTCAATTTCTTTTTGAAAACATAAAACTGCAGTCCATTTGCCAATTTACTGCAAGTTTTGCCATTCAAATGACATTTTAACAATTTTCCCCATTCAAATGCATGGGCGACCTAAGTTGACCTTGCCGTAAAATAGGTCAAGGTCATCAAAGGGTCACGATTTATATAAACTTTGTAGAGCTCCATTGCCTGATGCTTCATGCCAAGTTTCAAAATCATAGGCCGTCTTGTTCTGGAGGAAAAGATTTTTAAAGGTTTTTGCTATTTATAGCCACGACAGCCATCTTTGTCATGTGACCATGAACATTTATATACACTTTCATTCCCACTTCCTAACAATGCTCCTCATAAAATTTGGCTTTGATTGGCCAAGCAGTTTCAGAGAAGAAGATCTTTGAATATCACTGTAATATACATGTATATTGCCCCGGGGTGGGGGCTCACATACCCCTGGGGTCCATTTTTTTCAGAATCATCAATCTTAAGTCCATTTGCCCATTTCCTGCAAGTTTTTCCCTACAAATGACATTTTAACACATTTCCCCATTCAAATGCATGAGTGACCTATGTTGACCTTGCCATAAAATAGGTCAAGGTTATCCCAGGGTCATGATTTATATAAACTTTGTAGAGCTCCAGTCACTGATGCTTCACACCAAGTTTCAAAATCATTGGCCTTCTGGTTCTGAAGAAGAAGATTTTTAAAGGTTTTTTCTATTTATAGCCATGGCGGCCATCTTGGTCATGTGACCTTGACCATTTATATAAGCTTTCTTTCCCCCTTCCCAAGGATGCTTCATATGAAGTTTGGCTTTGATTGGCTATGTGGTTTCAGGGGAGAAGATGTTTCATTATTGTGGAAATATACATGTATATAGCCCCGGGGCCGGGGCAGACAACCCCCCCAGGGGCTAAAATTTTCCATTAACATTAATCTTCTGTCCATTTGCCTATTTCCAGTAAGTTTTACCCATTAAATAGCAATTTACCATTTTTTTCCCATTCAAATGCATTGGGGACCTAAGTTGACCTTGCCGTAAAATAGGTCAAGGTCATCCTAGGGTCATGATTTATATAAACTATGATGGGCCCACGTCCCTGATGCTACATATCAAGTTCCGTGGAAATCGGCCCACTGGTTCCGGAGAAGAAGATTTTTAAAGGTTTTTGCTATTTATAGCCATGGCGGCCATCTTAGTCATGTGACCTTGACCATTTATATAAACTTTTGTTCCCCCTTCCTAAGGATGCTCCATATGAAGTTTGGCTTTGATTGGCCAAGTGGTTTCAGAGGAGAAGATCTTTGAAAATGGTGGACGACGGACGACGGACGAGGACGGACGCCAGAGCATGGGTATACTATAAGCTCACCTGTGAGCCTTCGACTCAGGTGAGCTAAAAATGTGAGAATCCTTTGCAGCAAAGGATTCTCCCATTTTTTCAACAAAAAATGACAGTGTATTTGTAATATTAATGTTTGAAATTTTAACGAAACGTTAACTAACGACGTCGTTAGTTTTGAACAACTGGCCCCTGATTGTTAGTTTGGTTTTTCTCACCTTGGTTTTTGGAGTGGGAATCTTTTTCTGATTGCACCTTTTCCCGATCTTTGCCTACTTGTATCTTTTCAAAATGCCGTATGTGTTCGAAAAATGGCCAGTTAATGCTAGAATTATTTTTCACTAAAATTGTAGACCAACTTTCCCAAACCCCCAAATACACCGACAAAGTCAGCCCAGGGGAGCAAGTGTGCCGGGTAATGTGAAGTGACGTCATTACGGTGACTCGTGCATGAACGTCTGACGTCATTGTTTTAAAATGACAATGGCTTTTAATTACAAAAGCATTAATGTTTATTTGTACTACTGTCTAAAAACTTGCCTCTGATAATGGTTTTTCGCAGAAAATTTTTGTATGGGGGACGACAGAAAAAATATTTTAATGTCAAAGTCTTGATCTTAGTTTGTCCTAATAGGACCTGCAAAAATTTTGAAAATCGGTGAACAAATAAAGTTTTTATGGCCAAAATGATTTTTGCATAGGGATTTTGCATTGGCAAGGGAGATAATCGATGATTGTGAAAATGCATTTTTTTCGAGAATTTTTACCTGATCATGAAGATTTTGTCTCAGGTATGTCATTTGTTTCAATTTAAAATAATTTTGAGCAATCATGATTAAATAGGTAGAATTTAAAATTTTTGCGGGAAAATATTTACCTCCCTTTCATGAGATTTTTGTACAGGAAATCCCTATTCAAAAATGTTTTTGACCAGAACTTTTTTATTTGTCAACCGATTTTCAAAATTTTTGCAGCATATTTTGCGACAAACTAGATGCTATATTCTGCCAAGAAAATATTTCTTGTACGTTTGAACAGTTGTAAAATATCTGCGAAAAACCATTATCACACACTACGAAACAGACTTTAAATTTCATTTCAATCGGTTGACGCAAAATTATTTTACAGCATTTTTATACTCATTTTCCGATCGCCCCTCGTATCGCTTCTCGTACATGCAGTTGCTATTAATAGACATTTTTCACTTTTGAACGTAAATGCTGCTGGTGCGTGCGGTTACGACTTTCTGTGTGATGGGGGGCGACTCGTGAGGGCATATGTGAGACTAAGACGAGGGGCAATATGAAGAATTACACAGTCAAAACTACCAACAGCTCAACGGAGACAAATTAAATAAGACATGCAATAAATGCTTTAGTGTAGGACGTCTATCTCTGTAGCTCAGTAGGTAGCCAGCTAGGATTCAAAATGAAAGGTTCTGAGTTCGAGTCCTGGTAGGACCTTTTTTTTTTTCTTTTCTTTATTTGTCTCCCCTGTGACAATAAATCTAAGGAAATAAAAAAATGTATTATCAGCTGATTATATTTATTGGCGAATGCAACAATCGGGAAATGCCCTTGTGCATAAAATACTTAAATCGTAAAGGAATTGAAGTGCGAGACGGCACCTCACATTAATGTTTCTCTCTTGTTGACTTAAGTCTTTTAACCTGTTGAAATCGACAGCTCGATCGTATTTGTTTTGGTAGAAGAGCTGATCTTCGAGCGATCCTCATGTCAATATTTCTTTCTTGGGGACATAAAAATGTTCATATTCTGAAGGCTTGTACAGGAATAATGTGGCTAGGATAAGTTAGCCACCCTGAATGACTTTAAAAATTTTCCGCGGACGTAAGGCACTAACTCAAATAGTATAGTGTACCTGTACAGACATATGTATATATATATAAGGTGTAAAAACTACAGTTTCTCGTGCTATCTCGTGAGCGAACATAATTCATTTGGCATGTTTATACATGTATTTCAAACAGATACTCGAAAGCTTGGTGGGGTTTATTTGGTTGATGTTTCGGTTTGATCCCAACAACACCCATCTGCATGTCATAAGTGCGATATCCTAACTACATTATGCATATAGCCATACTAATAATTTGAGGTTTTGTAGGCCTTCAACAGTATTTCAGCCATATCGAGTGCGATAATTACGAATTTTAGATGATTTTTGCAAGCCACAGGTTTCTGTATGAACCTCATTTATTCTCTTGTAGTATGCGTGCTGTTTGTCTGGTTGACTTCAAATAAATATAATTAATCTTCAAACTAACACAGTGTTATTTTCAAGTAAATAAATGATAATAAAACTAAGAAACATCTAGTCTTTTTTTAGCTCACCTGAGCCGAAGGCTCACAAGGAGAGCTGATAGGATGGCCATGATCCGTCGTCCGTCTTCGTCGTCGTCCACAATCTTCTTCTCTGAAACCACGTGGCCAATCAAATTGAAATTTTATGTGGAGCCTCCTTGTGTAGCGGCATTTCAAGTTTGATCGCGAAATCCATGTCACATGACCAATATGGCCGCCACGCCCATATATGGTAAAAACCACTCAAAAATCTTCTTCTCCAGAACCGGCGGGCCGATTCCCACGAAACTTGGTATTTACCATCAGTGACTCCAGCCCATCAAAGTTTGGCAAAATGATGACCCTGGAATGACCTTGGCCTATTTTATGGCAAGGTCAATTTTGGAAACATAGGCTTTTACATGGGAAAAAGTGAAAACTATTGATTTTTTTTAAAACGATTGCAGCCAGAGACCTGAAAAGAGGTAGATGCAGACAACTAATGGAGTAGATAAAAGTATGTGATTAAATTAGGTCAAGGTAATCTCTTGACCTTGGCCAGTCTGTTTTCCATACACACTTTTCATACATCTTCATCTCTGAAACAGCTTGGCCAATCAAGTTGAAATTTATGTGGAGCATCCATGGGTAGGGGGAACGAAAGTTTGATCATGAAATCCGAGTCACATGACAAAGATGGCCGCCATCAGTGACTCCAGCCCATTATAGTTTGATAAAATGATGGCCCTGGGATGACCTTGACCTGTTTAACGGCAAGCTTAATTTTGGAAACAGGCTGTTACATGGGAAAAAGTGAAAACTATGGATATTTCTAAAACGATTGCAGCCTGAGACCTGAAAAAAGGCAGATGCAGACAACTAATGGAGTAGATGTAAGTATGTTATTAATTTAGGTCAAGGTCATCTCTTTACCTTGACCAGTCTGTTGTTCATACACACTTTTAAAACATCTTCATAGCGCCCCCCGTGGTCGAGCGGTTGAGAGCGCTGTTTCTTAATCACTCGATCATCTCACCGCTGTCTCTGGTGTAGGATCGCGCCCCGCACTGGCCACATGTGAGACAAGCCAAGTTCTGTTTGCGGGTGTGCCAGGTGGTTTTTCTCGGGGTTCTGCCGTTTTCGCCCCACCTACTGATTGGCCCGTTTCATATGAGCTGAAATTATCTTGAAAGAGACGTTAAACTGAATATGTATATAAAAAAAATCTTCACCTCTGAAACCGCTTGGCCAATCAAAGTGAAATTTTATGTGGAGCATCTATGGGTAGGGGGAACGAAAGTTTGTTTGTGAAATCTGAGTTACATGACCAAGATGGCCGCCACGCCCATATATGGCTAAAACCACTCAAAAATCTTCTTCACCAGAGCTGGCAGGCCGATTTTCACGAAATCGATGGCTCCAGCCCATCATAATTTGATAAAATGATGACCCTTGGATGACCTTGATTTGCGGATCCAGACATTTTTACGAGAGGGGGTCCAACCAAAATGGTAAAATATTGTCGCAGACGAGGGGGGGGGGGGTCACCCCCCCCCCCCCCCAAAAAAAAAAAAATCCCAAAATTACCTTTTTTAGGTAAACTTTTCAGATTCCGGGAGGGGGGGGGGGGGTTCGGACCCCCGGTGAGCGTTTACAGGACCATTAGTCCTCTGGTTTTCATTACATGTACGTCTTGCTAGACGGAATATTTCCATCGGTATTCTGTTAGACCTCTCCATACAAAGAAAAGGAGCGAGGTCACGAAGTGTATCGGAGTGCAGGTTAGCCAGCTGATCAAACGTGCTGCGAACCTTGATTAACCCTAAAACAGGACAACAATATTCTGAATTTTAAGCGCGCATACACACACTAACTCACAAACACACACTCACGCAAACACGTTCCGTAGAGGACTTTGTCACGCAGTGGCTCAGTCAGTCGCCTCTTAAAATCACATGGCAAAAATAAATACGTAGTTGATATAAGACCGGTACAAAATGATTTTAATAAGAACATTTGACTCGTTTCGCAGGTTGAGCGCGAGAACGAAACGCCTACAAATTAAAATTGTTGTCTTTCCGTTAAACTGTCTAATTCTGATGGAACAAGGTACCAGAAGTGACCTTTGACACGAAATATTTTCTAAAATCGCATCATATATATATCACTTATCATATTTGCCATTAAAGATGCGTTACTCGTTCAATGCGAGTCGGATTTACAAATGCTTGGCGCGAATAAAATGCCTCCATTTTAACAGCTTCCAATGCAGAATTCGATTATTTTAGACACTCGTGTGTATAACTAGGCGTAACCGAGGTCCCGGCTTCGTATGACCATAACTGTTGGTGGGAAAAACCAATATCAACTATTTGTTATCGCCATGTGACATTTTACATACTGGCTTATGTATATACGTACATTGGTTCTGCCACATTTTCACGTGTTTTTCGTGAACGCACAGAAAACTTTATACATGTATACATGGCATGATTTACGATTTGAAACATAAGTTGATCTTTAATTTTATGTGCAGTTTTTTATTCTACGCCTTACAACGTTTTGACATATTTCAAGTCATCTCGAGCATGTTCGGTTATCCATATCAGGATAACGTGTCCGTGAATACCCCATGAACCACACTTTTATACAGCAAAACTTTGGTATGCATGGGTATACCTATTTTAAGCTCACATGAGCCCTTCGGCTCAAAAAGCGAGCTTATAGGATGACCATGCCCCCGTCGTCCATCCGACGTCGTCCGTCAACAATTTCCATGATATTCTCCTCTGAAACCAAAGTTAAACTGCTTGCTTCTTAGGAAGGGGGAACGAAAGTTTGCATAAATGACCCAGGTCACATGACTAAGATGGCCGCCATAGCTATAAATAGCAAAAACCTTTAAAACAATTTCTTCCCAGAAGCAGAAGTCCTATGATTTTGAAACTAAGTTTGAAGCATCAGGCAATAGAGTTCTACAAAGTTGGTATAGATCATAATGCTGGGATGACCTTGACCTATTTCATGGCAAGGTCAACTTAGGTCGCCCATGCATTTAAATGGGGAAAATAAGTTAAATGTAATTAAATGGGTGGAAACTCGCGATGAGCATGTAAAGGTACTGAAGATTTATGTCCGTGAAAACATTTAGTCCCCAGGGGTGTGTCTGCTCCTGTCCGGGGGCTATATATATGCATATGACCAAAATATTCAAACATCTCTGCAACCGCATGGCCGATTAAAGCCACACTTCATGGAAAGGGAACGAAAGATTGTATAAATGGCCGCCATGGCTATAAACTGCAAAAACCTTTAAAATGTTCTTCAGAACCAGTAGGCCTATGATTTTGAAACTTGGCATTAAGCATCTACAAAGTTTATACATGGCCTAAATCATGACCCAGGGATGATATTGACCTATTTTACGGCAAGGTCAACTTAGGATGCCCATACATCTAAAAACACAGATTGTGAGTACTCGTTAGAACTGCCTCTGCGAGGCAGTTTTAGCGTGTACCAACAATCTATGTTTTGAGCAAAATAAAAAGATAAAAAAATGTTGAACTGAAAATTTTCATTTTTTACAACTTTAAAAACACTGTATATTGCTTGTTAAGGTTTTGTTATGCTAGCGTCAAGATACACGGCACCATTTTAGTGCACATGTATTACACATGCTGACAACAGAGCTACATGTACAACACCTTGATCATTCTTAACCTTATGGGCATTTTTTTGCGTCCGGAATCGGGCGAGCATAAATGCGCATAAGCTTCTTACTCAATCAGAATTTACATAAATAATAAATTTAATTGGTTTGTTGATTTGAGGTTTAACGTTAATCCAACAGCAAAGGTCATATGGAAACGAGACATCAGTTTATAGTATCATCCGACAGACTTAAGGGTCCCGGGATCAAACCCGCGGTCCCTGGTTTAAAAGGACGAACACATGCCGTTAACACTACCTGTTTTCGGCGTGTCAAGCAGCAATGTGGTTTGATAACTGATCCTGCTTGATTTTTTTTTTTTGAAGAAAGCAATATCGCTTTGGCAACAACCATCACCAAGACAATGAACACTTCGTCGTAGGTTGCTGCCCAATTGATCAGTCTTACAATCACAGGTGACACAAACCAAATTCTGCTTGTGGGTGTGCCAAGTCGTTTTCTCAGGGTTCTCCCCTCCCCCCCCCCACCTTGTTACTGATTTATCCGTCTCATATGAACTAAAATAATCTTGAACGGGGCGAAAATTGTATAAAAACGAAATTATGATCTGAAATGAGCACAATCAGACTCTTATCTGTAATCAAGTAACAATAGAATGACCTGGAATCGATACAATTAAATTTCACATCCTCACTAAGGTGGGCGTTGTGTAATACTGGGCCCTGATTAGATTTTAACAGATAGCAAAACTTCTCCTATGTTACTCGCGCCTATAAGAAAAAAATGCATTTACATTCCATCATGCACGCATGCTTAATGTAAACCATATAACGAGGAATATTCTGGGTCTCACGTGCAAATAACAACTATTTACATACTGGACCCTGGTCTCGACCGAAAGACGGAGTTACGCGTTGGATTGAACCCGCAGCCCGTTTTACGAGGCGACTGACTGAACCACTACGACATGGAGTGCTTTATGGAAACACTTTAGAAACTCATAAAAATAATATTGTGTTAGTTTTATTTTAATCATATTTATTTGAATTCAACCAGGTAAACAACACGCATACAATATCACACAGAATAAATATGGATCAAAAAGAAAACTTATGTCTTGCCAAATTAATTTACTACATCGTAACCAGCACACTGGATATGGCTGAATTACTGTTGAAGGTCTACAATAAACAAAATTAGTTGTGTGGCTTGGCGAAATGTAGCTACATGTAGGATGTTGCCTCCATCGCACTTCGTATGGCATGCAGATGACTGTCGAATGAGCGAAACTTCGACATCAAGCTGATAATCTGTTTGAAATATAAACAGAATAAATTATGTTCGCTCACGAGACAGCACGTGAAACTGTAGTTTTACATCTAATAAACTCAGATATACATGTATCTGAACATGTACACTATACTATTTGATTTATTGTCTTGCGCATTTTAGTTCAGTTTTACGTCCCTTTCAAGATTATTTCAGCTCACCAATCAGTAGGTGGGGTGAAAACGTGAGCACCCTAAGAAAAACCACCTGGCACTCCCGCAAGTTGAACTTGGCTTGTATCATATGTGGCCAGTGTGGGGCTCGAACACACACAAGACACAGCGGTGAGATGAACGAGTGATTAAGAAACAGCGCTCTCAACCGCTCGGCCACGGGGGCCGCTTAGTCATTAGAGGCGCCGGTCAGCATTATCTGTACCAGCCTTCAGAAAATAAATGTTGACGTGAGGATCGGTCGCGGGTCCGCTCTTCTGCCGATTACGATCAAGCTACCGGCTTAAATCGGTGAAAAGACAAGAAGACTTGGTGAAAAACCTATACGTGCGGACTGCCTTCTCACTACACACTTTAATCCACAAATTAACGATTTTAGTATTAAATGCAGTAGTGCATTTTGTGAGTTTTGCATTTTTTTTTCTTTTCTTTTCTTTTTCATTTTCTAAGCTATATTGTCACAGATGCGAAAAAAGGAAGCAATTAAGAATAGAAAAAGAATTTCTGTCCTAGCCGGACTCGAACCCAGGACCTTTTGGCTTTATTCCATACATGCTACCTACTGAGCTACAGAGTAAGACGTCGTGGACTATTTCTTTTTTGCCTGTCTTGTTTAATTGGTCTCCGTTAGGCTATAGGTAGTTTTTACCAAGTAATTATTCATATCGCCCCTCGTCATCGTCTCAAATATGCCCTCACGAGTCGTCCCCCATCACACCGAAAATCGTAACCGCACGCGTCAGCAACATTTACGTTCAAAAGTGAAAAATGTCAATTACCGAGACCTGCCAAAATTAATCCCGGAACTGCGGGTAATGTCCAAAGTAATGAAATCCTGATAGATAATTTATATTCAACTGGATCTACTGACATTTGGTAATGATATTGTAATTGTGTCATAAGAAACCATGTCGGGTGGTCCATAAATCGATACATAAATCGGCGAAAACATGACTGTATAATAATTAACAACGGCTAGAGGTTTTAATGTTTGCCTCTGTGGAATGAAGTAGATGGCACCACATACATGTATGTTGCGGTAATTATAATGACGCTTATTATAATAAGAAAATCAGGAATTGGCACAATGCAAACAAAGTCCAAGAGATAGCGTAAAATGACCAGTGATCGATCAAAAATAGCCATGTTTGATAAATTTGCGGATCAGACATGCATTGGAGAATGCATCAGTACATACCATATCCAAGCTTGAACCTTCGCCATGTTTTCCAGTATGTCAGTTTATGACGTCATCAAGTCACGTTCTCAGTGACATCATTTTAATACACCCACCATCATGCAGCGTTAATCAGAGTCAGGTGGACCAGTGATCGATCAACTTCTTTTTCTCTCCAAAACCGCGGCTAACTTGGAAGGTATGTACATTTTTAGAAAGAATTATTATTGTTTACCTCTAGCCACGAAACACAGTTTGGAAATTTTCAATGAGTTAAAAGAAATAAAGCAGCGAAATGAGGTAGTCAAAAAGTATAAACGTCCATAGAAACAATGGAAAACTGTTCAAAAAATAGCTCGAAAATCACAGAAATCGTCCATTAATCGCAGTAGCGTTATCCTTTACAATTTGGAATGTGGATCAGATTTGTTTAGTATGCAGTTAAGTTAAAAATGCTAGCCAGTCGGAACAAATGCAGGTTGTTTCATCTTGAAGAATTTATTGAACAATCACCGCTTTTAAGCAGTACAAGTAAGACCCTCTCTTCGTGAAGTGCCAGAAAATGCAAGATAGAAAAGCTTTCCAAATAAATTTATATTAGTGTTTGTAAGGTAATATAATGCGCTTTAAGTTGAGACTAGCAGAAGTTTTTCTTCAGGTATCCTTTAAGAATTAATAGCCGATAACCACTAGTTGATCGATCACTGGTCCCTGATCGATCACTGGTCGCCTTACGCTACTATTGGTCCCTTGTGACCATTCATCGTAATACATGAAACAACAACTGAATGGTATAAACAACAACTTATCATCAATCGCATACAAATTTTTTCCAACATTTTAACGTGGATCTTCAAGAACAGTGATAGGATTTGAAACTAGGTGATTTTATACAAACAAGTACAATAAGAGCAAAATAATCTTAGCTATGTAACGACACTTATTAAAAAAATGCCATTCTGTTTCTGCGCCAAATTTGCTGTATTAAACAATTACAATGAAAAAACAAATTCTTACTCCTTTACATGTTATAGAATAAATATTTTTTTGCTTACCTTGATTTATCGGTTAGGTCCATGAGTTGTTCGCTGATGCTTTGTCTACCAGTACCAGTCCGGTTCTGGTTCATATGCACCTTGTCGTGACTCTCAATCAATTGTTCGGTGATACTCGCCCGGGCCGTACTGGCGCTCCGAGCTTTCCGACCCCTGGAGTAGCCCGAAGCTGCAGCAGTTGCTGAACAGACACTCATTGTATCTATCCAATTTTAAGAGGAACTAAAATTATTCAATTCACTTTAAAATAAGTATGGCGATTTTATGTCGATTTTATCCTTTTTTTCTTTTTTTTTTAATATCGACCTACATCCATATTATATAATCCACATCTCAAAAATAAAAACAAGTCTCCTTGTCAAGTTCTCAAAATATTTGTTTTATTATAAGAACAGTCACTGTTGTATCCATAAGAAATTAAGACTTGTAACACAGCTGTGCTAACCATTTGTTTCTATCCAATTAAGAGTTCTGAGATTTCTCAAAAACATGTCTATCTTTCGCGTCAATATCTATCTACTAGCTGTGACAGTAATGAATAACGCAGCCTCCAGTGGTCCCTGGAGACCAACACGTCGCACTAACACATTAAGTAGGTGTGCTAGATTAATTCTCATATTCACAGAAAATGTCGATGAAGACGTATTCCATTTTGTCGGGATTTTCTTCTATATCTGACAGTGGTGTTTACACCAAATTTTAATTCTTGAATCATTGTCTGTGATGTGCACAAATCATTCGTTAGTGCAAAAGAACGACGTTGTGACATCTAGAGAAGCAGCTAAATATCTCTTCAAATAGTGCCTGTGATTTGTTTGGTGGATTGACCCATAAGAAAACATGATTTTTGTTCATATGAAAAACCAAATGTGTAGATCAGCTGCACTTTTCGACAGGTACATGTACCTCTATTTTCGTTAGTGCTTATGTTGTGCGAGGTGTTTATTTTCTATAAATTAATTTTTAGTTTTTCACGCATGTGGCGCAGACTTGATTTTGTCTGACTTTATCTGGATTTTGTTTCTCATGACCCTCAGTAAACGCTTTAATACATTATTGGTGATATCTTTATTTCTCCTTTATGGAAATTTGTATTGATCCCAAAGTAATCATTTCCCAGATTTGGTCGTACATCTTAGTTATGTTAAAGCAACCAAATATAAACAATGGTCATTCTTGTCTTGCCTAATGCTCATTTGTATAAATTCCAAGGATCGTACAGACAGCCACCGTGGAAGACCTTGATGCATTTGTATAATTTCGTTATCTTTGTTATGGCAGTCTCTCTCTTGTGACAGACTCGACCTCATCCATAATTTTAGTCGCGTACAAATGCTCACAAATATTACTCTTATATTTTATAGGAAAGATTAACAACTACACTGTTCTGTAAGTATATTTATAACAGACAGTTAAAAATACACTGAGTTCCACAGCCAACGCAACTTTATTTTTCATCTCATCTTTTAAATTGGCCAATTATCTGAAAACCTATGTGCCCAATCAGCATGAAAATGACTCGAAAATCTTTGTGTGTTATCAAATCCAAAGTTTTGGTGCGCATGCGCGTGAACATGCCTCAGCGTACAAAAGGTGCATTTTCGGTGCCTCGCGCGCGCGGGCTCGAAATGTTTTAAAACAATACACACAATGCAAATCTGTGAAGATCATGGCGTCTGATGAATGTATGGCAATTTCAATGTTGTATGATATGGTCCAACGCCAGAAATAGTCATTGAATGATTTTGAGTACCCAAAAATTGCTTGTTTTTAGGCGTTCAACCTCACTTGGCCACGTGGTCGACACTGCAGATGCCAACCATATGCTTCATTTTGTATTGGCAACCTAGACTTATCGAATAAAGTGTATTGCAGTTATGGGAAATTCGTTTTTCACTCCATGTTTTGCTGCTTAAGAATAAGGTAGTTTGCACAGTTTAGCAAGACATCCGTCAAAATCGCTGATCTACTTCATTTTTCAAACTGACTCCTTCGTCAGTTTTTACGCAATTGTAAACAAGCGAAAAACGCTTAATATTCACAAGACGTCGTTGAAAATGGTTGGGCTACATTTTGCGGAATGTCGGATGAATCAACTGAAACTACAAAACGTTATTCATTTTTTTATGACGAGTTGCGTTGGCTGGAACTCATTATATATACTGAGTTCTACAGTCAACACAAGTCAACATTTAAACTTTAAACCGCGGTATGGCCCATCCCCTTTCTCATTAATGTGTTCACTGCTCTTAAAGGATCTCGGTTTTAATTTTTATTTAATAACTTTTTGTGGTAGACGTCGATCCATCTGAAATTCGGTATAGATGTTGCCTTGTCATCCATAAAGATGACATGTAAACATCAGTCGCCAAACTCCTTCGTTTCTCTACAATTAGATTAAATACTGACAAATGGTTCATTTTGAAAACAATGATAGAAATAGGCATTTTCTTGCAAAACTGTAAAACCACCCTATAATAAAGCAGCGAAACACGGTTAAAATCAATTTTCCATAGATGTATTTTGTTTTATTTAGGATATGTTGCTAAAGCAAATGACTAAATGCCGTTGAAAAATTCATGGGTACCCAAAATCAATAAGCATCTCTGGCGTTGAAACATTCATACACCCTTAACTGGCGATCTTTCAAGATTTGAATTGTATTCACGAGCCCACGCAAAATACACTTGTACTCGGAGGCATGAACCCGCGCATACACACTAAAACTTTAAATTTGATATAAACACAGAAAGATTACCGAGTCATTTTCAAGCTGATTTGGCAGAAACGTTTCAGATGAATGACCGATGGAAAAGATTAAAGGAAAAATTAAAATTGCGTCGGCTGTGGAATTCAGTATGTGCACTGGTATATGGCGACTTGGTGGTAACTCACAGAAACTTCGACATGAACGCATCGAAGAATACGGAAGTACAGTAATACTATGTATTTTGTGCATTGTGTCCGAAAAATGACAATCTGCGTCTGTCCTGAATGTTTAATTGGAATGGTTGTTATTTTTGGAAATGAATTGAAAGATTTAAGTATCGGTTAAGTAATGCATTGAATTTGGCTTGAAAATACTCAATTTATTAATGAAATCTAATTTCTTGGGCTTTAATGTGATAAACTTTGGCAAGCATAAATCATTCTTCCAAAATTAAATTTGCAAAATCAATGCATTGCTTCCAGTTTGAATCAAGATGTGAGGCTCTTTGCGTATGACGAAGAACCATAATATATGAGCCTTTGCATGATATAAGAAACAATTTGCATATGCGAACGCACATGTGCAGACTGCGAAGCTGCTCAGCGCCTTTGTATTCGCTACATGGATAGTACAATCTCTCGAAATTTCAAGTAGTGTGACTTACTCGGCAAACTGAAGGCAGTATGGTCCGCCGTGTCGAGATGGCCTTTTGTAAGTTTAACAGTTCTTTTTATTTTTATTTTTATTATGACAGTCGACATTTAGATTACCTATTATATGGTTCGACACTTCAATGCTTTCTTCGAATAAAACGTAACTGAAAAGATTTTTTATTGCCAATAACAGAAACATAGCGTTAGTCCTGAAGGGCTTACACTTCGACAAAAAATTAAATAATACAATGTATTCATTACATACAATTGTCTGTGCTAAGCAAGATTTTGAATTGAGATGGCGCATCCTATATCCTTGATTGTGCAGCTTTTCTCTGGAAATGGTGTAGTTTATTCAAACAAATTTAATGAGTATTCTGATTGCGCCTTTTCCTGATCTTTGCCTTCGTGTACTTTTTTTTAATTCTTTCGCGGTCCTTATAGAATTTACAAGTTATATGAGCCGCGTCATGAGAAAACCAACAAAGTGGTTTCCGAACAGGTCCTACGCAAACCGACTGCTGTGTAACAAGCACAGAAATGGCCAGATGCTGGAAGTTCTGGATATAGAAAATAGAGGAATTCTTCTATCCGTGTAGCGGCGAACACAAAGACGCTGATCAGCTTCGCGCCTTTGTTTTCGCATATGCAGATTGCTGGTTTTCTCATTAGGCGGCTCAATATACTAGAATAAATTCTTGCCGCTGTATGGTCCAACCCCTTTCTCGTTAATGTGTTCACTGCTCTTAAAGGATCTCAGTTTTAATTTTTATTTGTCTACGTGACACCATACATACTAAAATCAATATTTTGAGTTTGTGCGACAGAAGTATATGGTTTTATTATATTAAGCAAAAATAGTTATGTGATTGGCATAATAAAAGTCCTTAAACTGTCTGTAGGCCTACTTTTATAACGAAGCGAACGATAATAAGGAAAATGAGGAATTATGACCCTTTTTGATTATGAATAACGGGTTAAATGCCAAAATATAAAGCCAGACATACTTATGTTCTGGCAAACTTCTGCATTCGAAACAACCATGAGTGGAATTTTATTCGCTTGCATTCAATTTGTGTTTGGCAGATTGCGTGTGACTAATCTTGTGTCAGTTAAAGGATACTATGTCTCCTGAGTTTTATTTTGAATAACATTAGACTGATTTAGCACCGATATATTGTCTCATTTAATGCAAATTGTCTCGTTTAAGACATGCAATAAACATATCGATTTAATCATAAGACATTAATTTTGCAAGCGTTTAAATGATTAAATTTGGCAAAATTAAAGCCCAGATGTATTATAAATTTCAAAAGTCAGTCCATACCTGCTTCTGGCAAAGTGGTACAATATTTAAATGGCATTATTATATAATTCCAACTTCACCAATGTCCTACTTTCTGATTGGTTGTTTGGAAGACTTTATACTTCGATAAAAGCAATGCGTAAGGATACTCTGTTTTCACCTTAAAACGGCGCAACGTTACGTGATTACGTGGCGTTTCTTCGCAGAAACGTTGACGTCACCAAATATAAACGTCATAAAAACAATGGATGAACGCGTTTTGAAGGCGTTGAAATCAATATTTGTAAATTTTATTAACATGGGTGCGTTTTCTTTTAACAGAACATCGTACGGTAAGTATTCTAATCTTCTTGTTGTGTGTTGAAAGGACTAGGGCATTTAACGCCTGATTTTGGCCTCAGATTTTGCTAAAAATAAATTTTGGAATTTAGGTGCGAAAACTATTCCTGAAAACAGCCATATGTCTCCTCTATTAAAAACAAGAACAAGTACTTCATTTATCCTACTAGCGTTGCCATGGCAATGCCCAGAAGAACCATAGATAGAGCACATTCTGCAATTTTTGGTCTATTTTTGACCATTTCTGAACACATTTTTTTAATTTTTAAGTGCCAGCCCACACTCCGAACAAAATTATACTTAGCATATAATATCTCTGGATGATACTTCATAATTATTTCACAATAAGAAATTGTTCGTCGCGTGGGCCGGTAGTTGAAAATGATGTTGAATGGTGAAAAATAGACCCAAAATTGCAAAAAGTGATATTTCTATGCTTTTCGGAGTGTTGCCATGGCAACATGTGTAATTTGAATGTGATAGTTGTGCTAGAGTTTATAAGCAGGGACCTAAACCTGCTATTTGCAATACGTTTCTCCTCAAAATTCCAAAATTCAGTTTTTTCTCATCACATGAGGCTGAAATCAGGCCTTAAATCCACTAGGCCTTTGATGTTTGAATTTTTAATGTTCCGAACCCCAAAATCGACATGTCTTTCTATCGGTCCAGACGGCGATATTTTCTCCCAAACGAACAATTTTGAATGAAGTGGAGATGTTGTAAAGCTCTCGCTCTTACAGCCACAGTATAGCAAGCCAGTTATAGCTTCTATTATTTGCAAAAAAAGAGGTATATGCTTTGGAAATTTCCAAAATGGCTGCCTCATGAAGATCCGTTTTGCTCTATTTTCCTTCCGCTGGCTACAAAAATTCAAATCAACGTAGACAAATGCAGTGTAATAAGACAAAGTTGGAATTATAAAGAATGAATTATTATTTTTGTTGATTTTATCGATGTGTAAACTCAGGCGAATCACTCACAAACTTTTTCATAAAGCCCTTCGGGCTTTATTTAGTTTGTGAGTGATTCGCCTGAGTTTACACATCGATAAAATCATCAAAAAATAAAATTCATTCCTATAATAAAATACGAAGAACCGATACATTTCTATTTGAAGCTCCATAAATTTGCCAACATAGATTACTTGTGATCCAAAAATACATAATTACTGACGCAAGAGCCTGGTAGAAACAGTCAAGGGTGCATCATGGTGGTTATCATGATTTATTTGTTTGTCCTTGATGATTCATTGACTTGTTTGAGATTCAGTACCATTTATGTACGTTTTCATATATTAGTTAAGTTCGGCCCGCCTATTGGGAAAATAGCTGCTCAATCGGCTTACGATATGTTTTCTTAGTATAAGCACCCAATTGTCAATTCATTTTTTCCAGCTCGGTATTTGGATTGGGAATTTATTTCTGATTGCACCTTTTCCTGAGCATTGCCTACTTGTACATCTTCAGCGACCCTATCGGTTGTCAACATGGAGCCAAAGAGAATTTCTATAATGTTACTTTTTTCTGGATCTATTATTGTGCACAGAATTCGCCCATTTGGAGTAAGACATACTATTACCAGTTGTTTGATAAATCAGTCTATTTGTTTGTAGAAAAATATTATACGAATGAAAATCTTATACGACTGACTCTTGTAAACGATTAGAAAATACTTACGGGAATATGCAGAATTTTGAAATTACTGAAGCCTTCTATTAAATTGTTATTTTGTCTACGAGTATGCAAGCAACTTAAGGTGGTTTATAGGCTTGTAACAACTGCGGCCAGGCCACGGACCCAGTCAGCTAAAACGTGATTGCATTTTCAATATTTTTGATGTACGTAGCATGTTTTCGAAGGATTGTCGCTTTCTGTGTGTATATTTATTATCGTTGAGAGCGTGTTTTTATATTTTAGTTTCCACAGAGGCGTGATTATTACTGTATAGTGTTGAAGCTAACAAGCTCATGGCAATTGCTTGTTTTTCTTTTGTTTTATTTTACGTAATACATTATCATAGCGAAAATTAAAAAAAAAAAAAATCAGTGTTGAAAGCACGTTTGGTCTTTTTCATTTCACATTTCGCCGGGAAAAAAGTAGAGAATAAACTATGTACAGTCACAATGAAACTCATGTGGTAATCAAATAGAGAACGAGCATTTTTTATGAATATTTAATTCAGAGGACAAACGGTCCAATTAAACGCTCATCTGACATTTAGATTTTGCAATCGTTGTTGAAGAGTAGTCACACTCTAGCACTCATTTTGTCGCACAATGTGCAGCAAACATCCTGCAAAAAATACAATTAAACAATAATCCGGAAAAGGCGCAATCAGAAAGAAATCCCACTCCAAAAACAGAGGTGGGATAAAACTAAATTGACAGTTAGGAATGTATACTTGGAAAACAAAACGTAAGCCGAGTGAGCAGCTATTTCCCAATAGGCGGCCACTCAGTTACCCGAACTTAACTTAAATTATGAAAACGCACATAAGGTTCAAACAGCATAAAAATTCCACTCCCAAACACAAAACAAATAGAACCACAACAGAAGTATCGCCTTGGAACGATCAGTAATGTAAAATTACTGGGGGTCGACTTTACTGGACCCTTACCTCACCCTCATCTTCTGCAGTGGTTTACAACATTTAAGTAAGTTGTTCGGTCCTCGTGGTGAATCTAGGCAATGAATCATCAAGGACAAACCCATAAATCATGATAACCACCATGATGAATCAAAAACGAGGACCTACAGATTCAGTAAGCTGCCTGACGATGGAGATCCCTGGGCGCCGAATAACCTACTGAAATTCGGGGCAAAAGAAAAACACTAGTTGAACCCCGGTGAGCCAAGCAACAGGCAAGAAGCTCCGGCCCCAACCACTTAAAATGAAAAGCTTTATGTCGGGGCCATCATAAAGTCTGACGCCCGACCCATCGGCGTGCAATTAAAGAAGGCAGCATAGTTACAAACCATGATTGGTTGAAAAACTAAGCATGGAGACTCTCACATAACATTTAAGTTTTACCCTATACGTCTCGAACATGTAATGACTTTTTTGAATTGAAAAGATAAATAATTCCTTCCTATAATTTCTTAAAATTCTGGTTTCGAAAGACCCTCACGTAAACGCGTCTTTAGCCCAATACAACATTAAATTTGGAAATCAATTCATAGTGTCTGTGATAAAATTTAAAAAAAAATGTTTTTAGAAAACATGAAAAATCGGTTCACAATTATACTTGAAACTTTCGGCCAAGAACATTCTTAAATAGGCATGTGATAGAAGGGAGGCATATGAAGGTACAAACAACAATGATAAGGAAATGGTGCAATCAAAAAGAAAACCCCACTCCAAAAACCATGGTGAGAAAAAACTTAATAGACAATTAGGTACTTATACTAAGAAAACATATCGTAAGCTAAATGAGCAGCTATTTCCTAGTAGGTGGTCACCAGTTTTACCCCGGTGGGCCAAACAACAGACAAGAAGCTATCATGAAAAGGTACAAGTAGGCAAAGATCAGGAAAAGGCGCAATCAGAAAAAGATTCCCACTCCAAAAACCGAGGTGGGAAAAAACCAAACTAACAATCAGGTACTCATACCATGAAACATATCGTAAGCCGAATGAGCAGCTATTTTCCCAATAGGTGGCCACTCAGTTACCTTAACTTAACTAAAAATATGAAAACATACATAAGGCGCCAACAGCACAAAAAAGTTTTATACACCAAGACATAAAACAAAAAGAACCACTACAGAAGTATCGACTTGGAACGATCAGTAACACAAAGTTACTGGCGGGCTTAAACCGGTTTTACATGGCCATAACCTCACCCTCAGCTTCTGCAGTGGTTCATAACATTTAGTTAGTTATTCGGTTCTAACTAGTCAATGAATCATCAAGAACAAACAAATAAATCATGATAAACATCCTGATGAATCAAAAACCAGGACTCACAGACTGAGTAAGCTGCCCGACGATGGAGATCCCTGGGCGCCGAACACGAGTTCGAACATGAGTTCGTGGACACGCCGAACATGAGTTCGTGGACACGCTAGACAATTCTGTACCAAGGGTCAACGTTTGACATCACGAGGATCACTGAGTGAAAAAATGAGTGGTGAAAAAATAAATAAATAAATAAATAAATAAATAAACTGACCATGACTTTTCAAGTAAATCTGTTTTGAATAATATCCATTTTAGGATCGGGGAAAGTAACTTTGCTGATGTTTTTGTGGATGCCGCCATTAGAAGGTCTGGTTCCTGGCTGCTACATATATTTACTAAAAACCTGCACTGACCGCCACTGTCCATCTAGTTGGTAAAGTCCAGCACTATCCTGCACAAGGGAGGGTTCACCTAGATTATTGGTAAAAAGGTCACAATGTGGCTGCATGCCTATATAGAGACGTAGCCACATTTTCCGGTTTTACTATATAGTCGTATGTCTTCAAAATGTGGCTGCATGCCTATATAGAGACGTAGCCACATTTTCCGATTTTACTATAAAGTCGTATGTCTTCAAAATGTGGCTGCATGCCTATATAGAGACGTAGCCACATTTTCCGATTTTACTATAAAGTCGTATGTCTTCAAAATGTGGCTGCATGCCTATATAGAGACGTAGCCACATTTTCCGACTTTACTATAAAGTCGTATGTCTTCAAAATGTGGCTGCATGCCTTTCTAGAGATGTAGCCACATTTTCCGATTTTACTATAAAGTTGTTTGTCTTCAAAATGTGGCTGCATGCCTATATAGAGACGTAGCCACATTTTCTAATTTTACTATAAAGACGTATATCTTCAAAATGTGGCTGCATGCCTATATAAGAGACGGAACCACAATAACATCAGCTTCTACACCTTGTGCATTTTTGCCTAATGTGGAATACTATCGATGATAGAAACTCCATATCAAATTGCTATATATAGCGATGCATCCACATTTCTTGAAAATTCATGAAATTGAATGGAATAGGCGCTGCATCCACATTTTGAAGAAATACGACATATAATGGAAAAAATGAAAAATGTGGATGCATCTCTATATAGGAGGTGCATCCACATTTTGGCAAAATACAGGGATATTACAGGGGATAAGTAGGTCAGTGTGGAATACTATCGATGATAGAAACTCCATATATAGTACCTCTATATAGTCGGTGCATCCACATTTTGACAAAATACATAGATATTACAGGGGATAAATAGGACAGTGTGGAATACTATCGATGATAGAAACTCCATATATAGTACTTCTATATACGCGGTGCATCCACATTTTGACAAAATACATAGATATTACAGGGGATAAATAGGACAGTGTGGAATACTGTCGATGATAGAAACTCAATTTATAGTACCTCTATATAGTCAGTACATCCACATTTTGACAATTTTCAAGGATATTACAGGTGATAAATAGGACAGTGTGGAATACTATCGATGATAGAAACTCCATGTATAGAGGTACTATTTATGGAGTATTCTATCATCGATAGTATTCCACACTGTCCTGTTTATCCCCTGTAATATCTACGTATTTTTTTCAAAATGTGGATGCATCAACTATATAGAGGTACTATATATAGAGTTTCTATCATTGATAGTATTCCACACTGACCTATTTATCCCCTGTTATATCTATGTATTTTGTCAAAATGTGGATGCACCGCCTATATAGAGGTACTATATATGGAGTATTCTATCATGATGACATCGATAGTATTCCACACTGTCCTATTTATCCCCTGTAATATCTATGTATTTTGTCAAAATGTGGATGCACTGACTATATAGAGGTACTATATATGGGGTTTCTATCATCGATATTATTCCACACTGTCCTATTAATTCCCTGTAATATCTATGTATTTTGTCAAAATGTGGATGCATCGACTATGTAGAGGTACTACATGTATATATACAGTATTCCATCAACGATAGTATTCCACACTGCCTATTTATCCCCTGTAATATCTATGTATTTTGTCAAAGTGTGGATGCACCGACTATATAGAGGTACTATATATGGAGTTTCTATCATTGTTATATATAAAGATGCATACACATTTCTCGAAAATCCACAATACTGGGTGGATTCATCGCTCGGTAAGAAAGTGTGGCATGAAGTCGTGACGCTGAAATGGTCATGGGCCGAAATGGCTATGGGCCGAAATGACCCGGAACCGGTACCTTTATCCGGTACTGTTTTAGTATTTTAGAACAGTAAAACGAGAAAACATGGTGGCTGTGTTTTTTCCGCGAGAAAACGCAAGAAAAACATGTAGTTTTAAACATATTATGTGCCTATCGAATGTAATATATCGACACAATGTTCTTTACGCCTAGTGATAGTTATGGTCCCATCTGTTGAAAAGTACTTAAAGGATCTGTATTTGGGTCAAATCTAAAGGCAGTCCATAGACTTATAAGGGGCGAATCCACAATAACATCAGCTGTTACTTTCGCCTTAGGATCGTCCACTATCTTCCGTAGGTACAAGTAGGCAATGATCAGGTAAAGGCGCAATCAGACAGAAATTCCCACTCCAAAAACCGAGGTGGGTTAAAAACTAAATTGACAATTAGGAAAACATATCGTAAGCCGAGTGAGCAGCTATTTCCCAATAGGCGGCCAATCAGTTGCCCTAACAAAACATAAAATAAATCCCTATTCAAATTTCATTTTGGCTATATAAAAGTTTATCTGTTGACCGATTGTCAAAAGTTTTGACAGCTAAGATCACTATTATGACAATAAAATAAAAATACAACAGTCTTACATGCACAGAAAAAATGGCAGAAATTCATTATCAGAGATAAGTTTTTTTTACAATTTTAATGTTTAACATTTATATGTTCAATGGCATTTACTATCTGTTGTTCCTGCTGCGATAGCGAAAGACAGTTACAGTTCCATTGCCAGTATCTTCGCTGTTATGTTTTTATTCAAAGAACTTTAATACTAATAACTTCAATTTTTACATGCATTTAAGGAACACCAAATTGTAATAATCTACGCACACGTCACAATGGCGTCACAAACTTGCAATTTAAAAATGCAGGACTTGATTTAAGCGTTTAAAACAGTTCGTTTGTGAATATGATACTAGTAAACAATTCTGTATCTCGGATTCCTGAGTGGCATCACTCGGCGAGCCGTGTAATGCCAAACGGTGACCCTTGTGACACAATTGTCTATCTAATTGTAAACCCATGATAATTCTTATATTCCTTATCAGATATATATATGTGCTGAATGCAGCTTTTTGTCAGTAAATCTTTAAGCATGATATTATTGTCATAGTTCTCATACCATTGTTTGCAAAGTAGCGACGTCTTCTTTTGTATCAACTGCCATTGGATAATATCTTGTCGCTGTATATAAAAAGCCACGAGCAAACCTAAAAACATCATAGCTCGTACGATATGCACTGAGCTATCAATCGCAGCTAATCAAACTGAATACGCGGGGGTATTATCAAAAATTACGTGAACTGTTCTCGTGACTTTAAAACGGTTCAGGCAAACATATTGAAATTTCAGCTGACGATTAATTTGCTTAAACCCAATAGATTCTCAAAAGTCGGTTAATTGAAAATGTTTTATAAGCAGTTAGTGATGGTTTTACTTAAACCGCCCTCCCCATTACGGAGCACGTCAGAAATGACGTTAAGCTTGGCATTGCAGTATCGCATATCTTTTGCGTTTTCTTTAAAACTATTTTGCAGATCACAGCCAAATGTGCAATGTGTCTTAATGAATCCATAACAAAATATTTCATACTTGCTCAAAACTTATGGTGGACCGGTTGTACAGCACCTATCTTGTTTTGCTTAGACCTAATTGTTTGCTTTTTTCAGAACGTTTAAGCGACGTCTGAATTTACCAACAAGCAATATTATACAATTCCCCTTTGAAACAAATCCAAATTTATCATTTGCCGGTAAAACTTCAACGTCCTTTTGGTAATACACTACAAATCAAAATATTGCAAGAACTTTTGCACTAATAGGGCCCAGATAAATATCAGATGTTTATGTCCGCCATTTAAAATGTACTAACTTCTAAACAATAATGTTCAAAATCGACATTAATATGCCCCATCCAAATTTATTCTGAAATCAAGGTAATACATTAAAATGTTGTTGTTGTTTTTTTATACAGATTGGTAATTTTAAACCATGCTCATATGCGTGGACACATTTTTAACATGCTTTGAGTAGACAACATGTAAAAAATCAGTTTCTAAAAATAAGCACATTTTTGGTTCAAAGAGTTTTTGCGTCGACGTCACTGACGTCATCGGACAGCTCCATGATGGCGAAAGTGGGCGTTTATGTTTCTCTATAATATTGTAATGGATGAAAGGATTGTGATGAAATTTTGCAAACTGTTGCATATTACATGGGGCATCTGGATTGTAACTTTGAGTAGAATCGAGTAATATAATCAAACGTAAGTTTTGATAATCCCTCGTATATAACATGAACCCTGAATAAATTACAGATAATGTTTTAACAGAGATCTGCGGGCTGGCACTCTTCCTCCAGTCCAAGTCACATGACAGTGTTATACATTCCACTTATATACAGAGCTCCAATGAGAACCAGAGTAGTCAGAACACATATCACACAGCATCCATGTTTCTTTGACGCCTTCTTGGTAGACTGTCTTCTGAAAAGAAACAATGATATCAACTGAGTTCAAGTTATGGCCCATCCCTTTTCTCATTAATGCTCTTAAAGGATCTCAGTTTTAATTTAAATAAGATAGCTGCTCATTCGGCTTACGAAATGTTTTCATGGTATAAGTACCTGATTGTTAGTTTAGTTTTTTCCCACCTCGGTTTTTGGAGTGGGAATCTTTTTCTGATTGCGCCTTTTCCTGATCTTTGCCTACTTGTACATTTTTTTCATTATTGGTGGTCGTGTTTGTATTTGTATTTACATGTATTTGCTTTTACCGAACAATATTAAACCCGGAACCGCGAGTATTGTCCAAACTAAGGAAATCAAAATAAATAATTGATATTCACAGGATCTATTGACAACACATTGCCATTTGGTAATGATATTGAAATTGTGTCATGAAAAACTATGTCGGGTGGTCTCATTCATAAATTGGTGAAAACATGTCTGAGTAATAGTCAATAGCTAGTGGTTTATTGTTTGCCTCTGTGGAATTAAGGAGATGGCGTCACATACATGTATGTTGCGGTAATAATGACGCTTATTATAATAAGAAAATCAGGAATTGGCACAATGCAAACAAAGTCAGAGATTATATTTGAACCATGAGCAAATGATAAAATAAAAGTATAAAATGCAAATAAAACCATGACAGAGAACGTTGATTTTGCAGGTTTATGTTATCAATCAATTTAAAGTTTTTTTCCCGCCTTTTCCGCCTGGTGGTTGGCTTGCGATTTTGAATTTAATTGTGTCAATTACTTTATATCTCATAGCCTTACTTTGTGCTTACCTTGATCTATCAGTTAAGTCCATGAGTTGTTCACTGATGCTTTGTCTGCCGGTACCAATCCGTTTCTGGTTCATATTCACCTTGTCGTGACTTTCAATCAATTGTTCAGTGATACTCGCCCGGGCTGTGCTGGCGCTCCGAGCTTTCCGACCCCTGGAGTAGCCCGAAGCTGCAGCAGTTGCTGAACAGACACTCATTGTATCTATCCACTTCTAAGAGGAATTAAAATTCTTTAGTTCACTTCAAAATTGGTATGTCGATTTTATTCTTTTTTTATCATCGACCTACATTCATATTATATAATCCGCATCTCAAAATTAAAAACAAAAATCCTTGTCAAGTTCTCAAAATATTTGTTTTATTATAAGAACAGTCACTGATGTATCCATAAGAAAATAAGACTTGAAACACACCTGTGCTAACCGTTTGTTTCTATCCAATTAAGAGTTCTGCGAATTCTCAAAAACATGTCTGTCTTTCGCGTCAATATCTATCTACTAGCTGTGACAGTAATGAATAACGTAGCCTCCGGTGGTCCCTGGAGACCAACACATCGCACTAACATATTAAGTAGGTGTGCTAGATTAATTCTCATATTCACAGAAAATGTCGATGAAGACGTATTCCATTTTGTCGGGATTTTCTGCTATATCTGACAGTGGTGATGATACCAAAATGCCTTGAATCATTATCTGTGATGTACGCAAATCATTCGTTAGTTTAGAAGAACGACGTTCTGACATCTCACTTGAGAAGCAGCTAAATATCTCTTCAAATAGTGCTTGTGATTTGATTGATGAATTGAGCCATAAGACAACTTGCGTTTTGTTCATATGAAAAACCATATATGCAGATTGGCTGCACTTTTTTAAAGGTACATGTATCCCTAATTTCGTTAATGATTATGCTGTGCGATGCGTTTAATTTCTACAAATTAATTTTCAGTTTCCACACATTTAGCACAGACTTGATTTGGTCTGACCTGATCTGGATTTTTTTCTCGTAAATGTATCTAAAGGCTCTAATACATTATTGGTGATATCTTTATTTCTCGTTTATGGAAATTTGTATTGATCCCAAAGTAATCATTTCCCAGATTTGGTCGTACATCTTAGTTATGTTAAAGCAACCAGATATAAACAATGGTCATTCTTGTCTTGCCTCAGTTTAGTAATGCTCATTTGTATAAATTCCAAGGATCGTACATACAGCCACCGTGGCAGACCTTTGATGCATTTGTATAATTTCGTTACCTTTGTTTTGGCAGCCCTCTCGCTTGTGACAGACTAATAATAATATAATAATCTTTATTTTAAGTCGCATACATATATTAACAATCCACATAAGCTCTGTAGAGCTTTTTATTGCGACTAACTAAGAACATATGATACATATATACATATTGAGCTGTGGAAATGTGACTTGCTCAAGGCCACAACAGACGACGCCCCTGACGAGGATCGAACCGGGGACCCCTCGGCCCAAAGTCCGATGCGCTACCAACTGCGCCAGTCTGCTCCACAAACTCCACAGGCTCGCCCTCATCGATAATTTAAGTCGCGTACAAATGCTCACAAATATTACTCTTATATTTTATAGGAAAGATTATAACAGACAGTTAAATATACACTGAGTTCCACAGCCAACGCAACTTTATTTTTTTTCATCTCATTTTTTAAATTGGCCAATAATCTGAAAACCTTTGTGCACAATCAGCATCAAAATGACTGTGTTATCAAATCAAAAGTTTTGGTGCGCATGCGCGTGAACATGCCTCAGGGTACAAAAGTGCATTTTCCGTGCCTCGCGCACGCGGGCTCGAAATGTTTTAAAACAATACACACAATGCAAATCTGTGAAGATCGTCTGATGAGTGTATGGCAATTTCAATGTTGTAAGATATGGCTCAACGCCAGAAATAGTCATTGATTTTGAGTACCCCAAAATTGCTTGTTTTTAAGCGTTCAACCTCACTTGGCCACGTGGTCGACACTGCAGATGCTTCATTTTGTATTGGCAACCTAGACTTATCGAATAAAGTGTATTGCAGTTATGGGAAAAAGGTACAAGTAGGCAAAGATCAGGAAAAGGCGCAATCAGAGAAAGATTCCCACTCCAAAAACCGAGGTGGGAAAAAACCAAAGTAACAATCAGGTACTTATACCATAAAAACATTTCGTAAGCCGAATGAGCAGCTATTTTCCCAATAGGTGGCCACTCAGTTACCTTAACTTAACTAAAATATGAAAACATACATAAGGCGCCAACAGCACAAAAATTTTAAACACCAAGACATGAAACAAAAAGAACCACCACAGAAGCACCGACCCGGAACGACCAGCAACACAAAGCCACCGGTGGGCCTAAATCGACCTTACACGGCCACAACCTCACCCTCAGCCTCTGCAGTGGTTCATAACATTTAGTTAGTTCCTCGGTCCTCGTGGTGAATCTCTAACTAGTCAATGAATCATCAAGAACAAACAAATAAATCATGATAAACATCCTGATGAATCAAATACCAGGACTCACAGATTCAGTAAGCTGCCCGACGATGGAGATCCCTGGGCGCCGAATAACTTACTAACTCCGGAGCAAAAGAAAAACATCAGTTGGACCCCGGTGGGCCAAGCAACAGACAAGAAGCTCCGGCCCCAACCAACTAAAATGAATAGCTTTAAGTCGGGGCCATCATAGAGTCTAACGCCCGACCCACCGGAAAGTTTGTTAGTCAAAATGTCACTTAAAATATGAAAACAAATCTAAATGGTGCAACACTTCTTTTGAAGGGTATATATACTGAGTTCTACAGTCAACACAAGTCAACATTTAAACTTTAATAACATTTTGTGGTAGACGTCGATTCACCTGAAATTTGGTATAGATGTTGCCTTGTCATCCATAAAGATGACATGTAAACATCAGTCGCCAAACCTCCTTTATTTCTCTACAATTAGCTTAAATGCTGACAAATGGTTCATTTTGAAAACAATAAAAGAAATCAGCATTTTCTTGCAAAACTGTAGAACCACCCTATTATAAAGCAGGAAACACAGTGAAAATGTATTTTGTTTCATTTAGGATATGTTGCTAAAGCAAATGACCAAATGACGTTGAACAATTCATGGGTACCCAAAATCAATAGCTATCTCTGGCGTTGAAACAGTCATACTCCCTTAACTGGCGATCTTTCAAGATTTGAATTGTATTCACGAGCCCACGCAAAATACACTTGTACTCGGAGGCATGAACCCGCGCATACACACTTAAACTTTAAATTTGATAACACAGAAAGATTACCGAGTCATTTTCAAGCTGATTTGGCAGAAACGTTTCAGATGATTGACCGACGGAAAAGATCAGAGGAAAAATTAAAGTTGCGTCGGCTGAGGAATTCAGTATGTGCACTGGTATATGGCGACTTGGTGGGAACTCACAGAAACTTCGACATGTACGCATCTAAGAATACGGAAGTACAGTATGTATTTAGTGCATTGTGTCCGGAAAATGACAATCTGCGTCTGTCCTGAATGTTTAATTGGAATGGGTGTTATTTTTGGAAATGGTTTGAAAGATTTAAGTATCGGTTTAGTAATGCATTGAATTTGGTTTGAAAATACTCAATTTATTAATGAAATCTAATTTCTTGGGCTTTAATGTGATAAACTTTGGCAAGCATAAATCATTCTTCCAAAATTAAATTTGCAAAATCAATGCATTGCTTTCAGTTTGAATCAAGATGTGAGGCTCTTTGCGTATGACGAAGAACCATAATATATGAGCTTTTGCATGAGATAACAAACAATTTGCATATGCGAACACACATGTGCAGACTGCGAAGCTGCTCAGCGCCTTTGCATTCGCTACATGGATAGTACAATCCCTCTTCTACTTAAATTAGAAATTTCAAGTAGTGTGACTTACTCGGCAAACTGAAGGCAGTATTTGGTCCGCAATTTGGTTCACCGTGTCGAGATGGCCTTTTGTAAGTTTAACATTTTTTTTTTTATTTTTATTATGACAAAAAAAAGTACAAGTAGGCAAAGATCAGGAAAAGGCACAAACAGAAAAAGAATCCCACTCCAAAAACCAAGGTGGGAAAAAACCAAACTAACAATCAGGTACTTATACCATGAAAACATTTCGTAAGCCGAATGAGCAGCTATTTTCCCAATAGGTGGCCACTCAGTTACCTTAACTTAACTAAAAATATGTAAACATACATAAGGCGCCAACAGTACAAAAATATTTTAAACACCAAGACATAAAACAAAAAGAACCACCACAGAAGTATCGACTTGGAACGATCAGTAACACAAAGTTACTGGCGGGTTTAAATCGATTTTACACTGCCGTAACCTCACCCTCAGCTTCTGCAGTGGTTCTTAACATTTAGTTAGTTCTTCGGTCCTCGTGGTGAATCTCTAACTAGTAAATGAATCATCAAGAACAAACAAATAAATCATGATAAACATCCTGATGAATCAAAAACCAGGACTCACAGATTCAGTAAGCTGCCCGACGATGGAGATCCCTGGGCGCCAAATAACTTACTAACTCCGGAGCTAAAGAAAAACATCAGTTGGATCCCGGTGGGCCAAGCAACAGACAAGAAGCTCCGGCCCCAACCAACTAAAATGAATAGCTTTAAGTCGGGGCCATAATAAAGTCTGTTGCCCGACCCACCGGCGTGCAATTAAAGAAGGCAGCATAGTTATCAACCGTGATTGGGTTAAAAACTAAGCATGCAGACTGTCGCATACCATTCAAGCTTTCACCTATACGTCTGTAACGTGTTATGATTTTTCTAAACTGAAAAGAAAAATCATTACTTCCTATAAGTTTCTTAAATTTGTAAACCAAGTCACCATAAAATTCTGGTTCCGAAAGACCCTCACTTAAAAGCGTCTTTAACCCAACATTATATTTGGAAATCAATTCATAGTGTCTACGATAAAATTTAGAAAAGGTTTTTCAAAGTTTATGATACCGATAGCCCTGTTGGAGAAGTTTGGCCGTTAAAGATTTATTTCGACAGTCGACATTTAGATTACCTATTATATGGTTCGACACTTCAATGCTTTCTTCAAATAAAACGTAACTGAAAAGGAGATTTCTTTATTGCCAATAACAGAAACATAGCGTAAGTCCTGAAGGGCTTACACTTCGACAAAAAATTGATTATGTATTCATTACATACAATTGTTTGTGCTAAGCAAGATTTTGCATTAAGATGGTGCATCCTATGTCCTTAATTGTGCAGATTTTCTCTGGAAATGGCATAGTTTATTCAAACAGATTTAATGAGTATTCTGATTGCGCCTTTTCCTGATCTTTGCCTTCTTGTACCATTCTTTCGCGCTCTACTTAACGGTCCTTATAGAATTTACACTATATGAGCCGCGTCATGAGAAAGCCAACAAAGTGGTTTCCGAACAGGTCCTACGCAAACCAAGCTGTACAAGCACAGAAATGGCTAGATGCTGGAAATTCTGGATATAGAAAATACAGGAATTCTTCTATCCGTGTAGCGACACAAAGGCGCTGATCAGCTTTGCGCCTTTGTTTTCGCATATGCAGATTGTTGGTTTTCTCATTAGGCGGCTCATATACTAAAATAAAATCTTGCCGCAGTATGGTCCAACCCCTTTCTCATAAATGTGTTCACTGCTCTTAAAGGATCTCAGTTTTAATTTTTATTTGTCTGCGTGACACCATAATATTTTGACTTTATGCGACAGAAGTAGATGGTTTTATTACATGTATATTAAGCAAAAATAGTAATGTGACTGACATAATAAAAGTCCTTAAACTGTCTGGAAGCCTACTTTTATAACGAAGCAAACGATAATAAGGAAATAAGGAATTATGAACCTTTTAGGATTATGAAATACGGGTTACAAGCCAAAATATAAGCCAGACATACTTATATTCTGGCAAACTTCTGCATTCGAAACAAGCAGGAGTGGATTTTACTTGCTTGCATCAGCGTCTTGCTATAGCCTTCAAGAAAATATCCTATTTGTGTTTGGCAGATCACTGTTTATGCATTATGTGTGACTAATCTTGTGTCAGCAAAAGGATACTATGTCTCCTGGGTTTTATTTTGAATAACATAAGACTGATTTAGCACCATATATTGTCTCATTTAATGCAAATTGTCTCGTTTAAGACATGGAATAAAGATATCGATTTAATCATAAGACATTAATTTTGCAAGCGTTTAAATGATTAAATTTGGCAAAATTAAAGCCCAGATGTATTATAAATTTCAAAAGTCAGTCCTTACCTGCTTCTGGCAAAGTGGTGCAATATGTAAATGGCATTATTATATAAAATACGAAGAACCGATACATTTCTATTTGAAGCTCCATAAATTTGCCATCATAGATTACTTGTAATCCAAAAATACATAATTACTGACGCCAGAGCCTGGTAGAAACAGTCAAGGGTGCATTATGGTGGTTATCATGATTTATTTGTTTGTCCTTGATGATTCATTGACTAGTTAGAGATTCAGTACCATTTATGTACGTTTTCATATTTTAGGTAAGTTCGGCCCGCCTATTCGGAATATAGCTGCTCAATCGGCTTACGATATGTTTTCTTAGTATAAGCACCCAATTGCAAATTCATTTTTCCAACTTGGATTGGGAATTTATTTCTGATTGCACCTTTTCTTTTCCTGAGCATTGCCTACTTGTACATCTTCAGCGACCCTATCGGTTGTCAACATGGAGCCAAAGAGAATTTCTATAATGTCACTTTTTTCTGGATCTATTATTGTGCACAGAATTCGCCCATTTGGAGTAAGACATACTAAAATCAGTCTGAGTATTTGTTTGTAGAAAAATATTATACTAATGAAAATATTATACGACTGACTCTTGTAAACAATTAGAAAATACTTACGGGAATAAGCAGAAATTTTGAAATTACTGAAGCCTTCTATTAAATTGTTATTTTGTCTACGAGTATGCAAGCAACTTAAGGTGGTTTATAGTCTTGTAACAACTGCGGCCAGGCCACGGACCCAGCCAGCTAAAAACGTGATTGCAAGTTCCAAGGAGATACTTCTGTGGTGGTTGTTTTTGTTTTATGTCTTGGTGTTTATTTTTTTGGTGCTGTTGGCGCCTTATGTATGTTTTTATATTTTTAGTTAAGTTAAGGTAACTGAGTGGCCACCTATTGGGAAAATAGCTGCTCATTCGGCTTGCGATATGTTTCATGGTATAAGTACCTGATTGTTAATTTGGTTTTTTCCCACCTCGGTTTTTGGAGTGGGAATCTTTTTCTGATTGCGCCTTTTCCTGATCTTTGCCTACTTGTACCTTCCCAAATGCTACATACCAAGTTTCGCGTAAATCGGCCTGCCGGTTCTGGAGAAGATTTTTGAGTGTTTTTTACCATAGTTGGGCATGGCGGCCATCTTGGTCATGTGACCCGAATTTCGTGATCACACTTTCGTTCCACCTACCCATGGATGCTCCACATAAAATTTCACTTTGATTGGCCAAGCAGTTTCAGAGAAGAAGATCTTTGAAAAGTGTGTATGGACGACAGACTGGCCAAGGTCAAGATATGACCTTGACCTAAATAAATCACATACCTTCATCTACTCCATTAGTTGTTTGCAGGTCTCAGGCTGCAACAGTTTTCAAAAAATCCATAGTTTTCACTTTTCCCATGTAAAAGCCTATGTTTCCAAAATTGAAATTGCCGTAAATTAAGGTCAAGGGCATCCTAGGGTCATCATTTGATCAAACTATGATGGGCTGGAGTTCCAAATGCTACATACCAAGTTTCATGAAAATCGGCCAGCCGGTTCTGGAGAAGAAGATTTTTGAGTGGTTTTTACCATATATGGGCGTGGCGGCAATCTTGGTCATGTGACCTGGATTTCGCAATAAAACTTTCGTCTCCCCTACCCATGGATGCTTCGCATAAAATTTCACTTTGATTGGCCTAGCAGTTTCAGAGAAGAAGATCTTTGAAAAGTGTGTATGGACGACAGACTGGCCAAGGTCAAGAGATGATCTTGACCTAAATTAATCACATCCCTTCATCTACTCCATTAGTTGTTTGCATCTACCACTTTTCAGGCCTCAGGCTGCAATAGTTTTCAAAAAATCCATAGTTTTCACTTTTTCTCATGTAAAAGCCTATGTTTC
Source organism: Rugalucina vietnamica (assembly GCA_964017185.1). Lineage (NCBI taxonomy): Eukaryota > Metazoa > Mollusca > Bivalvia > Lucinida > Lucinidae > Rugalucina > Rugalucina vietnamica. The sequence continues at coordinate 72,699,674 of OZ024873.1, read as the reverse complement.
AAAATTTGACCTTGCCGAAAAATAGGTCAAGGTCATCCAAGGGTCATCATTTGATCAAACTATGATGGGCTGAAGTCCCCAATGCTACATACCAAGTTTCATGGAAATCGGCCCACCGGTTCTGGAGAAGAAGATTTTTGAAGGGTTTTTACCATATATGGGCGTGGCGGCCATCTTGGTCATGTGACCTGGATTTCAAACTTGAAATGCCACTACCCAAGGAGGCTTCACATAACATTTCAACTAGATCGGCCAAGCGGTTTCAGAGAAGAAGATCTTTGAAATTGTGGACGACGGACGACGGACGGACGGACGCCGGATCATGGCCATCCTATAAGCTCACCTTGTGAGCCTTCGGCTCAGGTGAGCTAAAAAAATCAGTGTTGAAAAGAAAGCAATAAAAACACGTCTGGTCTTTATTTTTCATCTCACATCTCGCCGGGAAAAAAGTAGAGAATAAACTATGTACAGTCACATATACAATGAAAATCATGATGTAATCAAATAGAGAACGACCATTTTTATGAATATTTAACACAGAGGACAAACGGTCAAATTAAACGCTCGTCTGACATTTAGATTTTGCAATCGTTGAAGAGTATTTGAAAATTTTCTGTCACACTTTAGCACTCAGTTTGTCGCACAATGTGCAGCAAACATCCTGCAAAAACTTCAATTAAACAATGATCCGGAAAAGGCGCAATCAGAAAGAAACCACACTCCAAAAACAGAGATGGGATAAAACTAAATTGACAGTTAGGAATGTAAACTTGGAAAACATATCGTAAGCCGAGTGAGCAGCTATTTCCCAATAGGCGGCCACTCAGTTACCCGAACTTAACTAAAACTATGAAAACGCACATAAGGTTCAAACAGCAAAAAAAAAAATCCACTCCCAAACATAAAACAAATAGAACCACAACATAAGTATCGCCTTGGAACGATCAGTAATATAAAATTACTGCGGGGGGGGGGTGAAATCGACTTTACAGATCCGTTACCTCACCCTCATCTTCTGCAGTGGTTTACAACATTTAAGTAAGTTGTTCGGCCCTCGTGGTGAATCTCTAACTAGTCAATGAATCATCAAGGACAAACCAATAAATCATGATAACCACCATGATGAATAAAAAACGAGGACCCACGGACTCAGTAAGCTGCCTGACGATGGAGATCACTGGGCGCCGAATAACTTACTGAAATTCGGAGCAAAAGAAAAACACCAGTTGAACCCCGGTGGGCCAAGCAACAGACAAGAAGATCCGGCCCCAACCACTTAAAATGAAAAGCTTTATGTCGAGGCCATCATAGAGTCTGACGCCCGACCCATCGGCGTGCAATTAAAGAAGGCAGCATAGTTACAAACGATGATTGGTTGAAAAACTAAGCATGCAGACTCTCACATAACATTTGTTTTACCCTATACGTCTCGAACCTGTAATGACTTTTTTGAACTGAAAAGATAAATAATTCCTCCCTATAAATTTCTTAAAATTCTGGTTTCGAAAGACCCTCACGTAAACGCGTCTTTAGCCCAACATTAAATTTGGAAATCAATTCATAGTGTCTGTGATAAAATTTTAAAAAATGTTTTTAGAAAACATGAAAATCGGTTCACAAATATACTTGAAACTTTCGGCCAAGGACATCCTTAAATAGGCATGTGATAGAAGGGAGACATATGAAGGTACAAATTGCAATGATAAGGAAATGGTGCAATCAGAAAGAAAACCCCACTCCAAAATCCATGGTGAGAAAAAACTAAATAGACAATTAGGTACTTATACTAAGAAAACATATCGTAAGCTGAATGAGCAGCCATTTCCTAGTAGGTGGTCACCAGTTAAACCCCGGTGGGCCAAGCAACAGACAAGAAGCTATCATGAGTTCGTGGACACGCTAGACAATTCTGTACCAAGGGTCAATGTTTCACATCACGAGGATCACTGAGTGAAAAAAAAAAAAAAAAAAAAAAAAAAAAAAAAAAAAAATGACCATGACTCTTTCAAGTTAATCTGTTTTGAATAATATCCATTTTAGGATCGTCCACTATCTCCCTAGGTACAAGTAGGCAATGATCAGGAAAAGGCGCAATCAGACAGAAATTCCCACTCCAAAAACCGAGGCGGGTTAAAAACTAAATTGACAATTAGAAAAACATATCGTAAGCCGAGTGAGCAGCTATTTTCCAATAGGCGGCCAATCAGTTACCCTAACAAAACATAAAATAAATCTCCATTCAAATTTCATTTTGGCTATATAAAAGTTTATCTGTTGACCGATTGTCAAAAGTTTTGCAGATCATATTATGACAACTGAGATCACTATTATGACAATAAAGTAACAATACAACTGTCTTACATGCACAGAAAAATGGCGGAAATTCATTATCAGAGATAAATTTTTTTGACACTTTTAATGTTTAATTTACTGTATGTATTCAATGACATTTGCTATTTGCGATAGCGAAAGACTGTTACAGTACCATTTCCCGCATCTTCGCTGTTATGTTTTTATTCAAAGAACTTTAATACTAATAGCTTCAATTTTTACACGCATTTAAGGAACAGCAATGTAATAATCTACGCACATGTCACAATGGCGTCACAAACTTGCAATTTAAAATGTAGGACGTGATTTAAGCGTTTAAAACAGTTCGGCGAGCCGTGTAATGCCAAACGGTGACCCTTGTGACAAAATTGTCTATCTATCTTCTGATACTGAGTCGATCAATTTCTGATCATCACCTCAGGTGTGGGGTGGGTGGCTAAATTTAGAATTTAGTCAAGGGAGAAAAACATTTGGGGTGGGCCATTAAAACTATTTACAAGATATAGATAGAGGCATACTTAAACGCATGCCTCTGGGCCTATGATTAAATAGAAGCCTAAATTCCTCAATGGTCTTAGATGAGACCACTGAAGAAGGGAGACTATTCCAAACCGAAATAGTTCTGGGGGAAAAATGAGTTTTTCAGGGCATCACTATAGGCAAATTGTCTTGTATACTGTAATTCATGCGATGCCCGAGTTCGCCTTAGGTTGGGTGCCGGGGTCAGGTATTTGTCTTTATCAAGAGACACTGTACCAGAGTGTATCTTATAGAAGAAGGTTAAGGAGGACCGCTCTCTGCGGGACTGCAGGGATGGCCACTCAAGCTCGTCAAGCATATCACCGACGCTACTGGAGTTCCTCCATCTCCAGCAGGTCCACCTGGCTGTAGTCTTCTGCACCTTCTCCACCTTAGCAGTCTGAGTTTCATTATAGGGATGCCAAATAGGAGCTGCATACTCAAGTTGCGGACGAACCAATGTTTTGTATGCAACTTCTTTTGTATGCCTAGGTGCCAATGCCAAATTGCGCCAAAGAAAGCCCAAAGTCTTAGTTGCCTTGCATGTAATTTCCGAAATATGTTGACCCCAAGGTTGTCTGTGATAGTTAAACCTAGGTATTTAGCGGGCTGAACCTGTTCTAATATTTGCTGGTGCAGTGTGTAGCTGAACTGTATGTGATTGCTTGGGTGTAGCCGAGTCACCCTCATTGAATGACATTTGCTAACATTAAATTTCATTTGCCAATCCGTTTCCCATTTGGCCAAGCTATTCAGGTCATCTTGCAAAATGTGACAATCCAAAGGAGACTTGATATTCCTGTACAAAACACAATCATCAGCAAATAGCCGAACAGATGACCTGATATTATCCGGAAGATCATTGATGAAAATAAGAAATAGGACCGGTCCCAAGACCGATCCTTGCGGGACACCAGATAGAACCGGGACTGGATCTGAGGCTCGACCATCTAATACCACTTTTTGAGAGCGCTCAGAGAGCCACGAGTCGATCCACTTATGTGTGGATCCTCTAATCCCGTAAAAGTCAAGTTTGTATAATAACCTTTTATGTGGGACCTTGTCAAAGGCCTTAGCGAAAATTGTAAACCCATGATAATTATTATACTCCTTATCAGATATATGTGTATGCTGAATGCAGCTTTTTGTCAGTATATTTTTAAGCATGATAGTATTGTCTTAGTTCTCATACCATTGTTTGCAAAGTAGCGACGTCTTCTTTTGTATCAACTGCCATTGAATAATAGACATTTTTCACTTTTGAACGTAAATGCTGCTGGTGCGTGCGGTTACGACTTTCTGTGTGATGGGGGACGACTCGTGAGGGCATATGTGAGACCAAGACGAGGGGCAATATGAAGAATTACACAGTCAAAACTACCAACAGCCCAACGGAGACGAATTAAATAAGACATGCAATAAATGTTACAGTGTAGGACGTCTATCTCTGTAGCTCAGTAGGTAGCAAGCTAGGATTCAAAACGAAAGGTTCTGGGTTCGAGTCCTGGTCGGACCGCTTTTTTCTTTTCTTTATTTGTCTCCCCTGTGACAATAAAGCTAAGGAAATAAAAAAAAATGTATTATCAGCTGATTATATTTATTGGCGAATGCAAGAATCAGGAAATGCCCTTGTTCATAAAGTACTTAAATCGTAAAGGAATTGAAGTGCGAGACGGCACCTCACATTAATGTTTTTCTCTTGCTGACTTTTAACCTGTTGAAATCGACAGCTCGATCGTATTTGTTTTGGTAGAAGAGCTGATCATCGAGCGATCCTCATGTCAATATTTCTTTCTTGGGGATATTCTGAAGGCTTGTACAGGAATAATGTGGCTAGGATAAGTTAGCCACCCTGAATGATTTTAAATGTTTTCCGCGGACGTAAGGCACTAACTCAAATAGTATAGTGTACCTGTACAGACATATGTGTATATATATAAGGTGTAAAAACTACAGTTTCACGTGCTGTCTCGTGAGCGAACATAATTCATTTGGCATTTTTATACATGTATTTCAAACAGATAGGGGTTTATTTGGTTGATGTTTTGTTTTGATCCCATACAACACCCATCTGCATATCCTAACTACATTATGCATATAGCCATACTAATAATTTGAGGTTTTGTAGGCCTTCAACAGTATTTCAGCCATATCGAGTGCGATAATTACGAATTTTAGATGATTTTTGCAAGCCACAGGCTTTCTGTATGATCCTCATTTATTCTCTTGTAGTATGCGTGCTGTTTGTCTGGTTGACTTCAAATAAATATAATTAATCTTCAAACTAACACAGTGTTATTTTCAAGTAAATAAATGATAATAAAACTGAGAAACATCTAGTCTTTTTTTTTAGCTCACCTGAGCCGAAGGCTCACAAGGAGAGCTGATAGGATGGCCATGATCCGTCGTCCGTCTTAGTCGTCGTCCACAATCTTCTTCTCTGAAACCACTTGGCCAATCAAGTTGAAATTTTATGTGGAGCCTCCTTGTGTAGCGGCATTTCAAGTTTGATCGCGAAATCCATGTCACATGACCAATATGGCCGCCACGCCCATATATGGTAAAAAACCACTCAAAAATCTTCTTCTCCAGAACCGGCGAGCCGATTCCCACGAAACTTGGTATTTACCATCAGTGACTCCAGCCCATCAAAGTTTGGCAAAATGATGACCCTGGGATGACCTTGACCTATTTTACGGCAAGGTCAATTTTGGAAACATAGGCTTTTACATGGGAAAAAGTAAAAACTATTGATTTTTTTTTAAAACGATTGCAGCCAGAGACCTGAAAAGAGGTAGATGCAGACAACTAATGGAGTAGATAAAAGTATGTGATTAAATTAGGTCAAGGTCATCTCTTGACCTTGGCCAGTCTGTTTTCCATACACACTTTTCATACATCTTCATCTGTGAAACCGCTTGGCCAATGAAGTTGAAATTTTATGTGGAGCATCCATGGGTAGTGGGAACGAAAGTTTGATCATGAAATCCGAGTCACATGACAAAGATGGCCGCCATCAGTGACTCCAGCCCATTATAGTTTGATAAAATGATGGCCCTGGGATGACCTTGACCTCTTTTACAACAAGCTTAATTTTGGAAACAGGCTGTTACATGGGAAAAAGTGAAAACTATGGATTTTTCGAAAACGATTGCAGCCTGAGACCTGAAAAAAGGCAGATGCAGACAACTAATGATGAGTAGATGAGTAGATGTAAGTATATTATTAATTTAGGTCAAGGTCATCTCTTGACCTTGACCAGTCTGTTGTTCATACACACTTTTAAAACATCTTCATGGCGGCCCCCGTGGTCGAGCGGCTGAGAGCGCTGTTTCTTAATCACTCGATCATCTCATCGCTGTCTCTGGTGTAGGATCGCGCCCAGCACTGGCCACATGTGAGACAAGCCAAGTTCTGTTTGCGGGTGTGCCAGGTGGTTTTTCTCGGGGTTCTGCCGTTTTCGCCCCACCTACTGATTGGCCCGTTTCATATGAACTGAAATTATCTTGAAAGAGACGTTAAACTGAGTATAAAAAAAATCTTCACCTCTGAAACCGCTTGGCCAATCAAAGTGAAATTTTATGTGGAGCATCTATGGGTAGGGGGAACGAAAGTTTGTTTGTGAAATCTGGTTTACATGACCAAGATGGCCGCCACGCCCATATATGTCTAAAACCACTCAAAAATCTTCTTCACCAGAGCCGGCAGGCCGATTTTCACGAAAATCGGTATGTAGCATCGATGACTCCAGCCCATCATAATTTGATAAAATGATGACCCTTGGATGACCTTGATTTGCGGATCCAGACATTTTGACGAGAGGGGGTCCAACCAAAATGGGAAAATATTGTCGCAGACGAGGGGGGGGGGGTTCAAACCCCCAAAAAATCCCAAAATTACCTTTTTAGGTAAACTTTTCAGATTCCGGGGGGGGGGGTTCGGACCCCCGGTGAGCGTTTACAGGACCATTGGTCCTCTGGTTTTCATTACGTGTTGCTAGACTGAATATTTCCATCGGTATTCTGTTAGACCTCTCCATACACAGAAAAGGGGCGAGGTCACGAAGTGTTTCGGAGTGCAGGTTAGCCAGCTGATCAAACGTGCTGCGAACCTTGCTTAACCCTGAAACAGGACAACAATATTCTGAATTTTAAGCGCGCATACACACTCTAACTCACAAACACACACTTTCGCAAACACGTTCCGTAGAGGACTTTGTCTCGCAGTGGCTCAGTCAGTCGCCTCTTAAAATCACATGGTAAAAATAAATACGTAGTTGATATAAGACAGGTACAAAATGATTTTAATAAGAACATTTGACTCGTTTCGCAGGTTGAGCGCGAGAACGAAACGCCTACAAATGAAAATTGTTGTCTTTCCGTTAAACTGTCTAATTCTGATGGAACAAGGAACCAGAAGTGACCTTTGACACGTAATATTTTCTAAAATCGCATCATATATATATCACATGTTTGCCATTAAAGATGCGTTACTCGTTCAATGCGAGTCGGATTTACAAATGCTTGGCGCGAATAAAATGCCTCCATTTAAAACAGCTTCCAATGCAGAATTCGATTATTTTAGACACTCGTGTGTATAACTAGGCGTCGCTCGTTCGATAAACCGAGGTCCCGGCTTCGTATGACCATAACTGTTGGTGGGAAAAACCAATATCAACTATTTGTTATCGCCATGTGACATTTTACATACTGGCTTATGTATATACGTACATTGGTTCTGCTAAGCTACATTTTCACGTGTTTTTCGTGAACGCACAGAAAACTTTATACATGTATACATGGCATGATTTACGATTTGAAACATAAGTTGATCTTTAATTTTATGTGCAGTTTTTTATTCTACGCCTTACAACGTTTTGACATATTTCAAGTCATCTCGAGCATGGTCGGTTATCCATATCAGGATAACGTGTCCGTGAATACCCCACGAACCATACTTTTATACAGCAAAACTTTGGTATGCATGGGTATACCTATTTTAAGCTCACATGAGCCCTTCGGCTCAAAAAGCGAGCTTATAGGATGACCATGCCCCCGTCGTCCGTCCGACGTCGTCCGTCAACAATTTCCATGATATTCTCATCTGAAACCAAATGGCAAACCAAAGTTAAACTGCTTGCGGAGCATTCTTAGGAAGGGGGAACGAAAGTTTGCATAAATGACCCAGGTCACACGACTAAGATGGCCGCCATAGCTATAGATAGCAAAAACCTTTAAAACAATTTCTTCCCAGAAGCAGAAGTCCTATGATTTTGAAACTAAGTTTGAAGCATCAGGCGATAAAGTTCTACAAAGTTGGCATACATCATAATGCTGGGATGACCTTGACCTATTTTATGGCAAGGTCAACTTAGGTCGCCCATGCATTTTAAATGGGGAAAATAAGTTAAATGTAATTAAATGGGTGGAAACTCGCGATGAGCATGCAAAGGTACTGAAGATTTATGTCCGTGAAAACATTTAGTCCCCTGGGGTGTGTCTGCTCCTGCCCGGGGGCTATATACATGCATATGACCAAAATATTCAAACATCTCTGCAACCGCATGGCCGATCAAAGCCACACTTCATGGAAAGGGAACGAAAGATTGTATAAATGGCCGCCATGGCTATAAACTGCTAAAACCTTTAAAATGTTCTTCAGAACCAGTAGGCCTATGATTTTGAAACTTGGCATTAAGCATCTACAAAGTTTATACATGGCCTAAATCATGACCCAGGGATGATATTGACCTATTTTACGGTAAGGTCAACTTAGGATGCCCATGCATCTAAAAACACAGATTGTGAGTACTCGTTAGAACTGCCTCTGCGAGGCAGTTTTAGCGTGTACCAACAATCTATGTTTTGAGCAAAATAAAAAGATAAAAATGTTGAACTGAAAATTTTCATTTTTTACAACTTTAAAAACACTGTATATTGCTTGTTAAGGTTTTGTTATGCTAGCGTCAAGATACACGGCACCATTTTAGTGCACATGTATTACACATGCTGACAACAGAGCTACATGTACAACACATTGATCATTCTTAACCTTATGGGCATTTTTTTGCGTCCGGAATCGGGCGAGCATAAATGCGCAGAAGCTTCTTACTCAATCAGAATTTACATAAATAATAAATTTAATTGGTTTGTTGATTTGAGGTTTAACGTTAATCCAACAGCAAAGGTCATATGGAAACGAGACATCAGTTTATAGTATCATCCGACAGACTTAAGGATCCCGCTTGTCAAGCAGCAATGTGGTTTGATAACTGATCCTGCTTGATTTTTTTTTTTTCGAGGGGTCGTGGGACAAACATTCAACAGCCAAACACAGCACAATATTAGGTTCACGGATGTCGTTTCGTTTGTTCACATATAAAAAGCCGGTAAATTGAGCACGTAAAATGTCTGCGTGATATACTGTGCATGAATATGTATATTCAGGAATTGTCTATCAGTATAAGCACCATCGTAAATGCCTGCGATACAACAAAAGTCCTTATAGCAACATCACACAACATGTGATAAAATGGAGTTATTGAAAAAAAGCAATAGCGCTTTGGCAACAACCATCACCAAGACAATGAACACTTCGTCGTAGGTTGCTGCCCAATTGACCAGTCTTACAATCACAGGTGACACAAACCAAATTCTGCTTATGGGTGTGCCAAGTCGTTTTCTCAGGGTTCTCGCCTCCCCCCCCCCCCCACCTTGTTACCGATTTATCCGTCTCATATGAACTAAAATAATCTTGAACGGGGCGAAAATTATATAAAAACGAAATTATGATCTGAAATGAGCACAATCAGACTCTTATCTGTAATCAAGTAACAATAGAATGACCTGGAATCGATACAATTAAATTTCACATCCTCACTAAGGTGGGCGTAGTGTAATTCTGGGCCCTGATTAGATTTTAACAAATAGCAAAACTTCTCCGATGTTACTCGCGCCTATAAGAAAAAAATGCATTTACATTCCATCATGCACGCATGCTTAATGTAAACCATATAACGAGGAATATTTGGGGTCTCACGTGCAAATAACATCTATTTACATACTGGACCCTGGTCTCGACCTAAAGACGGAGTTACGCGTTGGATTGAACGCGCGGCCCGTTTTACGAGGCGACTGACTGAACCACTACGACATGGAGTGCTTTATGGAAACACTTTAGCAACAAAATAATATTGTGTTAGTTTTATTTTAATCATATTTATTTGAATTCAACCAGGTAAACAACACGCATACAATATCACACAGAATAAATATGGATCAAAAAGAAAACTTATGTCTTGCCAAATTAATTTACTACATCGTAACCAGCACACTGGATATGGCTGAATTACTGTTGAAGGTCTACAATAAACAAAATTAGTTGTGTGGCTTGGCGAAATGTAGCTACATGTAGGATGTTGCCTCCATCGCACTTCGTGAATCTGAACATGTACACTATACTTTTTGATTTATTGTCTTGCGCATTTTAGTTCAGTTTTACGTCCCTTTCAAGATTATTTCAGCTCACCAGTCAGTAGGTGGGGTGAAAACGTGAGCACCCTAAGAAAAACCACCTGGCACTCCCGCAAGTTGAACTTGGCTTGTATCATATGTGGCCAGTGTGGGGCTCGAACACACACAAGACACAGCGGTGAGATGAACGAGTGATTAAGAAACAGCGCTCTCAACCGCTCGGCCACGGGGGCCGCTAAGTCATTAGAGGCGGTCAACTTATCCTAGCCGCATTATCTGTACCAGCCTTCAGAAAATAAATGTTGATGTGAGGATCGGTCGCGGGTCCGCTCTTCTGCCGATTACGATCAAGCTACCGGCTTAAATCGGTGAAAAGACAAGAAGACTTAGTGAAAACCCTATACGTGCGGACTGCCTTCTCACTACACACTTTAATCCACAAATTAACGATTTTAGTATTAAATGCAGTAGTGCATTTTGTGAGTTTTGCATTTTTTTTCTTTTCTTTTCTTTATCATTTTCTAAGCTATATTGTCACAGATGCGAAAAAAAGAAGCAATTAAGAATAGAAAAAGAATTTTTGTCCTAGCCGGACTCGAACCCAGGACCTTTTGGTTTTATTCCATACATGCTACCTACTGAGCTACAGAGTAAGACGTCGTGGACTATTTCTTTTTTGCCTGCCTTGTTTAATTGGTCTCCGTTAGGCTATAGGTAGTTTTTACCAAGTAATTATTCATATCGCCCCTCGTCATCGTCTCAAATATGCCCTCACGAGTCGTCCACCATCACACCAAAAATCGTAACCGCACGCGCCAGCAACATTTACGTTCAAAAGTGAAAAATGTCTAATATCTTGTCGCTGTATATAAAAAGCCACGAGCAAACCTAAAACATCATAGCTCGTACGATATGCACTGAGCTATCAATCGCAGCTAATCAATTTAAATAAGCGGGGTTATCAAAAATAACGTGAACTGTTCTCGTGACTTGAAAAACGGTTCAGGCAAACATATTGTTTCAGCGGACGATAAACTTGCTTAAATCCAATAGATTCTCAAAGTTCGGTTAATTAAAAATGTTTTATAAGCAGTTAGTGATGGTTTCACTTAAACCACCCTCCCCATCACGGAGCATGTCAGAAATAACGTTAAGCTTGGTATTGCAGTACCGCATATCTTTTGCGTTTTCTTTAAAACTATTTTGCAGATCACATCCAAACGTGCAATGTGTCTTAATGAATCCATAACAAAATATTTTATACTTGCTCAAAACTTATGGTGGACTGGTTGTACAGCACCTATCTTGTTTTGCTTAGGCCTATTTGTTTGCTTTTTCAGAACGTTTAAACGACGTCTGAATTTACCAACAAGCAATATTATACAATTCCCATTTGAAACAAATCCAAATTTATCATTTGCCGGTAAAACTTCAACGTCCTTTTGGTAATACACTACAAATCAAAACATTGCAAGAACTTTTGAACTAATAGGGCACAGATAAATATCAGAAGTTCATGTCCGCCATTTAAAATGTATTAACTTCTAAACCATAATGTTCAAAATCGGCATTGATATGCTGCATCCAAATTTATTCTGAAATCAAGGTAATACATTAAAATGTTTTTTTTTTTATACAGATTGGTAAATTTAAACCATGCTCATATGCGTGGACACATTTTTAACATGCTTTGAGTAGACAACATGTAAAAAATCAGTAGCTCAAAAAAGCAGATTTTGTGGTTTAAAGAGTTTTTGCGTCGACGTCACTGACGTCATGGGACTGCTCCATGATGGCGAAAGTGGGCGTTTATGTTTCACTATAATTTTGTAATGGGTGAAGGGATTGTTATAAAATTTTGTAAACTGTTACATATTACATGGGGCCATCTGGATTGTAAAAAGGTACAAGTAGGCAAAGATCAGGATAAGGCGCAATCAGAAAGAGATTCCCACTCCAAAAACCGAGGTGGGAAAAAACCAAACTAACAATCAGGCACTTACACCATGAAACATATCGTAAGCCGAATGAGCATCTATTTTCCCAATAGGTGGCCACTCAGTTACCTTAACTTAATTAAAAATATGAAAACATACATAAGGCGCCAACAGCACAAAAATTTTAAACACCAAGACATAAAACAAAAAGAACCACCACAGAAGTATCGCCTTGGAACGATCAGTAACACAAAGTTACTGGCGGGCTTAAACCGATTTTACAGGATCCTAACCTCGCCCTCAGCTTCTGCAGTGGTTAATTTATACACAGATATAAACAAGAAATAAGGTAAATCATGATACGAAAATATATAATATAGGTACCAACACGTAACATGTATAACTGAAAGCAGGGTGAGCAGCTATTGAAGTAAGGTGGTCACAGTGCTAGCTTGGACAGAAAAAGTAAAATGCAGAGGGCTAAGTGTACAGCCAAATTAAATTCAGGTGGCCACAAAGTCATGCAACATGAAACTCATAATAAGTTTGAGTGGAATCGTATAATCAAACGTAATTTTTGATAACCCCTCGTATATAACATGAACCCTGAATAAATTACAGATAATGTTTTCACTGAGATCTGCCGGCTGGCACTCTTCCTCCAGTCCAAGTCACATGACAGTGTTATACATTCCACTTATATACAGAGCTCCAATGAGAACCAGAGTAGTCAGAACACATATCACACAGCATCCATGTTTCTTTGACGCCTTCTTGGTAGACTGTCTTCTGAAAAGAAACAATGATATCAACTGAGTTCAAGTTATGGCACATCCCTTTTCTCATTAATTTGTTCACTGCTCTTAAAGGATCTCAGTTTTAAATTTTATTATTGGTGGTCGTGTTTGTATTTCTAGTTGCTTTTACCGAACAAGATTAAACCCGGAACCGCGGGGAATGTCCAAACTATGGAAATCCTGATAAATAATTGATTCACAGGATCTATTGACAACACAGTGCCATTTGGTAATGATATTGAAATTGTGTCATGAGAAACTATGTCGGGTGGTCTCATTCATAAATTGGTGAAAACATGTCTGAGTAATAATCAATAGCTAGAGGTTTTATTGTTTGCCTCTGTGGAATTAAGAAGATGGCATCACATACATGTATGTTGCGGTAATAATGACGCTTATTATAATAAGAAAACCAGGAATTTGCACAATGCAAACAAAGAAAGACAGATCGCATTTGTACCATGTGACCATTTACCATGAAACAACAACCGAATGGTATACCAACCGCGTACAAAACTCCGAGACAAAACTTTGCCAACATTTTAACGTGTATCTTCAAGAACAATGATATGATTTGCAACTAGGAAAATTTATACAAACAGGTAATATTTGAGCAAAATAATCTTAGCTCTGTAATGCCACATATTCAAAAAATTGCCATTCCTGCCTCAGCGCCAAGTTTACTGTATTAGGCAATTACAGTGAAAATGAAGTTCTAACTCCTTTACATGTTCCAGAAGAAATATCCAGGACACAAAGTTTTTGCACCTCTCGTAGCTGATTTATTTTTATACTGCTACGAAAGAGATTTCATGGATTCTCTTAACCATGATAATCAAGCTGATGTTATCGAGACTTTTAATTCCACATCTAGGTACCTCGATGACCTTTTGAACATTGACAACCCTTATTTTGAAGGTATGGTCAATCAAATTGATCCACCTGAACTTCAGTTGAACAAAGCTGATATCTCAAATACCGAAGACCCCTTTTTAGATCTACATCTTTCTGTTGCAAATGGATTTGTTTTTTCTAAAATTTATGATAAGCGCGATGACTTTGATTTTGATGTAGTAAATTTTCCTTTTTTGGATGGTGACGTTCCTCGTCGTGCTTCTTATGGTGTATACATTTCGCAACTTATTAGGTTTGCTAGAGTCTGCAATCATGTTACAGACTTCAACGCTCGAATAAATGTTTAACGGCCAAACTTCTCCAACAGGGCTATCGGTATCATAAACTTCGAAAAACCTTTTCTAAATTTTATCGTAGACACTATGAATTGATTTCCAAATATAATGTTGGGTTAACGACGCTTTTAAGTGAGGGCCTTTCGATACTTCTGTGGTGGTTCTTTTTGTTTTATGTCTTGGTGTTTTAAAAAAAACATTTGTGCTGTTGGCGCCTTATTTTTTTCATATTTTTAATTAAGTTAAGGTAACTGAGTGGCCACCTATTGGGAAAATAGCTGCTCATTCGGCTTACGATATGTTTCATGGTATAAGTGCCTGATTGTTAGTTTCGTTTTTTCCCACCTCGGTTTTTGGAGTGAGAATCTCTTTCTGATTGCGCCTTTTCCTGATCTTTGCCTACTTGTATCTTTTTATGTGTATTTTCATATTTTTAGTTAAGTTAAGGTAACTGAGTGGCCACCTATTGGGAAAATAGCTGCTCATTCGGCTTACGATATGTTTCATGGTATAAGTACCTGATTGTTAGTTTGGTTTTTTCCCACCTCGGTTTTTGGAGTGGGAATCTTTTTCTGATTGCGCCTTTTCCTTATCTTTGCCTACTTGTACCTTTGAACCATGAGCAAATGATAAAATAAAAGAATAAAATGCAAATAAAACCATGGCAGAGAACCTTGATTCTGCAGGATCATGTTATTAATCAACTGAAAGCTTTTCCGCCTTTTCCGCCTGGTGGTTGGGTTGCGATTTTGAATTTAATTGTGCCAATTATTTTATATCTCATATCCTTACTTTGTGCTTACCTTGATCTATCAGTTAAGTCCATGAGTTGTTCACTAATGCTTTTTCTACCGGTACCAGTCCGTTTCTGGTTCATATTCACCTTATCATTCCTCTCAATCAATTGTTCGGTGATACTCGCCCGAGCCGTACTGGCGCTCCGAGCTTTCCGACCCCTGGAGTAGCCCGAAGCTGCAGCAGTTGCTGAACAGACACTCATTGTATCTATCCACTTCTAAGAGGAATAACAATTATTCAGTTCACTTCGAAATTAATCTGCCGATTTTATTTTATGTCGATTTTATACTTATTTGTTCATCGACCAATATTCGTATTAAATAATCCACATTTCAACATTTTAAAACAAACACCCACACAAATTGTCAAAATATTTGTTTTTATTTTAAGAACAGTTGAATCCATAAGAAATTAAGACTTGAAACACAGCTGTGCTAACCATTTGTTTCTATCCAATTAAGAGTTCTGAGATTTCTCAAAAACATGTCTGTCTTTCGCGTCAATATTTATCTACTAGCTGTGACAGTAATGAATAACGCAGCCTCCAGTGGTCCCTGGAGACCAACACGTCGCACTAACATATTAAGTAGGTGTGCTAGATACTCATTTTCACAGAAAATATCGATGAAGACGTATTCCATTTTGTCGGGATGTTCTGCTATATCTGACAGTTGTGTTGACACCAAATTTAAATGTTTAAAATCATTATCTGTGATGTACGCAAATAATTCGTTAATGCAAAAGAACGACGTTGTGACATCTTACTAGAGAAGCAACTAAATATCTCTTCTAATAGTGCCTGTAATTTGATTGGTGGATTGACCCATAAGAAAACTCGCGTTTTGTTCATATGAAAAACCAAATGTTTAGATCAGCTGCACTTTTCGACAGGTACATGTACCTCTACTTTCGTTAGTGATTATGTTGTGGGATGTGTTTATTTTCTATAAATTAGTTTTCAGTTTTTCACGCATGTGGCGCAGGCTAGATTTTGTCCGACTTGATCTGGATTTTGTTTCTCATGACTCTCAGTAAACGCTTTAATACATTATTGGTGATATCTTTATTTCTCCTTTATGGAAATTTGTATTGATCCCAAAGTAATCATTTCCCAGATTTTGTCGTACATATAAGTTATGTTAAAGCAACCAGTTATAAACAATGGTCATTCTTGTCTTGCCTAATGCTCATTTGTATAAATTCCAAGGATCGTACATACAGCCACCGTGGCAGACCTTGATGTATTTGTATAATTTCGTTACCTTTGTTTTGGCAACCCTTTCTCTTGACAGACTCGACCTCATCCATAATTTATGTCGCGTACAAATGCTCACAAATATTACTCTTATATTTTATAGGAAAGATTAACAACTACACTGTACTGTCAGTACATTTATAACAGACAGTTAAAAATACACCGAGTTCCCCAGCCAACGCAACTTTATTTTTTCATCTCATCTTTCAAATTGGCCAATTATTTTAAAACCTATGTGCCCAATAAGCATCAAAATGACTCCAAAATCTTTGTGTGTTATCAAATCCAAAGTTTTGGTGCGCATGCGCGTGAACATGCCTCAGGGTACAGAAAGTGCATTTTCCGTGCCTCGCGCGCGCGGGCTCGAAATGTTTCAAAACATTACAAACAATTCAAATATGTTAAGGTCGTCCGATGAATGTATGGCAATTTCACTGTTGTAAGATATAGCTCAACGCCAGAAATAGCCATTGATTTTGAGTACCCCAAAATTGGTTGTTTTTAGGCGTTCAACCTCACTTGGTCAGCGTCACTGCAGACGCCAACCATATGCTTCATTTTGTATTGGCAACTTAGCCTTATCGAACTAAGTTTATTGCAGTTATGGAAAATTCGTTTTTCACTACATGTTTCGCTGCTTAAAAGTAGGTTTGTTTGCACAGTTTAGCAAGAAATTCGTCAAAATCACTGATTTCCTTCATTTTTTCAAACTGACTCCTTCGTCAGTTTTTACGTAACTGTAAACAAACGAAAAACGTTTGACGCTTGATATTCACAGGTTGTTTTTGAAAATGGTTGAGCTACATATATACGGAATGTCGGATGAATCGATCGAAACCACAAAACGTTAGTCAATTTGTTTATGACGAGTTGCGTTGTCTGTGGAAATCAGTATATACAGTATACTGAGCTCAACAGTCAACGCAAGTCGTCATTTAAACTTTAATGATTTTTTGTGGTAGACGTCGATTCATCTAAAATTCGGTAAAGATGTTGCCTTGTCATCATTAAAGATAGCATGTAAACATCAGCCGCCAAACCTCCTTCATTTCTCTACAATCGCTTAAGTACTGACAAAGGGATCATTTTGAAAACAATGAAAGAAATCGGCATTTTCTTGCAAAACTGTACAACCACCCTATAATAAATAAAATATAAAGCAGCGAAACACGGTTAAAATCGATTTTTTTAAATAGATGTATTTTGTTTCATTAAAGGTATCTTGCTAAAGCAAATGACCAAATGACGTTGAACGCCTAGAAACAAGCAATTTACGGGTACCCAAAATCAATAGCCATTTCTTGCACTATAGACATCTATGCGCATAGCTGTTTGAGTCCGTTTTCGATTGATCGAAAGCCGTGTTCAAACAGCAAAACCCATGTTCAAATCATGAAAATTCACGTGCCGTTTTAACATGGGTTTTTGGCGACGTCATTGGTCAATGCGACGTGACGTCATGTAATTCTTAGAAACAAAATGGCCGACTTTGAAGAAGCTCCGCTGTTTTCGGTTAGTTTTTATGTTATATTTAAGAGATTTTAAGTGGGTTAGAGTGAAAATGCAAGAATAGCGATCAACCATGGTTTGTTTACAGTGTTCAAACATTCGCTGGATCACTCGGAAGAGGTTTGAACACGCGGCATGTGGCCTTGTGTTCAAACATCTTCCGTGTGATCCATGGAACGTTTGAACACTGAAAACCATAGTTGATCCCTATATTCTGGCGTTGATCAAAAGGTTTCAGCGTTGAAACATTCATGCACTCACATTTGTATCTGGCGATAATTCAAGATTTGAATTGTATTAACGAGCCCACGCACGCCAGGCCCGCAAAATGCACTGTTGTACCCTGAGGCATAAACCAGTGCATGTGCTGTAAAACTTTAAATTTGATAACACAGAAAAATGTGCTGGACATTTCCATGCTGATTTGGCAGAAAAGTTTCAGATGAATGACCGATGGAAAAGATCAGGACAAAGATTGAAAAACAAAAATTTGCGTTGGCTGTGGAATACAAATAAAACAGAGATCCCTTAAGAGCGGTGAGCATATAAATGAGAAAAGGGATGGTCCAAACCGCAGTTTCGGCTACTAAAGCCTCTTCAGTGACCCTGTAGATTTGGCAAAATGGAGCCAAAGAGAAATACTGTAATTTTGCAATTTTCAACAACAGGATAGTCGATATAAAGACTAGTACTATCCAAACAGAGCCAAATATATAAAACGTTGGTAAGAACATGAATCTAAACCGATAACGAATTTCTGTTTTCTAAAAAGGTACAAGTAGGCAAAGATCAGGAAAAGGCGCAATCAGATAAAGATTCCCACTCCAAAAACCGAGGTGGGAAAAAACCAAACCAACAATCAGGTACTTATACCATGAAACATATCGTAAGCCGAATGAGCAGCTATTTTCCCAATAGGTGGCCACTCAGTTACCTTTACTTAATTAAAAATATGAAAACACACATAAGGCGCCAACAGCACAAAAAATGTTAAACACCAAGACATAAAACAAAAAGAACCACCACAGAAGAATACCCCCGCTGATCTCAAAGGACCGAAAAGGAATATATAATCTGCACTATGGATGATGTACGGGGGACTTTTAGGGCCGTCAGCTGCAGTAATAGGAAATAAAAATAAATCTGAAATCCCTTAAGAGCAGTGAGTATATTAATGAAGGGATGGGCCAAACCGCAGGTTCGGCTACTTAAGCCTCTTCAGTGAACCTGTAGAATAGAAGAATATGGAATAAAATATAAAAGTTTGATCTTTTGGAATCAGTGAAAACGTTCAAAGGACGATAGTATGGGCCATATTGCGCAATTTTGGGTACTGACTTATATAAACCGGCGACTATAGCGAGATAAATACATGTATAGCAATTTAAAAAAATTACACAAGGGAAATCTAAATCAAAGACACCTTAACTAAGTCAAATAATTAAAACATTATTTAGAAGGTCGCTCTAAACGTAACAATATTTAATACTGTGAATAGTCTTACTGATCTCAAAGGACCGAAAAAAATAAAAATAATTTGCACTCTGGATGATGTACGGGGAGACGCTTTAAGGCCACCACACGGTACACCGCCAGCTGCAGTATTAGCAAATAAAATATAAATGTTGTATTTTGTGAATTGTGTCAGAAAAATGACAATCTGCGTCTGCCCTGATACCTGAGACGGAAGCCCTTTTAAGTTACATCCTATGAAATAATGTTAAAGTAGACAAGAAAGTATGCATTGTGCATGAATGTTTAACTGGAATGGATGTTATATTTGGAAATTGTTTGACAGGTTTAAGTATCGGTTAAGGAATGCATTGAATTTGGTTTGAAAAGACTAGATTTATTCAGGAAATCTAATTTCTTGGGCTTTAATGTGATTGACTTTGGCAAGCTTAAATTATACTTTGAAAACTAAATTTGCAAAATCAATTCATTGCTTCCAGTTGGAATCCTCTTTGCGTATGACGAGGAACCATAATATATCAGCTGCTGCATCAGAAAATCAACAATTTACATATGCAAAAACACAGGCGCAGCATGCGAAGCTGCTCAGCGCCTTTGTATTCGCTACATGGATAGTATAATCCCTCCCTACTTAAATCCAAACGTTCAAGCTTTCAGCCTGTGTGACTGACTCGGTAAACCTGAGGCAGTATTTGGTGCGCAATTATGTTGAGTGTCGAGATGGCCGTTTGTAAGTTATATGACAGTCGACATTAAGATTACCTATTATGTGGTTCGACACTTTAAAGCTTTCTTCGAATAAAACAGAACTGAACAGAAGATTTCTTTATTGCCAATTACAGCAACATAGGTAAGTCCTGAAGGGCTTACACTTCGACAAAAATTAAATAATATAATGTATTCATTACATACAATTATTGTCTGTGGCAAGCAAGATTTTGCAGTAAGATGGCGCATCCTATGTCCTTGATTGTGCAGCTTTTCCCTGGAAATGACATAGTTTATTCAAACAGATTTAATGAGTTTTAACTAGCGATTTGTATTCTTCGGCACTCTACTTAACGGCTCTTATAGTATTTACACTATATGTACACTATATGCGCCGCGTCATGAGAAAACCAACAAAGTGGTCTCCGAACAGGTCCTACGCAAACTGAGGTATACAAGCACAGAAATGGCTAGAAGCTGGAAATTCTGGATATAGGAAATAGAGGAATTGTTCTATCCGTGTAGCGAACACAAAGGCGCCGATCAGCTTCGCGCCTTTATTTTCGCATATGCAGATTGTTGGTTTTCTCATTAGGCGGCTCATATACTAGAATAAATTCTTGCCTACGTGACACCATACATACTAAAATCAATATTTTGACTTTATGTGACAGAAATAGACGTTTTTATTAATATTAAGCAAAAATAGTAATGTGATTGGCAAAATAAAAGTCCTTAAACTGTCTGGAAGCCTACTTTTATAACAAAGCGAACAATAATAATGAAAATAAGGAATTACGACTCTTTTTTGATTATGAAATAGGGTAACAAGCCAAAATATAAAGCCAGACATACTTATGTTCTGGCAAACTTCTGCACTTACATGTACCATAACCCAAGTGATCAATGTTGGAACGCATTCCGCGCCATTGTTAAGTACTGGGTAAGAATGTGATAAAATGGCCAGTTCAGCTGCTTAATTGAAAATGAGGTTGTAGCTACACGCGTATAACTATGACTCACTTGGGATATCGAAACAACCATGTGTTATTTTACTCGCTTGCACCAGCGCGTATACTACTCTGAATTTGAATTTTGAGACTGACCTACTTACATAATTAAAATACAGGACAACTCATACACCTCTCTACAACTGCAACTGCAGGGCAGAGACCTATAATTATCGTTCCCACAGACTCCCATTGTAATTTGGCCCAAAACAAGACTCATTCATATGCTTCACAGCTTATAGTGGACCCCGACACATTCAGCAGACGAGAGATGGCCCTAGGCCGTGTACAAGTGCAGCAAAAAAAAAATAGGGGGTTAGCCAGCATCCAAGGACGGTACTTTTCGCTGTTTAGGGACACCCCAAAATCGCTCAACAATGAATAAAAAGATTATTTAAAAATCACTACATCCGCAATTTGGCAATTGCACGGCAAAACAGCAGCTGATTAAATAGAACAATATAGCAAAATATTCTAGAAAGATTATACTATCATGGGACAAAAGACATTTGATAGATACGCATTTATGACCAATGGTAGGTAGCGTTACATCTAAAATTTGCCGCGATGGATCTGCCTACACTTCGGGCCAATCGCAGGCAACGTTACATTTACTGGTCTCTGTCCTGCACGTTTGAGTCTAGTGGCTAGACCATCGTGTTAGTAGGATTCCGGGTCATTTCGCCAAGGACCGAAAACACCCATGCAAACCCCCTTTGGTTGGTAACATTTGTACCAATGGTGCAGTAGGTACCAAAGTGGGGCAAATTGTTAAATTCGTGGAACTGGTGCATGATTTCATTCTATCTAAGCAACAACGGAATGAAATGAACCGACGGTATTGTGACGCTATATGGTCAGGTATGAAAGCTTTGACCTCGCCCCATCTGCCGTGTAGCCAATTACATTATATCCAAGCCACAACGGAATGAAATGAACCGACATTATTGTGTCGGTCGATTGTCAGGTATGAATGCTTAGAAACATACTTCTAAGCAATGTTTACATTATTTGACCCCGTTTAGGAATGTTTTTGATATAGACTTCTGGTGAAAATTTTAGAAATTACAGTATTATAGTCTGGCTTTCGTTGCCGGTTTTAAAAGGGCTACTGATGAGGGTTCATTACCCGAAATTGCGCAATATAGTCCATACTATCTCCCTTTGAATGGTTTTACTGCTCCCAAAGGATCAAACCCTCATATTTTATTTGACCGCGCAGCGCCTGCCGACCGGAAATTCCAGTTATTCACTGTTTATTGTCAAAATACCAATGTTACAAAATTTCATATGTAATTTCCAATAGTTGAAACAAACGAAAAATATATGTGTGAGCTTTTGAGTACACAGAAGTGGAAACTGTTCAGTCACATGAACCACGATGACATGGGAGTACGGTCAGATTCTTTGCCATTCTAGTTTAAATATGCGAAGCGTAGACCAAGCAGTCTGTTAAAGCTTATACTTGTTGCTACAGCTTTCAAGAAAACATCCAATTTTTGTTTGGCAGATCACTTTTTATGCATTATGTGTGACTAATCTTGTGTCAGCTAAAGGATACCATGTCTCCTGAGTTTTATTTTGAATAACATTAGACTGAGTTAGCACCGATATATTGTCTCATTTAATGCAAATTGTCTCGTTTAAGACATGCAATAAACATATCGATTTAATCATAAGACATTAATTTTGCAAGCGTTTAAATGATTAAATGGTACTAATTGTTTTGTATTTTTAAGTCGATTTTTGTGCTGTTTGAGCCTTATGTACGTTTTCATATTTTTAGTTAAGTTCGGGTAACTGAGTGGCTGCCTATTTGGGAATGGCTGCTCACTCGGCTTACGATATGTTTCTTGGTATAAGTACCTAAGTGCCATAAACATTTTTGTCCAGCCCCTCGGTATGTGGAATGAGAATTTCTTTCTGATTGGGCCATTTCCTGATCATTGCCTACTTGTACTTTTTTATCCCAAAAAGAGTAATATGCTCTTTGCTTGTTAAGGATCTCAGTTTTATTTTAATTTATCCCAACATCAAATTGGGAAACCAATTCATAGTGTCTGCGATAAAATTTAGAAAATGTTTTTCGAAGTTTATGATACCGATAGCTGGAGAAGTTTGAATGTTAAACATTTATTTCTTGCACATTGAAGTCCGCACATGATTGCAGACTCTAGCGAACCTAAGTTGCGAAATGCATACACCATAAGAAGCACGGCGAGGAACGTCACCACCAAAAACGAAAAACAATTACTATTTAAAAATCAAAGTCATCGCGTTTATCATAAATTTTAGAAGTAACACATCCTTTGCTTCAATAAAAACATATCGTAAACCGAGTGTGCAGCTATTCCCCAATAGGCGGCCACTCAGTTAAAAATATGAAAACATACATATGGTTCAAACAGCACAAAAATGCGAATCCAAAACATAAAACAAATCAATATTCAAATTTCATTTTGGTTATATAAAACGTTATCTGTTGACCAATTTTCAAAAGTTTTGCAAATCATATTATGGCAACTAAGATCAATATCATGACAATAAAATAATTATTCAACAGTTTAACATGTACATACAAAATTAGTGGCGGAAATTCATTATCAGAGATACGCTTTACACTTTAAATGTTTAAAATTTATGTGTGTAATAACATTAATAATACTGCTATATGTTTTCCCCGTTGCGATGGCGAAAGACTGTACCATTACCAGCAACTTCAATGAATTAAATACTTATAGCTTCAATTTTTACATGCATTTAAGGAACACCAATGTAATAGTTTACGCACACGTCACAACTGCGTCATAAACGTGCATTTTTAAAATGCAGTACATTATTGAAGCGTTTTAAACCATTCGTTTGTGAATATGATAAACAATTCTGTCACTCGGATTCCTGATTGGCATCACTCGGCGAGCCGTGTGATGCCAAACGGTGACCCTTGTGACAGAATTGCCATCTAATTGTAAACCCAAGATAATTCTTATATTCCATAACAGATATTTGTTCGTGCTTTTGTCAATATAAATATTTGATGATGATATTTTCGTTTCAGTTCTCATACCATTGTTTGCAAAGTAAAGACGTCTTCTTTTGTATCAACTGCCATTTGATAATATCGTGTCGCTGTATTTAAAACGCCACGAGCAAACCTAAATACATCATAGCTCATGAACCCTGAATAAATTAAAGATAATATTTTCACTGAGTTCTGGCGGCTGGCACTCTTCCTCCAGTCCAAGTGACGTGACAGTGTTATACATTCCACTTATATACAGAGCTCCAATGAGAACCAGAGTAGTCAGAACACATACCACACAGCATCCATGTTTCTTTGACGCCTTCTTGGTAGACTGTCTTCTGAAAAGAAACAATGATATCAAGTAAGTTTATGCCTTCTGAAAAGGAAATGATATCAAGTAAGTTTATGCCTTCTGAAAAGGAAATGATATCAAGTAAGTTTATGCCTTCTGAAAAGAAACAATGATATCAAGTAAGTTTATGCCTTCTGAAAAGAAACAATGATATCAAGTAAGTTTATGCCTTCTGAAAAGAAACAATGATATCAAGTAAGTTTATGCCTTCTGAAAATGATATCAAGTAAGTTTATGGCCCATCCCTTTTCTCATTTATGTGTTCACTGCTCTTAAAGGATCTCAGTTTTAAATTTTATTATTTGTGGTCGTGTTTGTATTTGTACTTACATGTAGTTGCTTTTACCGAACAAGATTAAACCCGGAACCGCGGGGAGTGTCCAAACTAAGGACATCCTGATAAATAATTCATATTCACAGGATCTATTGACAACACAGTGCCATTGTGTAATGATATTGAAATTGTGTCATGAGAAACTATGTCGGGTGGTCTCATTCATAAATTGGTGGAAACATGTCTGAGTTACAATCAATAGCTAGAGGTTTTATTGTTTGCCTCTGTGGAATTAAGAAGATGGCATCACATACATGTATGTTGCGGTAATAATGACGCTTATTATAATAAGAAAATCAGGAACTGGCACAATGCAAACAAAGTCAGAGATTATATTTGTCCATTGTGCCCACTTACCATGAAACAACAACCGAATGGTATACACAACCGCATACAAAACTTTGCCAACATTTTAACGTGTACATGTACAGTCAGTGGACATAATTATTCGCCACCTTCGGAAAACTCCATAGACTTACATGTATTTTCATGTTTGTAAGAAAATTTATTCTGCCTCTTCTAGTCAACGTATATTCACGATTTTGGTGTCATTTGAAAGTTTTGAATAAAGCAATAAACAAAGGTTATTTGGTTAAGTTTCAACATTGCATTTTGAATAATACAGCAGTTTAAAGTTTCAGGAAATTTTGAAAATGCCACTTTCCCATTGACGTCAATGGTGACGTTGCCCAAAAAGTGTCCGAAAAAAATTCATAAGTTTTCAAAAAATTGTAACTTTGTAATGCATGCATGGAATTAAATGAAAAATATCTTGTTTATTGCTTTATTCATTTACCTTTCAAATGAGACCAAAAACATAAAAATATGTTTACCAGGAGAAGCAGAATAAATTTTCTTGCAAACACAAAAATACATGGGAGTCTATGGAGTTTTCCGAAGGTGGCGAATAATTATGTCCACTGACTGTATCTTCAAGAACAATTATATGATTTGCAACTAGACGATTTTATACAAACAAGTATGATTTGACCAAAATAATCTTAGCTCAGTAATGCCACTTGTTAAAAAAAATGCCATTCCTGCCTCAGCGCCAAGTTTACTGTATTAGGCAATTACAATGAAAATGAAGTTCTAACTCCTTTACATGTTCCAGAAGAAATATCCAGGACACTAAGTTTGAACCATGAGCAAATGATAAAATAACAGAACAAAATGCAAATAAAATCATGGCAGAGAACGTTGATTCTGCAGGATTATGTTATCAATCAATTTAAAGTTCTTTTCCGCCTTTTCCGCCTGGTGGTTGGGTTGCGATTTTGAATTTAATTGTGTCAATTATTTTACATTTCATATCCTTACGTTGTGCTTACCTTGGTCTATCAGTTAAGTCCATGAGTTGTTCACTAATGCTTTTTCTACCAGTACCAGTCCGTTTCTGGTTCATATTCACCTTATCATTCCTCTCAATCAATTGTTCGGTGATACTCGCCCGGGCCGTGCTGGCACTCCGAGCTTTCCGTCCCCTGGAGTAGCCCGAAGCTGCAGCAGTTGCTGAACAGACACTCATTGTATCTATCCACTTCTAAGAGGAATTATAATTATTCAGTTCACTTCGAAATTAATCTGTCGATTTTATTTTATGTCGATTTTATTCTAATTTGTTCATCGACCCATATCCGTATTGAATAATCCACATTTCAACATTTAAAACAAAACCCCACACAAATTGTCAAAATATTTGTTTTTATTTTAAGAACAGTTGAATCCATAAGAAATTTAGAGTTGAAACACAGCTGTGTTAACCATTTGTTTCTATCCAATTAAGAGTTCTGAGTTTTCTCAAAACCATGTCTGTCTTTCGCGTCAATATCTATCTACTAGCTGTGACAGTAATGAATAACGCAGCCTCCGGTGGTCCCTGGAGGCCAACACGTCGCACTAACATATTAAGTAGGTGTGATAGATTAATTCTCATATTCGCAGAAAATGTCGATGAAGACGTATTCCATTTTGTCGGATTTTCTGCTGTATTTGACAGTGGTGATGACACCAAATATATATGTCTTGAATCATTATTTGTGATGTGCACAAATGATTCGATAGTTAAGAAGAACGACGTTGTGATATCTTACTAGAGAAACAGCTAAATATCTCTTCAAATAGTGCCTATGATTTGATTGGTGGATTGAGCCATGAGGAAACTTGCTTTTTGTTCATATGAAAAACCAAATGTGTAGATCAGCTGCACGTTTCGAAAGGTACATGTACCTCTATTTTCGTTAGTGATTATGTTGTGCGATGTGTTTACTTTCTATAAATTAATTTTCAGTTTTTCACGCATGTGGCGCAGACTAGATTTTGTTTGACTTGACCTGGATTTTCTTTCTCATGACTCTAAAGGCTTTAGTACATTATTGGTGATATCTTTATTTCTCCTTTATGGAAATTTGTATTGGTCCCAAAGTAATCATTTCCCAGATTTGGTCGTACATATTAGTCATGTTAATGCAACCAGTTATAGACAATGGTCATTCTTGTCTTGCCTAATGCTCATTTGTATAAATTCGAAGGATCGTACATACAGCCACCGTGGCAGACCTTGATGCATTTGTATAATTTCGTTACCTTTGTTTTGGCAACCCTCTCTCTTGACAGGCTCGACATCATCCATAATTTATGTCGCTTACAAATGCTTACAAATATTACTCTTATATTTTATAGGAAAGATTAACAACTACACTGTACTGTAAGTATATTTATAACAGACAGTTAAATATACACTGAGTTCCACAGTCAACGCAACTTTATTTTTTTTCATCTCATCTTTTAAATTGGCCAATTATCTGAAAACCTTTATGCACAATCAATATCAAAATGACTCAAACGTCTTTGTTTGTTATCAAATCCAAAGTTTTGATGGGCATGCGCGTGAACATGCCTCAGGGTACAGAAAGAGCATTTTCCTTGCCTCGCGCGCGCGGGCTCGAAATTTTTTAAAACAATACACACAAGTCAAAACTTCGAAGGTCGTCCGATGAGTGTATGGCATTTTCAATGTTGTAAGAAATGGCTCAACGCCAGAAATAGCCATTGATTTTGAGTACCCCAAAATTGCTTGTTTTTAGGCGTTCACTTGGTCACTCGGTCACGTGGTCGACGTCACTGCTTCATTTTGTATTGGCAACCTAGCCTTATACAATAAAGTGTTTTGCAGTAATGGGAAATTCCTTTTTTCACTACATGTTTGTCTGTGCTTAAGAATAGGGTAGGTTGCACAGTCTACGTAGCAAAAATAAATTCGTCAAAATCGCTGATTTCCTTCATTTTTCAAACTGACCCTTTCGTCAGTTTTTATGCAATTGTAAACAAATGAAAAAACGTTTGACGCTTGATATTTTTTTTTATTTTATTTTTTTTTTTAATTCAGTTATACGTCTCTTTCAAGATTATATCAGCTCATACGAGACGGGGGCGAAAACGGGAGAACTCCGAGAAAAAACACTCGCAAGCAGAACTTGGCTTGTCTCACATGTGGCCAGTGCGGGGCTCGAACCCGCACCAGACACAGAGGTGAGATGATCGAGTGATTAAGAAACAGCGCTATGGGGCCGTTAAAGGTAGTCTTTCAAAATGGTTGGGCTACATATATGCGGAATGTCAGATGAATCGTTGGATAAATCGACTGAAACCACAAAACGTTATTCATTTTTTATGACGAGTTGCGTTGTTGTGGAACTCAGAATCAGAATAGTTTACTGGTGAAACGTCAAACTGACAATACCACACCAGGGGGATGGGGCTTGACCGGAGGGGATTAGTCCCGAGCTCTCACAAGAGAAGTAAATTTAGACACACAATCATCTGACAATTCAGCAGAGGAGATCAGAGAATCAGGGAGTTCATTCCAATCTCTAATGGTCTGGGGGAAGAAACTGTGTAAATAGGCATTTGTACTTGCTGAAGGTATCTGAAATGCCAAGGAGTGTTGATTCCTACAACGCCTATTTTTGGGGATAAGGTCATCCGTGGGTATTTTTGCTCTCACTTTTAGACCTTTGTAAAGTAATATAATTCTATTATCCTTCCTTCTTTTCTGCAGGGATTCCCATTTTAGTTTTTTAAGGATGCCAGTCATACTACCTTTTTCATATGTATAGTTCCTAGTTACAAACCTAGCCGCACGCTTTTGCACCTTCTCTAAATCATCTATCAGACCTTCATAATGAGGGTCCCAAACTGAGCTACCATATTCAAGAATAGGTCTCACCAGACCTTTATAGGCAGCTTCTCTCACATCTTGGGGACAAGAAAACAGATTTCGTCTCAAAAAACCAAGATTCCTATTGGCTTTGGTACACACATTGCTGATGTGAGTATTCCATTTTAAATCCTTAGTTATTGTTACACCAAGATATTTGATACTCTCAACATTTTCCAACACAGTACCCTCAAGCTTGTAAGAAGACTGAATTTTACTAGTACGTTTATTTGTCAGCTGCATCATGTTGCATTTGACAGGTTGAAATCTCATGCCCCATTTCCTGGCCCAACTACCTAATCGATCAATATCCTTCTGAAGGAACTCAGTATATATACTGAGTTCCACAGTCAACGCAAGTCGTCATTTAAACTTTAATAACTTTTTGTGTACTAAGACGTCGATCCATCTGAAATTCGGTATAGATGTTGCCTTGACATCTATAAAGATGGCATGTAAGCATTAGCCGCCAAACCTCCTTCGTTTCTCTAGAATAGCTTAAAAACTGAAAAAGGGGTCATTTTGATATAAATAAATAAATAAATAAATAAATAAAAAATAAATTAAACAGAATAAAAAATGAACAAAATCGTTGTTTTTTACGATTTTCTTGCAATACTGTACAAACCACCCTATTATAAAACAGGGAAACACAGTGAAAATGGATTTTCCATAGAAGCGACGCATTTTGTTTCATATAGGATACTTTGTATTTTGCTAAAGCAAATGAACAATTCACAGGTACCCAAAATAAATAGCCATCTCTGGTGTTGAAACAATCATACACTCTTATCTGGCGATCTTTCAAGATTGGACTGTATTCACGAGCCCACGCGAAATGCACTCGCGCATACACAATAAAACTTTAAATTTGATTACACGGAACGATTACCAGGTCATTTCAAGTTCATGCTGATTTGGCAGAAACGCTTCAGATGAATGACCGATGGAAAAGATTAGAGGAAAACTAAAGTTGCGTCGGCTGTGGAATTCAGTATGTGCACTGGTATATGGCGACTTGGTGGGAACTCACAGAAACTTCGAAGAATAAGGAAGTAACGTATCTATTTTGTGCATTGTGTCAGAAAAATGACAATCTGCGTCTTTCCTGAATGTTTATCTGGAATGGGTGTTAGTTTTTGGAAATGGTCTGACAGATTTAAGTATCGGTTAAGTAATGCATTGAATTTGGTTTGAAAATACTCAATTTATTAATGAAATCTAATTTCTTGGGCTTTAATGTGATTAACTTTGGCAAGCTTAAATCATTCTTCCAAAATTAAATTTGCAAAATCAATTCATTGCTTCCAGTTGTAATCATCTTTACGTATGACGAGGAACCATAATATATCAGCCGCTGCATCAGAAAATCAACAATTTGCATATGCAAAAACAAAGGCACAGACTGAGAAGCTGCTCAGCGCCTTTGTATTCGCTACATGGATATAGTATAATTCCTCCCTACTTAAATCCAAACGTTCAAGCTTTCAGCCTGCTAGTGTGACTGACTCGGCAAACTGAAGGCAGTATTTGGTCTGCAATTATGTTGAGTGTCGAGATGGCCTTTTTAAGTTATATGACAGTCGACATTAAGATTACCTATTATGTGGTTCGAAAAAAAAATACTGAACAGAAGATTTCTTTATTGCCAATTACACCAACAACTCCTGAAGGGCTTACACTTCGACAAAAATAAAACAATACATGTATTCATTACATTTTACTGTCTGTGCTAAGCAAGATTTTGCAGTAAGATGGCACATCCTATGTCCTTGATTGTACAGCTCTTCTCTGGAAATTGTATTGTTTATTTAATGCAATGGATTTAATGAGTTTTAACTAGCGCTTTTTTTTGACGCTCTACTTAATGGCCCTTTAGAATTGACACTATTATTTATGTTCCCAATATTGACTGGAACAAATTCTTGCCTACGTGACACCATATATGCTAAAATCAATATTTGGACGCCATGCGACAGAAGTAGATGGTTTTATTATATTAAGCAAAAATAGTAATGTGATTGGCAAAATAAAAGTCCTTAAACTGTCTGGAAGCCTACTTTTATAACGAAGCAAACGATAATAAGGAAAATAAGGAATAATGACCCTTTTAGGATTATGAAATACGGGTTACAAGCCAAAAAGCCAGACATACTTTTGTTCTGGCAAACTTCTGCATTCGAAACAAGCATGAGCGGATTTTACTTGCTGGCATCAGCGCCTTGCTATAGCCTTCATTTGTATTTGCCAGATCACTGTTTATGATGCATTATGTATGACTTATCATCTGTCAACTCAAGGATAACATCATGAAAACATGTCCGTGTAATGTATACCCCCTTGAACCCCACCTTTATATAGCAAAACTGGGGTATGCAGGGGTAAACCTATTTTTCTTATTTTTGCTCCAAAACATAGATTGTGGGTACTCGTTAGAACCGCCTCGGCGAAGCGGTTCTAACGTGTATCCACAATCTTTGTTTTGAGCAAAAATAAGAAAAATATAAAAAAAATTCAGCTGAAAATTTCAATTTTTAAAGCTCAAAAAATCTCTGTTTATTGCATGGGCAAGTTTTCGTAATGATGTCTCCTGAGTTTTATTTTGAATTGCATTAGACTGATTTAGCACCAATACTGATATGTCGCCACATTTAACCCATATTTGACGAATGGATTTTCCCATCATTATCATTTGGGCCAGTCCACTTTCATTTTTAGGGGCGTCAGGAGTGATTTTTAAATTTTATTCAATTTTTCGATGAAAATTTTCTAAGCAAACAGAATAGCCCCAGATGGGACGCCGCGTTCTGCGGCGTCACATCTGGGGCTATTTTGTTTGCCTATGTCCCATAAAAGGGACGCCAGGCTTAAATGAGTTAATGCAATAAACGCATCGATTTAATCATAAGACATTAAATTTTGCCAGCATCTTACTTTATGATTAATTTTGGCAAAGTTAAAGCGCAGAGGTATTATCAATCTCACATGACGAAAACACGCCTATGTAATATACAAATAATTTCAGCTGCACTAATAAATTGAAAATTGCATCAGAAAAATATGTTTTCTTAATTTGACCCAAAACATAGATTGTGGTGGGTAAACGTTAGACCCACCTCGGCGATGTTTTGGATTGTGAATAAGAAAACATTTATACCCATGTAAAACCCAGTTTAACTGTTTTTTATATATATATATAAAATTGGGGTTCAAGGGGCTAAACCTTTCATGGACATGTTATCCTTATCAGGAAAATATGTCCGTGAAATAAATACCCCCTTATACCCCACTTTTATACAGTAAAACTGGGTTTTTGCAGGGGTATACCTATTTTTTCTTATTTTTGCTTCAAAACATAGATTGTGGCGCCGAGGCGGTTCTAACTTGTACCCACAATCTATGTTTTGAGAAAAAATAAGAAAAATAACAAATATTTTCGCCTGATTTTTTAATGTTTACAGCTGAAAAAAAAAATCACTTTACATTGCATGGGCAAGTTTTCGTAATGAGACGAAAATCAATCCTGTTCGTGGAAAGTAGTGCCATAGTTGGATGGCACTGAACAACCATAATTAAATAACATTACAAAACTTGCCCATGCTATATACAGAGATTATTTTCAGCTGTAACAATTTTAACATTTCATTAGATTTTTGTTTTATTTTCGCACAAAACATTGATTTCGGTTACACACAATCAATGTCTTGGATCAAAAATAAGAAAAATAGGTATACCCCTGTTGCACATTATAAAGTGGGGTAGGTTTATTTTTACTGACATATTACTGACATATTAAACTGATGAAATAAGGTACAAGTATGCAATCATCACAGAAAGAAATCCCCACTCCAAAAACCGAGGTGGGAACCTAAATTAAAAAAAAACAAAGAAAACAAAACAAAAAAAAAAAAAAAAAAAAAAAAAAGACACATTAAGAAAACATATCGTGAACCACAGCAGTCCCGCCTTGGAACGGTCAGTTAAAATAACTGGGTGCCTTAAACCGGTTTTACAGGCGCCTAGCCTCACCATAACCTTCTGCAGTGGTTCACAACATTTAAATAGTTGTTCGGTCCTCGTGGTGAATCTCTAACTAGTCAATGAATCATCAAGGGCAAACAAATAAATCATGATAACCACCCTGATGAATAAAAAACGGACACTCAACAGATTCAGTAAGCTGCCCGACGATGGAGATCCCTGGGCGCTGAATACATGTAAGTTACTGAAACCCGGAGCAAAAGAAAAAACACAAGTTGAACCCCGAGCAAAAGACAAGAAGCTCCGACCCAACCAACTAAAATGAATAGCTTTATGTCGGAGCCATCATTGACTATGACGCCCGACCCACCGGCGTACAATTGAAGAAGGCAGCATAGTCATCAACCATGATTGGGTTAAAAACTAAGCATGCAGACTATATCACAACATATACGTCTGTTACGTGTTATGATTTTTCTGAACTGAAAAGAAAAATCGTTCCTTCCTATAAGTTTCTTTTTGTAAACCAAGTCATCATAAAATTCTGGTTCCGAAAGACCCTCGCCATGGTCACGTAAAAGCGTCTTTAGACCAACATTAAATTTGGAAATCAATTCATAATTTAGAAAACGTTTTTCGAAGTTTATGCTACCGATAGCCCTGCTGGAGAATTTAAATTACCAAAAGCATGTTCGAAGCTTCTGAAAGTTGGCAACACCGTTAGAATAGCTATACTATCTACCATTATATGGATACATTCTGTTACGTGCCAGGCGTAACTAGAAGATTAAGGAAACCAACAAGTTGGTTAGCCAGCAACAAGCTTTGTTTAAAATTTAACAAATCTATTTAGAAGTGATTTAACCAGTAATTACATGTGAAACAATCAAAAGCATATATACAATCAAAAAAAATGAATGTACAATACCTTTCAAGATGTTAATTCCCTTAAAGAATGTCTGAATGTCACTCAGAATTTTTTAACACAAGTCTGTATCAGTTTCTGATCCCAAGAATTAAAGTTTGTTTCAAAATAGCACTATGTCCCAATCCAGAATCGAATATCACAAAGTAATCCAAGAATAAGTTTAAATTCCAGTAAGATAGATTTTGACTTCTTAATAGTAACAGTACCCAAAGATTGTCCTTATGAAAATTTGTAGCCCTTATATAGCACTGAGGAACATTCAGGATTCTTCCAGCAAATTCTATGATATCATATACTAAAAATAACAAGTTGTTTACCAAAATTTAATCTTCTGGAATATTCTAGAGAGGCCATTATCCTTCCAGAAAATTCCACAATACTCTTTTGACAAAAAAAAAAAAAAAAAAAAAAAAAAAAAAAAATTCCAGAAGATTCTACATCTTTGGTTCTTCCAGATTTTTCCGGACTTTTCCGTCAAAGAACAATCTGAAATTTCTAGAAAATTCTGAAGTAAACAACCTGTTTATGTCCAATATCTGGGACACTAAAAGTAAATAATTGCTAAGGACAACAAGTAAACATCATATGTATAACATTATACTTTCCTGGGCATACTCCCTTGGGAAGTTTACCAGTACTGAATGCACATCTTTCAACAAGTAACTGTCATACATAACACTTCCCCTCTTCAAAGAAAAGAAAGTTTTATAAAATAAAGCTTTCTTTTGCAATACTGGATAATTTTATACAATATGTTTAGCAAAATTTGTGCAAAACTAATCAAATACAACAGCACAAAGCTGGACATCAGCATTGTAGAGGCACTTAAGCTCTGCTTAGGGTGTCTGGAATGATATTATCTCTTCCTCGGATATGTCTGATGTCAAGATTGTGCTCTTGCAACATGAGACTCCACCTGAGTAAACGCTGGTTCTTGTTTTTCATTTTATGTATGAAAGTCAGTGGTTTGTGGTCACTGAAGACAACAATTGGTGCATGTGAAGAAGCTAAGTAAACTTCAAAGTGCTGA
The DNA here is from genome assembly GCA_964017185.1 of Rugalucina vietnamica. Lineage (NCBI taxonomy): Eukaryota > Metazoa > Mollusca > Bivalvia > Lucinida > Lucinidae > Rugalucina > Rugalucina vietnamica. Next base: position 72,664,806 of record OZ024873.1, on the reverse strand, counting down.
AGCGCAAGGATTAGAGATAGGCATTCTTTCTCTATGGTATAGTAATTTCTCTGATGCTTGTTAAACGTTTTGGAAAAATAACAAACAGGATGGTCAACACCATTGTCATCTTCTTGCAACAATACACTGCCTGCACCAACATCACTGGCATCTACAGCCAACTTGAACTCTTTGTCAAAACTTGGTGCTAAGAGAACCGGAGCACTTCTAAGTATGGCCTTGAGCTTATCAAATGACTTCTGGCAGTCATCTGTCCAAACATACTTGGCCTTCTTACCAAGCAAGTTTGTCAGAGGCTCAGCTATAGCCGAGTTGTTGCAGAATTTCCTGTAATATCCAGCCATACCCAGAAAGCGCATCAGTTGTCTTTTGCTAGTAGGTACAGGAAAATCTGAGATAGCCTCAACTTTAGCTTCTACAGGTTTTACCTGACCTTGACCTACAATGTGTCCAAGAAATGTCAAGTTTGCATGGCAAAATTCACTTTTTGCCAAGTTCACAGTTAGTTTAGCATCACTTAGCCGGTCAAAGAATGTTCTGATTGTCTGCAAGTGTTGTTGCCACTCCTCACTGAAGATAATAGCGTCGTCGATATAGGCTTTACAGCCATCCAGATTGGAAATCAAACTGTTGACCAGCCGCTGAAAAGTCGCAGGCGAGTTCTTCATTCCAAATGGCATGACTTTATACTGGTACAGTCCATCTGGTGTAACAAATGCCGATATCTCCTTTGCTCTGTCCGTGATGGGTATCTGCCAAAATCCCTTTAGCAGATCGAACTTTGTAACATACTTGGCATGTCCAATATTATCAATGCAGTCATCGATTCGTGGGATGGGAAAAGTGTCTGTTTTAGTGACAGAATTGACTTTTCGATAGTCTGTGCACATTCTAAATGTCCCGTCTGGCTTTGGTACAAGAATACAAGGAGAACTCCATTCACTTTGGCTGGGTTCAATGAAATCATTGTCCAGTAAATATTGAACTTCTTCCCTGAGATATTGCTGTTTTACAGGGTTCATTCTGTAAGGATGTTGCTTTACAGGTTTTGAACCTTCAATAATGTCAACATCATGATAGATTTTGTCAGTTCTGGATGGAATATCCGGAAATAAGTGCTCATATTCGAGAACTAACTGTTTCAGTTCAAGTCTTTTGTCTGAATCAAGGTGAGACAGTTTCTGATCAAGATTCTGTAGTATGTCAGAATTCTGGAGTTTCGATGACGAGGGATCAGATTTCTCCAAGTTAAAGTCCTCAGAGTCCATTTGATTTTGTTCATGAGGGACAGAATTAACTATATTTACTGATGAAATAACAGAACTATCCCTATCAATATACTTCTTGAGCACACCAATGCGACATAGCTGCCTCCGCCCGCGCCTCCCAGGAGTGTCAACAACGCAACTCACGTCACTTAACTTTTTATCAACAGTATACGGGCCATAATATCTAGCTTGCAAAGGTCTGCCAGGAATGGGCAAGAGAGCAAGCACCTTGTCTCCAGGTTCAAAATTTCTGTCTTTAGCATTTTCATCATAACGAATCTTCATTTTGCTTTGAGCAGATTTGAGATTGGACCGAGCTGCATCACAGGCCTTTGATAGTCTGTTTTTGAAATCAGACACATACTGAAGTAAGTTCAAAGAACTGTCATCATCTGAGAGAAATTTCTCTTTTAGAAGTTTTAACGGTCCACGTACAGTGTGCCCAAAAACAAGCTCAAATGGGCTGAACCCCAGAGACTCTTGTATAGATTCTCTTACAGCAAATAGAAGCAAGTGTATGCCTTCATCCCAATGTTTTTCAGTGTCAAAGCAGTAAGATCTGATCATGTTTTTCAAAGTTTGATGGAATCTTTCTAAGGCACCTTGGCTTTCAGGGTGGTAAGCCGATGACTTGTATTGCTTAATTCCAAGTTCGTACATGACTTGCTGAAAAATTCCTGACATAAAATTTGAGCCCTGGTCTGACTGGATAGACTTTGGGAGGCCTACAAATGTGAAGAACTTCACAAGTGCATTAACTATTGTTTTAGCCTTGATATTTCTGAGTGGGATAGCTTCAGGAAAGCGAGTTGAAGCACACATTATGGTCAGAAGATATTCACAACCTTTCTTTGTTTTGGGTAAGGGACCTACACAATCAATAATCACTCTGCTGAAAGGTTCATCAAAGGCAGGAATGGGCTGTAACTGAGCTTTAGGAATAGTCTGATTGGGTTTTCCTACCATCTGACAAGTGTGGCAGGATTTGCAGTGTTGAGATACATCAGATTTTATTCCTGGCCAGTAGAAATGATTAAGGATCTTGTGATAGGTCTTATTTACACCTAAATGGCCTGACATTGGAGTTTCATGGGCCAAGTTTAAGATTTCAGGGCGATAAACCCTAGGGATCACAATTTGGTGGTTAACAGTCCACTCATCTTCTGCGGAGACATCCGGAGGACGCCATTTTCGCATTAATATGCCATTTTTGACATAATAGCAAACAGGGACCTGGGATATTTCTTTTTCATCTAAAGCCCTTTCAAATAAAGGCGAGATCTCAGGATCACTGTGTTGTTCTTTACAAAGCTGTGACCTTGACAGCTGGTCATGACCTTGGTCATTTGGGTTGGAAGGTGAAAGGTCATTTTCTGACCCTGACCTTGGATTGCTAGGATCAGTCTGAATATCAGACTGACTAGGGGAAAGAGATGTTGAAATCTCTTTATTAAAGGACTGACCTATCAAAGTGTCAGTTAAATTTATGTCCTGCATCCCATCAATTAATTTGGCTTTCTTAGCCATTGCCCTAGTAACAGCACAAGAAGGGTAAAGGTCAGGAATTTCCTGCTCAATGGGATCAGGCGGTTGATCAACACATGGTGTGCTGGTCAAAAGTGGGTTTACCACAACCTTATCTCCTGCCAAATCATTGCCTAACAGCAAATGAATACCTTTAAAAGGTAAGAAAGGTCTAATACCTACAGCCACGGGACCTGTTACTAAGTCAGAGGACAAATAGATATTATGGAGGGGTACGTTAACAAATCCACACTCTACGCCCTGGATAAGGACACTTGTCCCAGAAGAAGACTTCTCGGAAAATGGCAAGGTATCTGCCAAGATAAGGGATTGAGAAGCTCCGGTATCTCGTAAGATTTTGATAGGGGTAGACTGGGCAGAGTCACTGTTAAGTGACACAAAACCATCTGATAAGAATGGTTCATAAATCTCCATAATAGAATCCTCAGAGACTGACTCTTTACAAGTTCTGGTCAGTATAGGGTTTTCTTCCTGGATACAAGACTGTGGTTTAGCCTTTAAGGAGGTGAGACCTGTTGGTTTAGCACTATCTAGATTTTCTCTTTCTTTCTTTCGTTTCAGTGCCAAACATTCAGAAATAATGTGGCCAGTTTTCTTACAATAATTACAAATTGGCTGGGATAAGGGATTTTGTCCTTTGTTTTCACTAGAAAGTTTGGGTTTTGGACTGGAATTGTCAGTTGGATTACTGGGACTGGCTTTGGGACCGGACTGAGGGGAATATGGTTTTGACTGAGGGGTAATTTGCTTTGATTGAGGGTTATATGGTTTCCTAGGATATGGCTTGTTGACAAATGAAGCCTTATGAGTCAAAGCATAGTCATCAGCTAAACGTGCTGCTGTTTCCAAGTTTTCAACTTCTCTTTCGTTCAAGAAAGCCTTAACATCAGAATTTATGCACCTTTTGAATTCTTCAACAAGCATGAGCTGCCTTAGCTTTGCATGATCAGAACCTACTTTCCTTGAAGAACACCATCTATCAAATAGTTGCTCTTTTGTTCTAGCAAACTCAACATGGGTCTGGTCATGTTCTTTTCTACAGTCTCTAAATTTCTGCCTGTATGCCTCAGGGACCAGCTCATAAGCCTTAAGGACAAATTCCTTTACTGTATCATAATCTGAGCTTTGCTCAAGAGAAAGCTGAGTGTAAATTTCTCGAGCTTTACCAATTACAACACTTTGCAAAAGCAAGGTCCAGTGCTCCCTTGGCCATTTCAAGTTTTCTGCCACCTTCTCAAAATGTAAGAAATATTTGTCAACCTCTTTTTCTTGAAATGGAGGAACGAGACGAATGTGTTTTGTGACATCAAATACTGTACTAGTAGCCAAAGGCAAAGATTTTGATTTTGATTTGTCATTAAGTTCAATTTCCTTCATTCTTAACTGAAATTGCCTTTCTCTTTCTTTTTCTTCAATTTCAAATTTAAATTTTTCTTTTTCAATTTCAAGCCTTTCTTCTCTTTCTAATTTTTCTTTTTCTAACTCAATTTTTTCTCGTTCTAATTCTCTTTGTTTTTCCTTCTCTCGTTCTTCCATTTCTAACTTTTGTTTATGCATTCTTTCTTCCCGTTCTAAAGTTTCCAATCTTATTCTTTCTTCCCTTTCGGCCTTTTCTGCCTTATTCTTTCTTCATACTCAAATTTTAGTTTTTCCATCTCAATTTGTCTTTTGATTTCTAGTTCCCTCAACTGCAAGTCAGTCTGAGTGACTAGAATCTGAGAAGTAGCCGAGGAATCAAAAATTTCCTCGTCAACAAAAAACTGAATCAAAATGTTCTTAATTTCATGTTTTAACATGGAAGTCTTGATATTTGACAACCCATAATGATCAGCTATGTCTAAGAGGTCACTCTTTTTGGCCTTATCTAACAGCTCCTGAGAAGGCGCAGCAATAAAGTCACTTAGTTTGAATAACATGGTTGCTTTTTGCTGGCTTTAGCTATTTAAACAGCAAACAGTGAAGATACTTTAGAATTTTAAATAAATTTGGTGCACAAGAAATTTCAATCCCGGACTCGAGCCCCCAATTCTGTTACGTGCCAGGCGTAACTAGAAGATTAAGGAAACCAACAAGTTGGTTAGCCAGCAACAAGCTTTGTTTAAAATTTAACAAATCTATTTAGAAGTGATTTAACCAGTAATTACATGTGAAACAATCAAAAGCATATATACAATCAAACAAAAATGAATGTACAATACCTTTCAAGATGTTAATTCCCTTAAAGAATGTCTGAATGTCCCTCAGAATTTTTTAACACAAGTCTGTATCAGTTTCTGATCCCAAGAATTAAAGTTTGTTTCAAAATAGCACTATGTCCCAATCCAGAATCGAATATCACAAAGTAATCCAAGAATAAGTTTAAATTCCAGTAAGATAGATTTTGACTTCTTAATAGTAACAGTACCCAAAGATTGTCCTTATGAAAATTTGTAGCCCTTATATAGCACTGAGGAACATTCAGGATTCTTCCAGCAAATTCTATGATATCATATACTAAAAATAACAAGTTGTTTACCAAAATTTAATCTTCTGGAATATTCTAGAGAGGCCATTATCCTTCCAGAAAATTCCACAATACTCTTTTGACAAAAAAAAAAAAAAATTCCAGAAGATTCTACATCTTTGGTTCTTCCAGATTTTTCCGGACTTTTCCGTCAAAGAACAATCTGAAATTTCTAGAAAATTCTGAAGTAAACAACCTGTTTATGTCCAATATCTGGGACACTAAAAGTAAATAATTGCTAAGGACAACAAGTTAACATCATATGTATAACATCATACTTTCCTGGGCATACTCCCTTGGGAAGTTTACCAGTACTGAATGCACATCTTTCAACAAGTAACTGTCATACGTAACAATTATGAATACTGGCAGATCCAGGGCACACATTCCATATTTTTATCCACATTATTCATTTATCAGTTAGTCGTGTACTGGAAAAAATTCTAGTCTTTGTATCGATAACCCCGTTGAATGTTGCAAAATCACAGTAATTTTCTTTAGTAGCTCCATGTTGCCAAATCTATAGGGTCACTAAAGAGGCTTAAGTAACCGAAACCGCGGTATGGCTCACCCCTTTCTCATTAATACGTTCACTGTTCTTATAGGTGTTCAATTTTATTTTTATCTCACCTGAGCCGAAGGCTCACAGGTGAGCTTATAGTATACCCATGCTCCGGCGTCCGTCCGTCGTCCGTCGTCTGTCGTCCGTCGTCCACAATTTCAAAGATCTTCTCCTCTGAAACCGCTTGGCCAATCAAAGCCAAACTTCGTATGGAGCATCCTTATGAAGGGGGAACAAAAGTATATATAAATGGTCCAGGTCACATGACCAAGGTGGCCGCCATGGCTATAAATAGCAAAAACCTTTAAAAATCTTCTTCTCCAAAACCAGTGGGCCGATTTCCACGTAACTTGGTATGTAGCATCGGGGACGCAGGCCCATCATAATTTATATAAATCATGACCCTAGGATTACCTTGACCTATTTTACGGCAATGTCAACTTAGGTCGCCAATGCATTTGAATGGGAAAAAATGGTAAAATGCTATTTAATGAGTAAAACTTACTGGGAATAGGCAAATGGACAGAAGATTAATGTTAACGGAATTTTTTAGCCCCTGGGGGGTTGTCTGCCCCTGTCCCGGGGCTGTATACATGTATATTTCCATAATAATGAAACAGACATCTTCTCCCCTGAAACCGCTTGGCCACTCAAAGCCAAACTTCATATGGAGCATCCTTGGGAAGGGGGAAAGAAAGTTTATATAAATGGTCAAGGTCACATGACCAAGATGGCCGCCATGGCTATAAATATAAAAAACCTTTAAAAATCTTCTTCTCAAGAACCAGAAGGCCAATGATTTTGAAACTTGGTGTGAAGCATCAGGCAATGGAGCTCTACAAAGTTTATATAAATCATGACCCTGGGATGACTTTGACCTTTTTTATGGCAAGGTCAACTTAGGTCACCCATGCATTTGAATGGGAAAAATAGGAAAATTTCATTTAATGGCAGAAAACTTGCTAGGAATGAGCAAATGGACAGAAAATTTATGTTTATGAAAATATTTTGGGCCCAGTGGTTGTCTGCCCCTGCCCCGGGGCTATATACATGTATATGTCCATAATATTCAAACATCTTCTTCTCTGAAACCGCTTGGCCAATCAAAGCCAAACTTTATGCGGAGCATCCTTAGAAAGAGGGAATAAAAGTTTGCATAAATGGTCAAGGTCACATGACCAAGATGGCCGCCATGGCTATAGATAGCAAAAACCTTTGAAAATCTTCGTCTCCAGAACCAGAAGGCCTATGATTTTGAAACTTGGCATGAAGCAGCAGGCAATGGAGCTCTACAAAGTTTATATAAAACATGACCCTGGGATGACCTTGACCTATTTTACGGCAAGGTCAACTTAGTTCACTAATGCATTCGAATGGGAAAAAATAGTAAAATGGAATTAAATGGAGGAAACTTGCTGGGAGTATGCAAATAGACAGAAAATTTATGTTTATGGGAAAAAATTTGACCCCAGGAGGTTGTCTGCCCCTGCCCTGGGGCTATATACATGTATATGACCATAATATTCAAACATCTACTTCTCTGAAACCGCTATACCAATAAAAGCCAAACTTTAAGTGGAGCATTGTTAGGAAGAGGGAATGAAAATTTATATAAAAGGTCAAGGTCACATGACCAAGATGGCTGCCATGGCTATAAATAGCAAAAACCTTTAAAAATCGTTTTCTCCAGAACCAGAAGGCCTATGATTTTGAAACTTTGCATGAAGCATCAGGCAATTAAGCTTTATAAAGTATATATAATTCATGACCCTGGGCTGACCTTGACCCATTTTATGGCAAGGTCAACTTAAGTCACATATCCCAGATCTCAGGTGAGCGTTTATAGGACCATTGGTCCTCTGGTTATTTGCTGTTACTGCAACTAGTGTTGTGTCGTGTGACGGCCCAAAAAGTCATCCATAGTGCAGATTATATTTTCCTTTTGGTACTTTGAGATCAGCAAGGGGTTTCTGCGAAATCAGAAAAATATCGGTCTAAATTCATTTTCTAACCAAAGTTTAATACATTTAGCCCAATTTCGATAATGCTAGTCTTTGTATCGACTACCCTGTTGAAAGTTGCAAAATCAAAGTAAATCACTCTGGCTTCATGTTGCCAAATCTATAGGGTCAGTAGCCGAAACAACGATATGTCCCAACCCGATCTCATTAATATATTCACTGCCCTTAAAGGATCTCGGTTTTAATTTCATTTGAAAGTATTCGCTATCACATTCAATAGCAGTGCATGGACAGACAGACACTTCAGCAATTTGGTGTTGGTGACAATATAATGACGCCATTCAAATATGATAATATCTTAGTTTGATGATAATTGCTGGATAGAATTTACATGCATTTACCTATATTGCAATTAAAATAGAAGAGTGAATGGAAAAAGTAACTTATACAAGTATTATAAAGTATTTTATAAAGAAAAACACTGCCAGTTGAGCGATTTCATAAGCGCATGAAACATTTGAAAGGTGGATCTGGTCACTACTCGTCTTGTATCAATGCTTGTTTCTCAGACATCTCAGTTGATTTCAGCGCTACTGTCGGGCGGTTTAGAATGCGGCCCTGAAACAAATACATGTAGCAGATAATGAACATGATGAAAATTGTTGCCATCAGGAGAACATGTCCGTGTACTAAATACCCCCTTAAACCCCACTTTTGCATAGTAAAACTGGGGTATGCAGGGGTATACCTATTTTTCTTATTTTTGCTCCGAAACATAGATTGTGGGTACTCGTTAGGACCGCCTTGCCAAAGCGGTTCTAACGTGTACCCACAATCTATCTTTTGATCAAAAATAAGAAAAAAATATAAAAAAAAATTCAGCTTAAAATTCTCAGTTTTTAAAGCTGGCAAGTTTCCGTAATGCATACAGGGTTTCTTCAGTGCCATACTTGTAACTGTGAGAGATGACAGTTGCACTAACTCAGGCTGCCTAGTTTCATACTTGTAACTGTGAGAGATGACAGTTGCACTAACTCAGGCTGCCTATTTATAAAAAACTCTTCCTGGTGGAAAACGGCGCTATCCAATATATCTATAGACAATTAACGATAACAAACGTAGAAATAGTACACGTATTTTATACACCGGGAGCTAATTTGACCTACCTTGCAACCCCCCCCCCCCCCTCCCTCCAGGAAATTTTCATAGGCGCCAAATCGTTCATTAGGACCCCAGAAATGCAAAGATTTTTTGTCCTCAAAGAAAAACTTGTTTGCACTATGGAAAAAAAAAACATTGCCCTTTCATCCAATGGTAAGTAATATAAGATATCTAATTTGCATATTCATGAAGTTTAATTAAAACATTAAAAATGACAGAAAAATCGTTTAAATCCGTAAATAAACTAATTTGAAGCCCAAACTGATTGTATATGAATATTTTTGTGAGAACACCATACTCTTTAGAATCATACTAGGGATGGATGTGAAAACCATGTAATTTTACATCATGCAAATGTGTGCATTGTTGAGGACAATATTTTAAGGCATTGAGGTGGGTCCCTCTGACCACACTGGCAGTCATGAAAATAGGTTTCAGGGATACAAGATAGATCTTATAACCCAGCCAAAACCTTGCAATTGCTCTAGTTAATGCCTAGTTTTCCTCGATTCTCGATATTGTTTATCAAGATTCATGAATATGCAAATGAGATAATTTTCATTTTTCGCCCATGACATCAAAACATTTGTCATATGATAAATACTGGTACAATAACAAAGTGTCACAATGATAGTTTGAGCCTCAAATTAGTTTATTTATGGATTTTTAACGATTTAATGTTTTCATTAAAATTCATGAATATGCAAATTAGGTATCATATACTACTAACCATAGGACGAAAGGGCATTGTCAAAGCTTATGCATTATTCCATAGTGCAAACAAGTTTTTCTTTGAATTTTTTGCATTTCTGGGGTCCCAATGAATGAATTGGCACCCATGAAAAATTGTCCTGGTGTGTCAAATAAGCTCTCGGGGTATAAGCCATGGCTCTTTAACTTTAGAGGATAACCCCTTTTGATAAAGTGGTATTGTGAAAACATAATTTTTAATTATTGACCTGCAAAGCAGTGATTGGTACATGTAGATCTTCTTGAGACAAGGATGACACCATTTACATCACTTACCCAGAAGCTATTTTACCGAATAAAGACATTTTTAAATGACATAATATTTAAAATTTAAATGTCGATCTGGGTACGCGTAGACACTGGGTTAAGTGTTTCAAAGATTTAAGCATGATTGTCACTGTAAACCGTGAAGCGAAACCATTATACATCTGCCATATAGTAAAATCGGATAAAAAAAAAGCATGACATAAAATAGCATAGAATAGAATAAGATATTTAAGGATTGAAATTCAGATTTTAGCTTTCACTGGATGATGAAAAACATTAGGCTGTTTTAATGTCTGTGAAGCCCGAAGGGCTTCTCGGAGACATTAAAACAGCTAATGTTTTTCATCATCTAGTGAAAGCTAAAATCTGAATTTCAATACTTATATTTACATTTTATATTATCAATTAAGTATCAGATTTTTAATTGCGCATATCACCGCTCATTTTCATGTTATATGACATTAAATCCGACTTAACGTAATTTTGGAACAGCAAAAACGTCAAAGTTTCGCGCCTAACGTCATGGCGATACGCGACCAACGTCACGGCAACAAGAGTAAACAAACAACGTCACTGGCTGGTTTTGACGTCGTCCCGCCCATAGGCATGGCCTCTAGATCACGTGACTTAATGTTTTTCATTGGGAAATGAAGAACATCAAGAAAGATACTTTCATCTAGGGCGATTGCAATAAAAATGTAAATATAATAGAATAAAACAAAATGAAATGAAATAAAATAAAATAAAAGGCGACATACCTTTCTTGTGTCGTAGATGTTTAGACAAACTCCACACACGGAATAGACACAGAGATACCCAAGTAGCAACAGAAATACATATAACCACTGTTTATCGTCGTACATTTTCCTGCGAATTATTCAGCTGGCTACTGAGATAATGACATCACGAAAACATGTCCGTGTACTGGGGTATGCGGGGGTATACCTATTTTTCTTATTTTTGCTCCAAAACATAGATTGTGGGTACTCGTTAGAACCGCCTCGGCGAGGCGGTTCTAACGTGTACCCACAATCTATGTTTTGAGCAAAAATAAGAAAAATATTAAGAAAATTTCAGCTGAAAATTTTCAAATTTTACAACTTATGAAGTTCAGTATATTGCATGGGCATGTTTTCATAATGGAGGAAAGGTGTAGGATTCTATACAATATGAAAACACGCCAAGGCAATAAACAATAGGAATCAGTTTCAACACTATAATGATAATTTTCTGTTGAATTGGTTTAAAAAGGTACCAGTAGGCAATGATCAGGAAATGGCGCAGTCAGACAGAAATTCCCATTCCACAAATTGAGGGGTGGGAAAAAACTAAAATGACACTTAGGTACTTATACCAAGAAAACATATCGTAAGCAGAGTGAGCAGCTATTCCCCAATAGGCGGCCACTCAGTTACCAGAACTTAACTAAAATATGAAAACGTACATAAGGCCCAAACAGCACACAAATTCGACTCGAAACACAAAACAATTAGAACCACAACATAAGTATCGCCTTGGAACGATCAGTAGTATAAAATTACTGGTGGTGGGGGGGGGGGGGGGTGCTTAAACCGGTTTTACAGGCGCCTTAACCTCACCCTCATCTTCTGCAATGGTTCACAACATTCATTTAGTTGTTCGGTCCTCGAGAGGTTTCACAAGAAGTGGTTCTAACACGTTAACACAAGCAAAAATAGAAAAATGTATACCCTTGTTCATTGCAATGTAAGAGCATAACAGTGTATTTTTGAGTGGATGTACATTGACTGGACATGTTATCTTCTTAAGAATTTGGAATAAAGGGGTATACATTTATCTTTCAAAGTTGACTGGTTTAATGATAAGTATGATCGTACCCACAATCTATGTTAAGGGCAAAAATAAGAAAAATATCAAAAATTTTCAGCTGAAAATTTGCAATATTTTCTATTTTTATCAAAGCTCAAAAATTTTCTGTTCATTGCATGGACAAGTTTTTGTAATGGTGTGTGTTTATTTTATTTACTAGTAAATTTTACCCGTCTCGACGTAGCAGTAAGATGATTGCGGCGATGAAGACAAATAAGATACCCACATACACACACACTCACACAATCTCAAATAAGACATACACAGAGGAAAAGAGAAAAAAAATGACAAATTTGACCTTTGACCTCGATGACCTTGACCTTTCAAAAAATGAAACCCTCAAGCTAATATCCGGGGCCGCCCTCCACCTTCCCTCCAAGTTTGGTGAAGATCGGCCCAAGGACCTGGGAGGAACAAACAAAAAAACAACATAAATTTGACCTTTGACCCAATTGGACCCATAAATCTTAATCAGGAATCAACCCGTGTACACTCACCAACTTTCATGCAAATCAGACCAAGGACTGCCGTGTTACAGAAATTTGACCTTTGACCTCGATGACCTTGACCTTTAAAAAATGAACCCTTCGGCTAAAATCCAGGGCCTCCCTCAACCTTCCCACCAAGTTTGGTGAAGATTGGCCCAAGGACCTGGGAGAAACAGAAAAAAAAAACATAAATTTGACCTTTGACCTCGATGACCTTTGTCCCAATTGGACCCATAAATCTTAATCAGGGATCAACCTGTATACACTCACCAAGTTTTATGTAAATCGGACCAAGGACTGCTGAGATATAGAAATTTGACATTTGACCTCTATGACCTTGACCTTTAATAAATGAATCCCTCGAGCTAATATCCGGAAATTCGGTGAAGATCGGCCCAAGGACCTGGGAGAAGTAGGGGAACAAACAGAAAAAGAAACATGACCAACAGAAAAAAACCATAAATTTGACCTTTGACCTCGATGACCTTTGACCCAATTGGACCCATAAATCTTAATCAGGGATCAACCTGTATACACTCAGCAAGTTTCATGCAAATCGGACCAAGGACTGCTGAGATACAGAAATTTGACCTTTGACCTCGATGACCTTGTCCTTTTAAATAATTAACCCATCGAGCTAATATCCGGGGCCGCCCTGTATACACTCACCAAGTTTCATGCAAATCGGACTATGGACTGCCGAGATACAGAAATTTGACCTTTGACCTCGATGATATTGACCTTTGGAAAAATGAACCCCTCCAGCTAATATCTTGGGCCGCCCTCAACCTTCCCACCAAGTTTGGTGAAGATTGGCCCAAGGACCTGGGAGGAACAAACAGAAAAAACCCATAAATTTGACCTTTGACCTCGATGACCTTTGACCCAATTGGACCCATAAATCTTAATCAGGGATCAACCTGTACACACTCACCAAGTTTTATGTAAATCGGACCAAGGACTGCTGAGATATAGAAATTTGATCTTTGACCTCGATGACCTTGACCTTAAATAAATGAATCCCTCGAGCTAATATCCGGAAGTTCGTTGAAGATCGGCCCAAGGACCTGGGAGAAGTAGGGGAACAAACAGAAAAAAACATGACCAACAGAAAAAACCCGATAAATTTGATCTTTGACCTCGATGACCTTTGACGCAATTGGACCCATAAATCTTAATCAGGGATCAACCTGTATACACTCAGCAATTTTCATGCAAATCGGACCAAGGACTGCTGAGATACAGAAATTTGACCTTTGACCTCGATGACCTTGACCTTTTAAATCCATCGAGCTAATATCCGGGGCCGCCCTGTATACACTCACCAAGTTTCATGCAAATCGGACCAAGGACTGCCGAGATACAGAAATTTGACCTTTGACATCGATGACCTTGACCTTTGGAAAAATGAACCCCTCGAGCTAATATCTGGGGCCGCCCTCAACCTTCCCACCAAGTTTGGTGAAGATCGGCCCAAGGACCTGGGAGGAGTAGGGGAACAAACAGAGAAAAAAAAACAAATTTGACCTTTGACCTTGATGACCTTGACCTTTCAAATAATGAACCCCTCAAGGTCATATCCGGGGCCGCCCTCCACCTTCCCTCCAAGTTTGGTGAAGATCGGCCCAAGGACCTGGGAGGAGTAGGGGAACAAACAAACAAACAAACAGACAAACGTTGCTCAAATTATAGTATGATTCTAATGTAGTTATAGCTTACATTATTTTTTATATACTTCATTTTTTATATACTTCTGTGTCTGTAGAGCTGATCGCTGCACAGCTGATCAGCGCCTTTGTTTTCGCCTAATTGATTGTAAAATGTCTTTACTTTCTAAATCTGAAATTTCAAGGTACTAGCCTTTTTTATGACTATACAGGTCGCTTTGTGCCAGCCCTAGTCGGAAACCCAATTTTTTCTCATGCAAAGGCTCATTAGTGACTTACCCATCGAACTGGGCCAAGATCTTCCCTATTGCATAACTAGTGACTCCTCCACTCGCGTGTAACATGAAAGCAGCGATTCCGTTACCCGTACCCACATATTTCAGTGGAACAATCATAGCAATGGATGGCCACATGCTGATCTGAAATCATCTACATGTAGTTGCCTCGTAAAAGCCCTCAAGATGTCTAGCTATATATACGGCTACGTACCCTCGCGGACCATTCTATCAGGAAATCATGTGCATGAAAAGTATACCCCCTCGAACCACACTTTTATATAGCAAAACTGGGGTTTGCAGGGGTATGCCTATTTTCTTATTTTTGCTTCAAACATAGATTGTGGGTACTCAATAGAACCGCCTCACCTAGAACCGCCTCGGTGAGGCGGTTCTAACGTGTAGCCACAATTAATGTTTTGAGCAAACATATTACAAGTATCAAACTTTTTCCAATGAAATTTTCAGTTTTTATCAGGCTGAAAAATTTGTCTGTATATTGCATGGGCAAGTTTTCGTAATGCACTACATATTACCAACGTCAGACAGACAAAGAATAGACTTGATTATTAAGAAATATATAGATGAATTGTATAATTAAGTAATACAAAAGGTAGCGAGAATATTCATCATGCAGCCCAGTTAAGGAAGATGATTTTTTTCAAAGATAACGACATTGCAAAGCCAGCTCCCTTTTTGCCAATTGATTGATACATTAATGTAATAATGATGATTGTGTATTTTACCGTATGCAGAGAAAACAAAATCCCCAGAATAATGTACCAAACCACTGGGCTGACGCTTGTAAATATGATCAGAGGAAGTACGGGAATGGACAGCAGTCCTGCAAACAGCGCCAGTACCGCCCTTAAACCAATACGCTCCTGAAAAATAAGTGTTCAAATTCATTTAAGTACATGTCAACCTCTTTATAAAACGCCTCGCTATAACACGCTTTTGGATATACAATTAACACAGATGATTACTGGATCCGAATAGTGTTATGAAGAGGTTCATTAGTAAAAATTCTGGAGAACTTGCTGAATATTGAGGTTTGTCAACATAACGCCTGTTGCCATAGATGACGTGATTGTCAAACTACGTGCTACATCATTAAAGAGAAATGATACGAGTATGTTAAATACATGATCATACATGTACTTCGGTTTACATTTTCCTATACTTAAGTTGAAACACTCTGACCGTGCCGGTCTACCTTAAGTGGTCAACATTAGGAAAACTTGAGCATGCAATATTCAGAGATTTTTTTCAGAAGTAAAATTGAAAACTTCATTGAAAAAAAAGAAGATATTTTTGCTCAAAACATGCATTGTGGGTACACGTTAGAATCGCCTCGCCGAGGCGGTTCTAACGAGCTGACGAGTACCCACAATGTATGTTTTGGATCAAAAATAAGAAAATTAGGTATATCCCTGCAAACCCCAGTTTTTAGCCCACCTGAGCCGAAGGCTCACAAGGTGAGCTTATAGGATGGCCATGCTCCGGCGTCCGTCCGTCGTCCGTCGTCTGTCGTCCGTCGTCGTCCGTCCACAATTTCAAAGATCTTCTCCTCTGAAACCGCTGGGTCAATCAAAGCCAAACTTCATGTGGAGCATCCATAGGAAGGGGGAACGAAAGTTTATATAAATGGTCCAGGTCACATAACCAAGATGGCCGCTATGCCCATATATGGTACAAACCATAAAAAATCGTCTTCTCCGTAACTGGTGGACCGATTTCAAAGAAACTTGGTATGTAGCATTGGGGACTCTGGCCAGCATAGTTTGTATGAATCATGACCTTCGGTTGACCTTGGCCTATTTTATGGCAAGGTCAATTTTGGTTACATAGGCTTTTCAATGGAAAAAAGTGAAAGTGTTGGATTTTTCAAGAAGTTTTGAAGCCTGTGACCTGAAAGTTGGTAGATACAGACAACATGTTAAGCCAATGAAGTGTTGTGAGTATTAAAGGTCAAGGTCATTTCTTGACCTTGGCCAAAGGTCAGTTACAAATTAAATGTTAAACTTAATTTTCTCAGTAACCGCTTGACCAATCCAAGCCATGTTTTATAGGTAGTATCTTTGGGATGGGGGAACGAAAGTTTATATGAATGGTCAAGGTCGCATGACCAAGATGGCCGCCATGGCTATAAATAGCAAAAACCTTTAAAAATCTTCTTCTCCAGAACCAGAAGGCCTACGATTTTTAAACTTGGCATGAAGCATCAGGTAGGGGGGGGGAGCTATACAAAGTTTATATAAATCATGACCCTGGGATGACCTTGACCTATTTTAAGGCAATGTCAACATAGGTCACCCATGCATTTGAATGGGGAAAATTGTCAAAATGTCATTTGAAGGGAAAAAACTGTATGGAAATGGGCAAATGGACTGAAGGTTTATGATCCTGAAAAAATTGGACCCCAGGGGCAGGTCTGTCCCCACCCTGGGGCAATATACCATAATATTCAAAGATCTTCTTCTCTGAAACCGCTTGACCAATCAAAGCCAAACCTCATGTGGAGCATTCTTGGGAAGGGAGAATGAAAGTTTATATAAATGATCAAGGTCACATGACCAAGATGGCCACCATGGCTATAAATAGCAAAAACCTTTAAAGATCTTCTCCAGAACCAGAATGCCTATGATTTTGAAACTTGGCATGAAGCATCAGGCAATGGAGCTCTAAAAAGTTTATATAAATCATGACCTTGGGATGACCTTGATCTATTTTATGGCAAGGTCAACATAGATTGCCTTTGCATTTGAATGGGGAAATTAAGTAAAATGTTATTAAAAGGGGGGGGGGACTTGCTGGGAGTATGCAAATAGACAGAAGATTTATGGTTATGAAAAAAAAATGTTCTCAGGGGGTTGTCTGCCCCTGTCTCGGGGCTATATTCATGTATATGACCATAATATTCAAACATCTTCTCTGAAACCGCTTGGCCAATCAAAGCCAAACATTTAGTTGAGCATCGTTAGGAAAGGGGAGTGAAAGTTAATATAAATGGTCCAGGTCACATAACCAAGATGGCCGCCATGGCGATAAATAGTAAAAACCATTATGAATCTTCTTCTTCAGAATCGGAAGACCTACGATTTTGAAACTTGGCCTGAAGCATCAATGAATACAGCTCTACAAAGTTTGTATAAATCATGACCCTAGGATGGCCTTGACCTATTTTACGGCAAGTTCAGCTTAGGACCAGGTTGCATATCCCAGTTCTCAGGTGAGCGTTTACAGGACCATTGGTCCTCTTGTTTCTATGTGGGGTTTAAGGGGGGATACATCTTACATGTAATCCTAATCAAGTTTTGTAAACAACAGAAAAAGAGAACCTACTTGTTTCCCAGTGCCGTGTGAAATTGTTTACCATGATATAATTGTATTGTTGAAAACATTTGAAGCAGTCCGATCAACGCAAGTCTATGTCAAAGGTAAACCGGCACGGTGAACGAAATTGCACTATACTAGTTTTTCCGTGTACCTACGTATATCTGCCCACTGATCGGACAGAAGACAAGAGAAATGTCGTAGAAAATTCCATTAATATTAGAAGCAGTAGTTTTATCGAAACCATATATATCTTCCAACATTTTGCTATAAAAAATAAAGATGTATTCTTTAGTTGTAGGGTACATTGTAAGCAAATAATACTGTATACAATATATGTCGTTTAAGCAACAATTGGTGATTAAATTTACGATGTATAATAAATTTTAAACGATTCTTTGAACCAACTGGTCACAGAAAGTTTATAATCAATAGACAGAGAGATTTTCAGTGATCATGACACCCGATGTAATATAGGAAAATCATGTGAAACTTAAGTTGGTACTTAAATTTTTTTACTACCGTTGTTTCAGATGATGATTAAAATCCAATCTACCTGCCGTTGGATATGAACCCGTTGAAGTAGCAGGAAAATGAAGCCAGCATCATACACACCAACCAGAAAGACCCTGGAAATGTGCGGATGTCCCCAAGAGCCTAGAAAATTAAAAACATCGAACGCACCCGTCACCTGTTTTTGACTTGCATGAAGTGCTTGTCATGTTGATGATTAAATCACCAAGTTGTATGTTCATTCTGCTATAACAATGGCAAACCATTCATCTTTTTTAATTCAGTTTAACGTCCCTTTCAAGATTATTTCTCAGCTCATATGAGACGGGTCAATCAGTAGGTGGGGCGAAAACGGGAGAACCCCGAGAAAAACCACCTGACACACCCGCAAGCAGAACTTGGCTTGTATCACATGTGGCCAGAGCGGGGCTCGAACCCACACCAGACACAGCGTTGAGATGATCGAATGGTTAAGTGCGATAATGAAATATCAGCGCTCTTAACCACTCGGCCACGGGGGCCGCCAAACCATTCATTAGAAGAAAAAAAAAATAGCCAGTTGTACACAGCGTGTCATACAGTTTATTTTTCTCAGCGGCACATTATATATATACACTGTGTGGAAAATAGAGTGAATGCGGGAAGAACATTTTACTGCCATGTTATAATTCCTAATCTGGGACATATAAAGTGAAAGCAAAATATACTTATGTCCAATGAAAACGTACAACTCTTCCGATGTTCTTAATTGCGGGATATCAAAACATAGTCCACATATGATGTTTACTTATGCTATTTAGGTTGAATACAATGTTTCTATGCCAAAATTTCACCCTTCCGCTACCGTTTATACGATACGTCAGACTACAAATTGCGTTTAATCAATTTTACGTCAGTAAACTATGACTGAGCCAGGAATCTCAGAAATGTGTTTCCGGTATACGAGTAGGTTTACGAACTATTCGCCACCTACTAAACCACTACATCGCATCAGAAAACGCGGTAAAAACGCTTTACGCGTCACTATGCACGCATCAAAAACGCAATGTCTTGCAAATTCGGACAAAAACGTTCACCAATGGTTTCTTTCACACAGTTATTCCAAAAACGGTTTATTTTGGGAACACGAATCTAAATATATGCAAAACGTCACCGAAATCCTTTTCTAGAATGACGTTTGAAAACTAACGTCAATTTTAAGCTCCTCTTCAGTTGTTTCCTGTGATTGCGCTTCAGAAATTTCATTGCGTTTTGAATGTCTCTGTTATTATGCGGTGGTCAAAAGGTTGTTTATGACGTCAAGAATTGCACGTTTGACGTTTGCGAAGCACACTGGCTTTCGAATTCTTAATGTTTCGACATTATGTATCTTCTAGATGCGAGTCGATGCCAGACTGAAAATTTCTGCACGTCTGGCACATTCGAATATTGGTTTTGTGACTTTCTTTGGTTGCCTTAACATCGGAGCATCACTTATCAGACAGATTTGCGACCTTGTCATAATTTGAACAGGCTATCACAGTTCTGAAATAGAAATATGAAATATAGAATTTGAAATATTCAGTCAAAAACAAAATGTTTACACTTTTGTAGGTGGTACGTTTTCATTGGACATTAGTATATATACAAATAAGAGCTGTCGCAGGACAGCGAGCTCGACTGCTTCTGACCTTTTGTCAAACCCGACCGGTAACCCAAAGCATTATGCTCATTCATCTCTTTGCCTTGATGCAATAAGGCAAAATCACTGAACCATGAAAGTTACCGATAACTACCTAAGATTTAAAGGTCTCACTCATACTGTGAAAGAAGTGTGTTCATATACCAACTGAGTGCCAAGATACAAGGCAAAATCACTGAACCGTGAAATTAGGTCACACTGACCTATAAGTACTTCGGGGTCAAAGGTCTAGTCATACTTACTCATAATGTGAAAGACATGATCATATACCCATTGAGTGTTGAGATATAAAGCAAAATCACTGAACCATGAAATTAGGTCATAGTGACCTATAAGTATGTTTGGGTTAAAGGTCTGGTCATACTCATTCATAATCAGAAAGAAGTAAGAAAAAATACCAACTGAGTGTCGAGATATAAGGCAAAGTCACTGAACCATGAAATTAGGTCACAGTGACCCAGGAATACTTTACGGTCAAAGGTCTTGTCATACGCAAACATATAGTGAAAGAAGTATGTTCATATACCAATTGAGTGCCGAGATATAAGGGAAAATCACTGAACCGTTAAATTAGGTCATAATGGCCTAGGACTACTGTAGGGTCAAAATCCTAGTCATACGCAAACATAGTGTGAAAGAAGTTTGTTCATGAACCAATTGAGTGCCGAGATATAAGGCAAAATCCCTGAACCATGAAATTAGGTCACAGTGACCTATAAGTATGCTAGTCAGACTCATTCATACTCTGAAAGAATACCAACTGAGTGTCGAGATATAAGGCAAAAATCACTAAACCATGAAATTAGGTTACAGTGTCCTAGGAATACTTCAGGGTCAAAGGTCTTGTCATACGCAAACATATAGTGAAAACAGTATGTTCATATACCAATTGAGTGCCGAGATATAAGGCATAATCACTGAACCGTGAAATTAGGTCATAATGACCTAGGACTACTTTAGGGTCAAAGGTCTTGTCATAGGCAAACATAATGTGAAAGAAGTTTGTTCATAAACCAATTGAGTGCCGAGATATAAGGCAAAATCACTGAACCGTGAAATTAGGTCACAGTGTATTGGGGTCAAAGGTCTGGTCATACTCATAATCTGAAAGAAGTATGAAAATATACTAATTGAGTGTCAAGATATAAGGCAAAATCACTGAACCGTGAAATTACGTCACAGTGACCTATAAGTATATTGGGGTCAAGGGCCTGGTCATACTCACTCATAATCTGATAGAAGCAAGAAAATATATTAATTGAGTGTCAAGATATAAGGCAAATCACTGAACCATGGAAAGTATAGGGGAATTCAATATTCGAGCACCAAAGGCCTGTTTACAGTTAAAATCAAAGACAACCCAAATCTGTTTCAACATCGGACTTCAAAGAGTATGTAATCCCTTTGTAGTAAAAAATGAACTAGGTTAACCTCAGGACAGCAGCATCAGTGAGCATAGAAGTAGCCAATAATAGGCTGCTAAATCTGGAAGATAAACCTAAGTCCCGCCCATATATTTTGTGTGACAGCAGCTGG
Source organism: Rugalucina vietnamica (assembly GCA_964017185.1). Taxonomy (NCBI): domain Eukaryota; kingdom Metazoa; phylum Mollusca; class Bivalvia; order Lucinida; family Lucinidae; genus Rugalucina; species Rugalucina vietnamica. The sequence goes on along the minus strand of OZ024873.1, from coordinate 72,643,445 downwards.
TCAGTTGAACAGTGGTAAAATCAATTAAATATTTACATGCTTCAAAATATTTAGTCCTCCTATAATTAGATCAAATTGCAAGATTAAATGTTGCTCTTATCTGTTATAATGTGCTTTTGTACCTATCAACAAAACACATATTTCATGTACTAAACTGAAATAAATTCAGCCTCTGACAAGTGAAAATACAATTTAATCAGAGGTTAGGTAGTTGTTCCTTCAGTGGTGGCAGGTAGGCGGAGCTAAGCTTGCCCTAAGTAGATGGCTATTTAGCTAAATCATTTGTACTGAAACTGAACTGTTATATTGGTGCTATTTTGGGAATATCAAATTCTTTCATCTTATGATGAGACATCATCCAGGTGTTATGTCAGAAAACCACAAGAGGTGCTCGAATATTGAATTCCCCTGTAGGTCAACCAACCCATACCGTCATGACACACAAATCAGTATCGCAAAGTCAAAAGATGAATGACCAACCATCTTCCTAAGTTGTTTCTATTAAGAAATAAAAAGAAAAAAAAATCAGGGAGTTCTAGATTTTGACCTCTAGCCCCCCCCCCTGACTCTGACCCAGAGGTCCGATGTCATGGAGCCTAAAGTGTATGAAGCATGAATGCTTTATGATAAGTTTTTGTCAAGATATGGACGTCATGTAAAAGTTACACAGCAGTACATCTATTTTTTACAGTGTGCTAGTTTTAACCTCTAGCCCCACCCCCATGCATGGATCCAGAGATCCGATTCCATGAAGTGAAACTCAACCCTTCAGGGTACCTATGGTCCGAGTATGAAATCCCCCTGATAAAAGGTTTTCAAGATATAGACTTCTTGAATACTATATCACAGAAAAGACATTATTATTAATGGTGTTCTAGATTTTAACCTCTACCCCCACCCCCTGGCATGGACCCAGAAATCTGATGCCATGGAATGAAAGCCGACCCTACAGGGTGTCAATGGCCCAAGTATCAATGCTTTCTGATGAGTGGTTGTCAAGATATGGACTTCTAGAAAATTTTAACGCAAGAATGGCCATTTTTAAAGGTGTTCTAGATTTTAACCTCCAGCCCCACCCCCTGGCCTGGACCCAGGGGCCCGATGCTATGGAATGAAAGCTAACCCTACAGGGTATCTATGGTCCAAGTATGAATGCTGTCTGATGAGTGGATGTCAAGATATGGACTTCTAGAAAACTTTAACGCAAGTGTGACGCGCATGGACGACCGGGGTGGCTGCATATGCACTTCGTGGAGTCGAGCTAATGATGATTTTACCGATTTAGCCGTTGTTTTCACTTCGACGAGGTGAAGTTTCTTGGAACCATACCAGTCCAATAGGGTAAGGAAAATCGCAGAAATAACACATGTGAAACATAGTGAACTACCTGTATTAGAATGAGTTAAAAGTCAACAAATAAAAGAGTACTAATATAAGGCTAGTTTTTTGGGGGAAATTTTAAGTTTACGCTTGTGTAAATGAAAATGTAAAAGTAAAACTGTGGTTCAATTTAATTCGTTTTTGGAAATGAAATACCAATTTAAAACACTTATCAGTGTACTATTTTACAACCAACATAGAACATTCTATTTGGCATCAATGGATAAAAAGGTCTGACTTAGAACTTTCCAAAAATAAGATAAAATAATACGAGTATGGACGTCAAAATTGCATTTCCTCTATCAGATGAGTCGACTCTTAATATGAGAGAGAGAAAAATCAGAAAAATATATAAGTATCAAAGTTTGTAGTCATGATAGTTTGTTGAGAACCGAACCTACCTATCCAAAGAGCTGTTTCAAGACCATACTTCAGAGAAATGTGTGACGTCACCAGGAAGTTGAGCACACTTCCAAGTCTGATAACGCTCACGACAACTCCAAACGATAAAGCTAGCTTGTCTCGAAACCATACAGCCAACACACGGTCTTGCACAACTGGAATTGTACATGTGAAAAGTTGGTACATGTGTTAATGTTGCTTTGCAGATCGTTACGCTAATATCTAGCGTACAGGATATTTGTAGATACTGGAAGTATCATCATACTGGTTAAAATGGCTAAATGTGATTCTATTCTTGTATATGTCAAACATTGAACAGTAAACCATTATTTGCATGATTTTAGTGGAAAACAGAACACTCATAATGAGCCATCCTGTCTGTGTTTACGTGTGTAATATCTGTCTTAGGTTTAGTGAATCGTTTTGTTGTTATACGGTTCATTGCTCATTTGCTTTCTTGTTCATTTTAATGTCAGTGCAGGTAATATGTTACATATGATATTGGTAACAATCGCTGGAGGACGAAGTGGTGGTAACCTATCAGGAAATAGCAACTATGCGATCTGGGCTGAGGTTATAAAACTTTTTTCAAGCTTAGCTCAGCTGAGCATAAAACTTCAATTGCTCTTAAATGTGGAAATAGCCGAAATTAGTGGAAAATTCAGGTTCAGTAGTCAACAACTAGTAATTTATCCAGCTCATAAATGTTAAAATGCCAACAATTGTTGGCATTTTAACATTTATGAGCAGGATAAATTTTAGTCTCAGCTGAGCTGAGCATGAAGAGTTTAATAACCTCAGGGTCTGATCTTGTATTTTAACTACCGGCATTTCTTATTTGGTTTCCATTGATTCTGATGGCGCAAGTAAGTCATTTTCCATGCTTACTTTTCGGCATCGAGAATGTCAACATAAATGAAGACAAATCAGCCTGTGCGTGAGAAAACCAACAATTTGAGTTCCGACCAGGTCCGACACAAACCTGATGGCTAGAGGCTGGAAATTTCGGATTTAGAAAGTAGAGGAATTGTACTATCCGTGTAGCGAAAACAAAGGCGTGATCAGCTTCGCAGCTACTGCGAAGCTGATCTGCGCCTTTGTTTTCGCCTATGCAGATTGTTGGTTTTCCCATGTGGCGGCTCAAATCAGAATATGCTGAAAGTGTACGTGAAATTGCGTTGGCCCTTTAGATTAAATAATTTTAATTTTAATACTGCTTACGTCTAGTAGTACCCGTAGCTGCACCAATGAAGAGTCGCCCCACCATCATAAGAATGAACATGGACTCAGACCCTCGAAATCCAGGGGACACCGCCATGGTGAACAGGACAGACCCAATCACTCCAAAACCACTGCTGATAAGACTGGACGCTGAAAACACGTGTTTTTCGTGTTGTCAACAATGTTTAGACATATTGCAATTAAACTACAAAAAGGACCGTTTGCTTTAACTCATTTAAGCCTGGTGTCCATTTTATGGGACATAGGCAAACATCATAGCCCCAGATGTGACGCCGCAGAACGCGGCGTCCGATCTGGGGCTATTCTGTTTGCTTATTGCATTTATAAGTAAACAAACGTCATCTCATAATATCATTTTCAACTTACATAATTGTTCCACAAACACCTATCAATATAGAACTAAATCATAATGCTCTGTGATAATTCAAGTTTTGTTTGATATATGATGTTAAGTACTTTAAATAATACAATTTTGAATAACAGCAGTCAAAGATTTTGATAGGTTTACATGATGCGTTATTTTACATCATTATGACGCCAAGTTCAATCCTTGTGTAAATGTTTGGTACCACTGAATCACAAATGTATGGCTTTATTTTTAAACCCTTCAATTAATAGAGTGTTTCAGCTTTCAAAACTTATTTGGTGTAGGTGAATATGCATTTTCATTCAAGCGTCCTCCCTAAAAAGCAAAGTATCAAAATAAGCTTGACGCCGTTGTAATCCAATACGGACGTCAAGAAACGCGTATACAACTTTACGTAAATATTGTGAAAATGCTTTTTCCAATTCTATTTAGAACGTTGGTGGTTTTTATGCCAAACAAAACTTGAATTATTGTAGATCATTTTGATATAGATTTTAATAATGTATATGTATATGCTACAAAAAGGACCGTTTGCTTTAACTCATTTAATAATGTAATAATGTATATGCTGCCGCAACAAAATAGTGAAGGTTGAAATGGTACCATATATTCTGGACCACCCTGTATATGTTGCTGTGATTTCTTAAAAAATAAGTCGAGTTTTATTTTAAGTAATGCACAAAATGATCAAAATGGTGTGCTCAATAATTTCAAGACTTCGTCGATGAACAATACATAAAACAATTTGAGCCTTCGCATGAGAAAACCAACAATGTGCATAGGCGAAAACAAAGGCAGTAACTGCGAAGCTGATCAGCGCCTTTGTTTTCGCTACACGGGTAGTACAATTCCTCTTCTTTCTAAATCTAAAATTTCCAGCCTCTAGCCATCTTCTGTGTTTGTACAGGCCAGTTTGTGTCGGACCTGGTCGGAAACAAACATTGTTTTCTCCCGCAGAGGCTCATCTAAATTCTCTCTAACGGTACCTCTGTTTCCTATTCTATCCACTATAATACCAGCAGGAACCGTCAAAACAGCATTCCTGAAAGTATTTGAGCCTTCGTATAATAAAACCAACAATTTTGGGTTTCGACCAGGTCCGACCAAAACTGACCTGTACAGTCACAGAAGATGGTTAGAAGCTTGAAATTTGGGATTTAAGAAGAGGGATTGTACTGCACAGCTGATCTGCGTCTTTGTTTTCGCACTATTCACCTTTACAAGTCGTGATAAATTTCTTAGACTAAAATGACCATTTGCATTCAGACTGTTGTATGTACTTGTCAAAATCATTTCAGTGAAGTCAGGTTAAGCTTTCATATCAGCGATGACCGCGCAGATTCGGAACTAATGTCAGAATCCTGCTATTGCTAGAATCCTGCCACTGGTCGGAAACCCTGAAAAGGCTTGGATGTAGGGGCGAAATTTTTGGTATGAATATTAGCCTTGAGCGGTTTACCATGATGTAAGACATGTTAATCTCGTACTTACGTCCAAAAGAACATAACATATAGCTGGTTGTATCTGTCTGGGCCGAGACCGAGGCATTCCGAACAGCACGTAAGGTTAGTTATGTTACTTGACCCAGTACAATTGTTCTAAATTGATAGAGAAACACACCATATTTATTTATTTATTTATTTATTTATTTATTTATTTATTTATTTATTTATATACCCCTTTAATTATTTAACCAATGTAGGTCAGTCACTGGACATTCAGAAAATAGTGATAAAGGCTGGTAATTACAATGCATTTTATGGTATTTAGAGATTATTTTAAAAGGAATACAATAAAAACAGAAAAAACAAAAGCTTGTTAGTAATGCAATAATTCAAATGCAAAGTCTCAACTGTAGAAAAACGAAAATTACAGCCATTGTCTGCCTCTTGGAAATTAATGGGACAGAAAATATAGGGTTTTAGTGATCATTGTCTTTTTTATATTTTTGAAATCTTGATACCGCTACATGGGAATCAATGCATACCAATAAAGCTATATCATCAGTTTACTTCATTTACCACAAAACAGTTTTTAAAATTGTTCTGAGATTAAAGAAATGCATTTGGAACTGCAACTTGCAGTTTTGCCAGCATCACGCAAATTTCATTAACAATTGCATATATCCTGCAAGCTGTTGTCTTATGCTATGTATGGTCCCCAAATCATGCACTTGGTAACTTCTACCAACAATGTGTAAGTTCATTTTTATTTCTAAAGTTCGAAAAATTGACCATATAAGCACATCTACATCTACATTGCATACCTTGTTCATCTGAAGACCTCACAATTAACAGCCATTATTGCAAAAGGGATGTTATGTTATATGGCACAGATTTTATTTATGTAGGCATGTAGTAATATCATAAAAATGAATGCTGAAAACATTGTTAAAATATACAATTTATCCATATAATTTCTTATACTACTGAAAATTCATTTTCTTTAATCAAATCAACTTCAAAATATATACCCTTTTACTTCACCGCCTACTACGGAATAGTCCATGTTAACCTTGAACTTAGGTGCTTATCTTATGAATGACTATTATACTAATTAATATAGAGAATTATTTATCACATGAATACTTATTACTTGAATAATTAACGCCTAGAAAAAAATCTCTGTATAGTGATTGTGCATTTTAGCAGTGTGTAGTTTACCTGTTTGTCCTGTAGCTGTGACTGTAGTGCGCTTGGAATGTCTTTGAAAAAATAGATACCAAAGACTAGAAAACAATCGAACACTAAGATTAGATACCTTCCCGACCCTGGAAAGAAAAAAAATCATGCCATTATGATACTAAAGGGTGTTAAGAAAGTTCGTTCTCGGCCGCAATTTATCACATGATTTGAAAGCATCTGATAGACAAGAACAAATTAAATGACGCATTTTTCATTGCTCTGTTCATTACGAAAACTTGCCCATGCAATAAACAGATATTTTTTTAGCTTAAAAATTTGAAAATTTTCAGCTGAAAAATTTTGATATTTTTCTTATTTTTTGCACAAAACATAGATTGTGGGTACACGTTAGAACCGCCTCGGCGAGGCGGTTCTAACGTGTACCCACAATCTATGTTTTAGAGCAAAAATAAGAAAAATAGGTATACCCCTGAATACCCCAGTTTTGCTATATAAAAGTGGGGTATAAGGGAGTATACATTGCACGGACATGTTTTCCTGATGTGTTTTCTCAGATACAAAATAGCAGTTGGAACGCTGTCTTACATCGAGTTGTTTCACAGATGTATATTTTCTAAAGACACTATATCTCAGAACTTCGGGAATGATTCGATTTTTATTTATTTATTTTTTATTTTTTTTTTTTTGTAAAAATTATAAAAAAAAAAATGACACTTTATTTTTCTCTACAGGTTTATAATTGAAGACATCCCAAAACTATTATAAATCGCGAATAACTAGTCCATTTATTTATTGTATTATCTAGGATTTTACGCATTGGTGTTGATATTTTCTATTATACTCTATCCCACCTTTGTGTAAAAGTTCAAGGGATCAAAATGGGCGCCACTGTTTGATAGTCATTTTATCCATAATTAGGCATCTGATTTAAAACTTCATTGCTTTTGTCTTTTCATATACATCCAAATTAAAGTCTGGTTTTCTCATTTTTTATTTTCGAAACATCGATCAGGAAATCAATTTTTGTGCGGAACGAACTTTCTTAATACCCTGTAGCACGTCTTTGAAATAGAATCCCTACAATTTTAGGAACAGTGTAGCATTTGAAACAGATTGTCAATTCTTTCAATAATCTTTGTTATGCCCCTATCACACTACGACAAATTGTCTCACGAATCGTCACGAATTGACATTTTTTTTTACCATTTTTTCGATTCGTAGCTGAAACGTAATCGATTCGTGAAGTTCTTAACTAATTCTTACAGTTCTTAGTAAGTTCTTGCGAATCGTGAGTCAGTAAAAAAATCGTGGCCAAAATTTTAAACTGTTCAAAACTTTGGTCCCGAATTTTCGACCAAAACAAATCGCATTTAATTCGCAACTAAGTCGTAGTGCATTCCGTGACGTCGTAACTGAATCTTATCTTATTCGGATGCATTCGTTACTCTTTCGGGAATTCCGGAGCTTGTCATCCAACTACGAATTGACAACGAATCCTTTACGAATGTCGCGAATACACACCGACGCAGATACGAAATAGGGAAGAACTATCTACGAATTCACATCAATATGAGAATCAACCAAGAGTCTCACGAATGAATCACGACTTAACTACGAGTTTGTTAGAAGCTGGAGATTAATGGAATTTAATATGGAAATATATCACGAATGTTAGCCGACTGCAATGGAACGCGCCACGAAGTCCACGAATCTTACAACAGAAATATAACTAAAAAAGGTACACCAAAGGACAGGAGAAAGATACATAGGAAAGCAATGTATCATTTAGGGTGCGACAGATGGCAGTTCTGTTGAAGAGAAGCTACTTCTTTACTCCTGAGAGAATCCAGCCTCAGAGGTGAAAAGCGTTGCAGGGATAAAGCTACAGTCGGGTACTCAGAGATGGGTGATTATGTTGTAATTTATGAACCAGCGTTTCCCAAGCATCATCGAATGAGTGTTGGGGGACATAGCCGATAAAAAATAGCATAAGAAAGTGGCCATCGTCATTTATTTAATTTGAAACTGACTTTCAATCAGGTGTATTATAACTATTATAACTATCTTGAGAAAAAATCTCACGAATTGTCAAGAACAGCTACGAATATTTTTTATTCGCACATGTTATCGTCATACTCGCAATTGATTCGTAACTGATTCTCGAACTTTCGCGCAGCATATCCTCAATAGATAATTGTAAATCGTCAAGAATTCTTGCCAAGTTCGTGTGATTGCAGCGAATTCAGCCGAGTCTGCCGCATTTTCGTAACGCTATCGTGTCTGTGTCCTAACAGATTCGTAAGCAATTTCGAATAAATGTAAAAAGTTCACGAAATTCCACGAATCTTAAAATTCATCGATTCGTGGCAATTCGTGTAGTTTGGATTCGTAGTCTGATAGGGGCATTAAGAAACATCAACTAAAACTGTGTTAATTAATGGGCTATCCGCAATGGTCAGAATTATTTATCATTTATATTTGAATTGCTTTTTCATCAATTTACGAATATTGCCGAAGGAGGGTACGATATAATAATTTTACTTACATTTGGTCGTATCTGCACTTCTTTCTTGATCGCTCATTTGATTTTCGTACATACATTTAAGTCAAAGTAAACAATGACCTATTCGTGTTGCAAACAATTGCACTGAATATGAAATGATGCTTCAAAGATAGCGCAACATCTTAAGATAACTATAATATATCACTAAAGTAACTACAGCAAGACACTTTGCTAATATCATTGTACTAGAAAGACTACACGCGGGACTGTCAGATCAGCGTAAACTTGAAAGTCGTGATTTCGGTAGCTTAAAAAGGTGACAGTTATAAGATGCGTTGTAAATATGTCACAGGGACGGAAAAAGAACGTGTGTTAGGCGACTAAGTCGGAAATGCGCTTAAGTAGGAAAAAGTTACGACTATCTAGGAAAACGTCCGTCAGGCGCTTAAGTGGGAAATGCGACTAAGTGGGAAATGCGACTAAGTGGGAAAACAACTAACCAACTTGGAAAAGTTAATACGAGTCGGACTTATAATAGTATGGGGGATAAGGGAAAAATCGTTCAAAATGTGATAAAAGTATGAAACTTGGCACAATACCTCCTTTGACCACTTGATTTTAGAAAATGCCGGGACACAAGTGATAGGACAAAAATTGTGGCGGCCATCTTGAATTTCAAAATGGCCGTCAATAAGAAGGTGTCAAGTGAATAATTTGGCTCTCAGACTACATAGAGACATGATTTAAATGTCATTTTATATGTTTTGGCGCACGAGGAAGCCAGAACAATGAAGACAAAACCATTATGTTACATGTTTGTGTATGAAAATTCTCTACAGAGGGTATTTCGTCTAAATAAAGCCACCGTAAAGATGAACATTGAGGTGTAATCTTTAACAAAACATTTCTACGGTTAAACATGTTAAAGATGACACTAAAACAACTATATATTAATTTTGCTGAAACCTGGACAGAGTAATTACTTGACATTGAATAATTCAAGTATATGTATGCCCATTGAAACGTATCCAATACGTTTTTTATTGATAACAGGTTGCCGCGCAGTTGCAGAGCTCTGTGCATGGAGTGAAACAGACATGCATTTGCATGGCCGCCGACATGCTTTTCTTTGCAACCACATTTGACAAGCTCTTTACACACTTTGGCTGCTTCTGGAAGTGACGTCCAGGACGGAGAATTGTGCTTTTCTTCCAGCCCCATTCTCCAAGACTCGGTAACTCCTGATTCGCAACGAGGGTCTGTCCCCAACAGTACCCCGCTTGATACACTGCACGTTTGACATGCTCTTTCAGAGCAGCCTCAGTTGGAGGTATGCGATCTATTTGCCTTCCGTGGCAAACGACAATTTTCTACTGTGTGCTCTGACTTGTTCTGTCATAAAGCAGAATCACGAACCTCTGCAGATGTTTCATAGTCTCGTCCGACAGTGAAAGTGGCATATTGCCGAGATCATAACCCCTGGGAACCGACTACAACATCAGTGTCTACAGTCCTAATCATAATTCTGCGATTACCCTGTTTTGCACAATGAAGAGCATGAATGCTTAGTAGAGTGTCGGAGTCTAAGTGATTACATGGGGCAATACCAGCGCCTATTACACTGTACTCTTGCTGCATTAAACTGTTTTCTTGGGGTTGGTTAAACCGATACGCAATCTGTAAGATAGTTGTACAACTCTGTTTTGTTTTCATCAACCCGAAGAAAGCTTTGCCAGTTCTTTGGAGTTGTGCTTTTCACAATGATTCGACAACCTGAACCGCGCTTTTCCCTTGTGAAACTTCTAGGGCTTCCCTCGATGAAACAGTCCCAAACAACACCCAAGCGTACTTCCGATGTCTGCAGTAGATTGACCAGATATGGTATGAACACAACTTCAGCGCAGTCACCAGAAGTTGTAGTAGAAGCTTTCGGTTCAAGAATATTCACAACCACAGACCCATCAGCAATTTTGCCTCAACCCTGGCATATCTTTCTGTGGTACTGTAATAAGGCTTTCAAGACACCCCCTTAGATCAGACTTTGCATCATGTCTTAGATCTCCCATGTCTGAAAGTGGTGGGGGCATTCCCTGATTTTTATGTCGGAAAAATTCACCCGTATCTCCATCTCTTGATTGACATGATATATACGCTACATTCTGCTGAAAAACTCGTAATTATTCTTCAAAGATTTGATTTCATGGGCTGTTCTGGACTTCTTAGTTTGCTGCGTTTTCCTGAACAGGGAGACATTGTTTTTAGGAATGATGTTTGAAATCAGAACCGATCTTTGCTTCAACATTTCATCTACATACATCTCATACTGTGACTGAGCAATTGTCTGAACCAACAGTCGTTTCACCCATAACCTCCTTTGAATCTAAGGTAACCAGATCCTGACTACCTTCATTGAAGGGATTTCCTCATTCCACAAAGGCTGATATCATTGCCTTGATGTGACTTACAAATTGTGCTTGAACTGAGGGCCATAAACCATGATGATGTGAGCCTTTTGCAGGCGGTGGGTTTTCAAAGTCCCCAATAATGAGGGCGATCTCTGGGCCAGCCATCCATTATATCAATGGATTATCAGTAATCCCGATTACACCACAATCTCTTTTTATTAAATCATCCATCTCTTCATGGGCCTGATTCATTGTCTTGTGGTGGCTTCTGTACAATGAAGTTGCCTTTGACGCTGACGGCACAGTTTGGTTTTCTTTAAGCAGAATCATATCTTTGGTATGAATTGATATGTCACGGTTACGTGGCATGTTAACCGCGACATACCTGTCACTTTGCGTTCGTATGTACGACGTGTGACGTATGGACGGCGTATTGTACCTGCCACGTACGTGCTACAGATTTTTAAGTGCACACATGAAAAACGTAGCAATTCGGTGTATGAGGAGTATGTGCTACGTATCGAGGAGTATGAGCTATGTATGCTCACGTATGTACGACGTACGCGTGACGTTTCTTTCGTATCTTAATACGCCGTAGATACGGGAGTCGATATGTTATAGTGTCGCAGAGGATAAAGTGTTGTCTGTCTATTTTCTCATGATACGGCTTATTTCAAAGTGTTTACCTCACGTGTGCAGAATCCTCTTGAGAATACTAATTAGCAAAGACTGACATATGTCATGTATTAGAACTTAAAGTTGAACTTTGGTCTGGGCTGGCTTGGTCTCAAGTGTTATGTCACCAATTTAATTGTTACATCATTTTACATAATCGGACCAGGTTAGGCTAGGGTAGGCCAGGCTACAGATTAGAACATGCCCTCCAGGATCTATCATTTTACACTGTTTTGACATTGGGATTTTTTATTTCTTAACATAAACAGTCAAGCAGGTTTGCTAGTTTTAGTTGTTGCTACAGCTATGGCCATGTCGGGACGCTGTCCCCATTGTCACTATTAACTACCATACGAACATATGTCAGTACAAGTAAACGTATCATTCTAAGCATCCACTCAGTCTGGTAAGAGACTTCACTGGCTTAAATGGGTTTGTCTATGACATTAAAATTCTTTATTCAAACAGAAAACTATATTCAGAAACTTGATAGGCAACTGGGCTGATATTGAGTAATCCCTGAAATCTAAATGTCACTCTGTTGATTTTGGCTTGCAGTGACACATACCGTTTTGGTAGCTACAAATGTATGAAGTGTTACGTGGCTTTCCTACATTCACTGAGCCAAATAAACTTATTTAATACATTTCTTGAATCAGAACACATAAATCGGAATTGAAATCGAGTCAAAAACACAAACAGAATTCAAGATATTGTCATATTTGTATTTTTTATGGCGGCCATCTTGAAATCCAAGATGGCCGCCACAAAAATGCTCATATCACTTGTGTCCCGGTCTGTTTTGATTTATAATCAAATAATGAAGCTTTGTGCCAAATTTCACACTTTTATCACAATTTGAACGATTTTCATGAAAATCCCTACTTACCGACTGTACTATAATTGCAACTTGTTAAATACATTAATATAGGATATCAATACGCCGTGTCTTGAGAAAACCTGTCTTAAAGATTTTTCAACCATATCCAACACAAACCTGAGAACATGTCGCCGCGAAATTTTGAGAATTTACAATGCGAAAATATCGCGGCACGTGGACAATTGCCGTACGAATGTCGTACGAACATTCGTACGACAGTCGCGCGACAGTCTTGAGAATACATGCGAACATCCCGCGAGGAAATAACGAAAAGACGAAAACAAAAAAAAAACAAAAACGAAATAACGAAAAGACGCCACGCGAAAAGACGAAACAACGAAAAGACGAAATAACGAAAAGACGAAATAACGAAAACAGGCACTAGAAAAGACGCCATTATGATGGCTACAAAATTGCGTTCTTTTGCATGGCGTTGTTTCGTCTTTTTGTGCAGCAATTTCGTTATTTCGACTTTTCGCGTAGCGTTATTTCGTCTTTTTGCGCGGCGTTATTTTGTCTTTTCGTCTTTTCGCGCGGCGTTATTTCGTCTTTTTGCATGGCGTTATTTCGTCTTTTCGCGTGGCGTTATATCGCTGCAAAATATCAATGGCACTAACAAGCCACCATAAACAAGCCACCATACGCGAGTATATGGCGAGAAATTAAAACTAGGCGACATTCGTATGAATGTCGAGAGACACGCTCACGAATGTCTCGCGACTGTCGAACGAATGAAAATGAAACTAAAGCTACATTCATGGGAGATTCACAAGACAAACTCACAAATGTCTCGCGATTGTTATACAACAGTCGCGCGATTATCGTGCGACTGTCACGAGATATAAAATTAGACCGAAATTCGCGAATTGGTCACATAAACGCCCATTCAATGAGACTGCAACGTGGAAGTTGCATTTATATCGTTAATCTTTGTCGCGAAATAGTCCCGAAATAATCTCCATTTGTCGCTTTCCAGTGATATAGGGGCTCCTACTTTATGATCAGAGGCTCCTACTTTATGATCAACGCGCCGTCTTTGTAATAAAGGTTGTAACGTCGCTAAGCTGCACACAGTACTTGTGATATAGGAGAGGTAACTGTAGGACATGATCCTGTACTTGTGATATAGGGGATGTACCGGTAGTGCAAGGACCAGTTATTGCGATATTAGGGCCGTAACAGTAGGACAGGATCCAGTGCTTGTGATATGGGAGAGGTAACTGTAGGACAGGGTATTGTCTGTAGGACAGGTACTTGTGATATAGGGGATATACCAGTAGGACAGTGTCCAGTTCTTTTTTGTGAGTTAGGGGATGTACAGGAAGGTAAGGGTACAGTTTTAGGGATATAGTGGCATTTGCGGTAGGACAATGACCCGTACTTGTGATACAGGGGAGGTATCTGTAGGACCAGTACTTGTGATATAGGGGATGTACCGGTAGGATAAAGATTAGTACTGGCGATATAGGGGAGGTAACCGTCGGACAATGTCCAGTACTTGTGATTTAGGGGATGTACTTGTAGGGCAGGTCCCAGTTCTTTTGATGAGGGGATGTTGCGGTAGGATTCTGATACGGGGGATGTACCGGTAGAACATAGTCCAGAACTTGTGATATAGGGGAAGTACTTATGATATAGGGGATATACCGGAAGGGCAGGGGCCAGTACTTGTGATACAAGGGAGATAACTTTAGGACGGGGTCCATTACTTTTTATGTAGGGGAGGTAACTGTAGGACAGGTTCCAGTACTTGTGATATTGTGGAGGTTACTGTTGGACAGGGACCAGTACTTGTAATATAGGGGAGATAATAATTTTAGGACAGGGACCAGTACTTGTGATATAGTGGAGGTCGATGTTGGACAGGGACCAGTACTTGTGACCAGTTCTGAAGGACAGGGACCAGTACTTGTGGTATGGGGGGGGGGGGGGTAACTGTTGGACAGGGACCCGTTCTTGTGATTTAGGGGAGGTAACTGTAGGACAGTGTTCAGTACTTGCATACAACTTCATTACTTTCTCCCGCACACAAAACTTGAACTGTATAAACGCAAAACAACAGTAGAAAAATAAAGGATCTTGTATCTTTGAATGGGCAGAGAATAGAAAGGAAAGTCAAAATGGATGGTGGCGGATTTTATGTGAAATTATACATGATAAGCAGTTCTGCTTTTCCGATTGTTTACATCAATAAATATCAGCCAAACACCAATTATCAGCTTACCGCTGGCTTATCGCCTGCGAATTGTGTGTAACCGACAAAAACCTGTATTGGGGGTTAATGCTGGCGTCATACCTAGCCGATTTTGGCACACGATGATATGAAATTTTGAATTTTGCCCGATTTTCGTCACGAATTTGGTAAAAAGGCCAATTTTGAACCGAAGCATGTACGAAGCCTGTCGATGGTCACAAGATGGACACACCAATATAACACGAATATACCCGAAGCACTCACGAAACATATACGAAGTTGTAGTTTTGCAAACGATGTTGATGCGCGTAGTACAGGAAGGTTTCACGACATCGTGAGGTGTAAAATGTCCCGAAGGCATTAATAATGCAGGCGTCACACCTAGCCGATTTTAACACCCGATGGACACACGATTATGAAAAGTTTCAATTTCGGCGGGGATCGTGAAGACATCGGGCCATTCGTGAGTGCATTGTTACCCATCGTATGTCCATCGGGAGACTTTTTAAGCCATCGGCATCACCATCGCGAGCGGCACCAAAATCTTTGACATGCCAAAAAAATACAGGAAGGACACACGATGGTTCAATTTCGTGTTGAATTCGCGAGTGCATCGTGGCCTTCGCAAAGCCATCGTGAGGCCATCATATGACATCGGGACTACATCGTACTTCTGTCGTGTGATCATCGACACCATCGGCTAAGTTTTGCTACACGAAGGCAATACGATGGAGACGCGATGCTGCCCGATTGTGTTACGAAGGCAACACGACATCGTATAGCCCTCGCAACGCCATCGTATAAGCATCGTATCTAACAAAAATTAGAACACGATGGCATCCCGACGGAAACACGATATTAACCAAAACTGCATTTTCTGCGTTTCCAATATACATGTATCCCAAGGTAACGTTGACATACAAAAATCAGCATCCACACACACGCGGCCTTTTTCTCAGAAAATCTTAAGTTCAGTACTGTTGATTCTGTTCTGACAAAAATCATGGTGTATTTCGAAGACAAGACAAACAGGAAAAGAAGACTGCAGCACTGCTTCTTTACACGCAACTGGAACATGATAAAATCATCTTGCAGGAGCAACACCATCTCTTACAGGTATTTGATTTGTTTATTATTATGTTGTCTTTCCAGCAACACTCTGTTTTCTTTCTAGTAGAGCAGTACCCACTGCAGTTTTCGACAAACGAGTCTTTATCTACATCTACTATAAACTCAAGAACAGTTTTGTGTCAGTTTGATGCGAAAGATAGATTGAAATACTACCAAACTGTCACCGAGAAATTTGAACAGTGTTGTAAAGTAACTGACAATACAGTCATGGTGTAATTTGTACCGTGGACGTCAACAACGAAATCATACAAATGAAATACAATGTACCTTCTCAAAAGAGACCATGTTTGCACGCGAATGAAAAGGTCTCGTTCAATCTCCCGCCTACAATATAAACACCGTGTATATTATGGATTGGAGTTTTGGAGTGGAACCTTGGGTGGAGATGACAGGCGCAATCTTCTTCCCACGCCCTCTTCCTGGTTTCGGTAGCATTTCCAATTTTATTTTGTAAAGAAAGAAACTGACAAAGCTGATGTTTTCCCAACATCACTTTTTAGTCTCATTAATTGATTTTTACATAACATCGGGAAGTGTCGTTATGCCTTCAGGACACTTTCGGGAATACATTTTACACCTCACGATGGCTTCACGATGGCTTCACGACATCGTCAAGCCTTCGCATAACATTCGCATCAACATCGTATGCAAAACTACCACATCGTGTATCGTTCGTGACTGCATCGGGTATAATCGTGTGTCCATCGTGTGTCATCGTGTGTCCATCGGTAGGCTTCGTACATGCTTCGACTCAACATTGGCTTTTTACCAAATTCGTGACGAAAATCGCGCGAAATTGAAAATTTCATATTCGTGTGGCCATCGTGTGTCAAAATCGGCTAGGTATGACGCCACCTTAAACATGACTTCACGATGCTATGTAAAAACCAAATGTTGATACCAGATACCAAGAACAAAAAGGTACAAGTAGGCAATAATCATGAAATGGCGCAATCAGAAAGAAACTCCAACTCCACAAACTGGGGGGTGAGAAAAAAACTAAAATGACACTTAGGTAATTATACCAAGAAGACATGTCGTAAGCCGAGTGAGCAGCAATTCCCCCTATAGGCAGCCACTCAGAAACCTGAACTGAACTAAAAATTATGAAAACGTACATAAGGCGCAAACAGTACAAAAATTCGACTCTAAAACACAAAACAATTAGAACCACTACGGAAGTATCGCCTTAGAACGATCAGTAATATAAAATTACTGGGGGGCTTAACCCGGTTTTACAGGCGCCTAACCTCACCTTCATCTTCTGGAGTGGTTCACAACATTTAGTTAGTTGTTCGGTCCTTGTGGTGAATCTCTAACTAGCCAATGAAGCATCAAGGACAAACGAATAAATCATGATACTCTTCTTGATGAATTAAAATGAGGACTCGACAGACTAAGTAAGCTGCCCGACGATGGAGATCCCTGGGCAGCTTTGTCAGTTTCTCTCTTCTAAAATTAGAATTGGAAATGCCAACTAAACCAGGAAGAGGGCATTGGAAGAAGATTGCACTTCACTCCAAAGTTTCTTCCAAGGTTCAACTCCGGGCCAAGAATCCACTACTCTACAAGAAAAAAGGGACAAGTAGGCGACGATCAGAAAAAATGCGCAATCAGAAAACGATTCCCACTCCAAAAACCGAGGCGGGAAAAAACCAAACTAACAATAAGGTACTTATACCATGAAAACATTTCGTAAGACGAATGGGCAGCTACATGTGTGTATTTTTCCAATAGGTGGCCACTCAGTTACCTAATCTTAACTGAAATATGATAACATAACATAAGGCGTCAACAACACAAAAAAATCTTAAAACACCAAGAAATAAAACAATAAGAACCACCACAGAAGTATCGCCTTAGAACGATCAGTAAAACCGGGTGCTGCTTGAAAGAAACATGTAAGAGATCTTGTTGCTCCTGCATGATGTTTTTATTACATGTATCATGCAGTGCTGACGTCTTCTTCTTACTGATTGTCTTGTCCTCGAAATACGCAATGATTTTTGTCAGAATAGAACCAAAAGTACCCATTAAGATTTTCTGAGAAAAAGGCTGTGTGGACGCTGATTTTTGTAAATCCACGTTACCGTGTGAAATATTGAAATGCAGAAAGAACAGTTTTGGTTAATAACGTGTACCCATCGAGATGCCATCGTGTTCTTAATTGTTCAGATACGATGATTATGCGATGGCGTTGCGAGGGCCATACGATGTCGTGTTGCCATCGTAGCACAATCGGGGAACATCGCGTCTCAAAACTCGTGTAGCAAAACTTAGCCGATGGTGCCGATGATCACACGACAGAAAAGCGATGTAGTCCCAATTTGATAAGATGACCTTGCGATGGCTTTGCGGAGGTCAACTTGAGATGTCTATGCGAATTCAACATGAAATTGAACCTTCGTGTGTCCTTCGGACATTTTTTGGCATGTCAACGATTTTGGTGTCGCTCGCGAAGGTGCTGCCGAAGGCTTTAAAAATCTCCCGACGGACATACGATGGGTAAAGATGCACTCACGAATAGCCCGACGTCTTCATTTGAAAATTTCCATTATCGTGTGTCCATCGTCGGCTAGGTGTAGCGCCTACATGAAGGAATTTTCACTGTTGCAATTCGAAGTTTCGACAATTGTTTTTTGCCATAATACCACACAAGCGAAATGCACAACCTACACAGTAGCAGCAAACACATTTAATGCTGCACAAGCTGAACTTTGTTCGACTTTTCATCATGAAAACATGTCCGTATAAAGCGTACCCCATATACCCCACGTTTATATAGCTAAACTTGGGTATGCAGGGGTATACCTATTTTCCTTGTTTTTACTTCAAAACAGAGGTTGTGGGTACTCGTTAGATCGAACCGCCTCGTGGTTCCAGCGTGTACCTACAACCTATGTTTTGAGCAAAAATAATGAAAAAATATAAAAATTTGTCCGACAAAATTTTCAATTTTACAGCTGAAAATATCTCTGTACATTGCATGGGCAAGTTGTCGTAATGTATTTATTTCTTAATAATAGACATGACTTTATTACATATAAACCATTTGTTACCACGGGCCAGGGCGGACAATAATAATAATATCAATTCTCGTGTTGCACCCCCCCCCCGCCCCCAACAAATTAATGCTTAGTATTTATTTAGGCATTTCATGGTAATAAGCGGTTGGGTGTATGTTTGATGCAGTGGCTACTATCCATGAAACTTAGGTTCCGGCCAAAATGTTGAGTGGGATATTAATCAATCGTTGAGCACGAACAAACGAAAATGACTGGGCTTCTGGGGTCATAACTCAGCCATCAACCCACGGCTTTCGCACTCTGTTTAAAATTATGCGGTTTGACGACGATTCTGATCAGACTGCATGGGAAGATGATGATTTTTTAACACATGTATCTAGTTAACTTCGACGAAACAATTGTCAGCATCATTTTACTACATGCAACCAAGAACGGAACCATTAAGAAATATCATTATAGAGGCAGATTGAGTATAGATTTTGATCGAACTTGAAACTAAGCAAAGCAGGCACAGGATTATGTGGTTATGTCAACAATTGAAAACATACAAACAAACATTTTACAAGAATCACCCATTACATGACTGAAAGGGGGCAACACATTTGGCACTGTGTATTCTATGGAGTGGAATTCATGGATTGGAGCCATGGAGTAGAGTACTGGAATGGATTCTTGGAGTGGAACTATGAAGTGAAATGAGCCGCCTCGTGGGAAAACCAACAATGTGGTTTCCGAACAGGTCCGACACAAACCGGCCTGTACAAGCACAGAAAAGAGCTAGAAGCTTGAAATTTCGGATTTAAGTAGGAAAGGAACTGTATTATCCGAGTAGCGAAAACAAAGGCGCTGATCAGCTTCGCGGTTACCGCGAAGCTGATCTGCGTCTTTGTTTTCGCATATGCAGATTGTTGGTTTTCCCATGAGGCGGCTCATTTATTCTAGTGGTGAAATTGGTCTCATTTGAACGGGGGCCATAGCGAAACATGTAACAAATGCATTACCCGTATAAGTAATGGAAATGGTTTAATTTCTGTCACTTAAGAAGATTGTGTTAAGTTGCTATGATCGGCCACAACAAGCAACTTGCTTAAACGACGGCATGGTACCCGTAAGTTACCCGTAAGTATTACTGATACAGTTTATGCATTTGTTACACATTTTTGTTTCATTCCAAGGTTCCACTCCCAGAATCTACTCCAATAATCCACTCCATGACTCCACTCCATAAAATACACAGTGCCAACACATTTGCTGCATTTCAAGGTTCCACTCCAAGAATCCACTCCAATACTCCACTCCATGACTCCAATCCAAGACTCCAGTCCATGACGCCACTCTATAAAATACACGTTGCTGCATTATCGCAAAGATGCTGATAACAAGACTATTATTTTGATTTAAGCCGCGGGCGTTAAAAGATGCCTTCGTGATACCCGGTCAGGTAAGACACACAATAGGTTGCACAGCCACAGAAATCTACTAAGCACTCTTGATACTTTGGGATTAGAAAACAAAGAGACGTAGACCTTCTATTTTTGTATTGAAACACACGCACTGATCAGCTGCTCAGCTGATTTATGCTAATATTGTCGCATATACAAAAGTCGATTTTCTCATGACGCGGCTCATATGAAACATTGGAAGGAATTGCCTTAGGGTTTCCTAACGTTTCCTACTTAAGCGCAGTGAACGAATTTCCTAGATAAGCGCAATTTTCTTTCTTCACCTGGACGGTTTTTCCCTACTTAAGCGCATTTCCTACTTAGTCGCCTCACAAACGTGACCTGACCTGGACTCGAACCAAGGGTCTCTCGTTTACCGTGTGAGCACTTTACCACTGAGCTATCGAGCTACATGTTGACCAGTTACACCCCCCCCCCCCCCCCTCCTGCTTATCATTAGATTCGTCCCCGAATCTGCTCGGAACCATGCCGGAACTGCCGAGACAGTCTCTTTCAGGTTGCTGCTCGACCCACCAAATATCACAGGGACGGAAAAAGAAAAAGACCCGACCGGGACTCGAATCCAGGGTCTCGCGCTTACCGTGTGAGCACTCTACCACTAAGCTATCGAGCCACATGTCGACCGGTTACAGATATCTAAAATAGTACAAATATATTTTATTAAACTGTGATATGCCTTGAGTATATACCTATTCACATCAGCTGTTACCTGATTTCACGTGGTTCGCATGAATCAGCATAACCTATACCATCATACATGTACAGTAGATGGAGAAAATGGTTACTGGAACCATTATAATACCGATCATTCCAAAACCTCCAAGTTTGTACCTTATGATTTTTTGGTCCGAGTTGCGTATTATCACCAATATATATATTTGCGGACTGATTTCTTTGCATTTTGTTTTATCAAGTGCATTAATCTTTAACATGATGCCATTGCTAAAAAGCCATACAACCTTCATATCATGCGATCTCTTCGCATTTCAATCACGATTTTGGTTCTCTGTGAACGAGTGAGTGAGTGAGTGAGTTTGTGAGTGAGTGCTTGCGTGCGTGCGTGCTTGCGAGCGAGCGTGTGAGTGAGTGAGTAACCGGGTTCGTGTTTTGGTGGATGGGAGTGCGGAGCTAGCCGGATGAGAGAGTGTGTGGGTGGGGTGGTAAGTAGCGATCAAAGTTCGCCATATGGTTCCGTAAATTAAATATTTAGACCACTGTCTGAAATTATACAATCGAATGTTATAGTATTGGTGAGAGTGAATGTCATTGTGTAAATAGGCAGGTAAGAGTTTTATTGAGTCAATGCTTAAATGAGTTCAGTGGTGGGTAAGTGAATAGGTATCTGCGTGGGTAAGTGAATGAATGAATGAAAGATTGAGTGAGTAAGTGAATAGGTGAGTGGTTGGGTGATTTCACTCCATTTAATACTCAGTTAAGGTAGTTGGAGTACTTTTCAGATTTGTAGTGACTCAGTGACTTTGTGATTAAGTGAATCGGGTTTTTGTATAAGGTGGATGGGTAAGTGATTGATCGAGTACTTTCGAGTGAGTGAGTGGTGAGTGAGTGGTGAGTAAATGAGTGAGTGAGTCTGAATCTGAATAGTTTACTGGTGACACGCCAAATGACATTATTTCACCAGGGGAGAAATTAGTCCCAGAAATTAGTGGGTGAGTGAAGTGACTTTTCGGCAGTTCGTGAACCAAATCAGGACGGTAGTACCGGTTTGTAGTAAAAGGAAGTAGGGACAATCTGTTTCCGGTAAAAAATAAACAAAACAGCGTGAATGATGAGGTCATTTTAAATTATGGATTTACACGTCATATGCCAAAATGTTTAAATGACGAGTTGCACACAGAAGACGTTTCATACCAAAATAACAAGAAATAGCAACGACACTATCTTTGTTTACAGAGAATTGCTGCAAAACTTGGGAAAAGTAAAAGGAGAACTGAAAAGAAGTGGGTGGGGTTAATCAGCTTTGACCTTTCAGGTCGAAATGTAATTATTTGATCTCTTGCTATATGTTATTTCCCTATGTTCAGCCATCTTTTGTGCTTTTGTGATTTTCCTCTGTAGAAACTGGAAGAGATTTCACTCAGCAAAATTAAAGAAGAGCCTCTAGGTGAGAAAAACAGTCTTTGAGCAGTCAAAGTTTCTTACCAGCTGCGACACAATTAAACCTTCCTGTACAGTCAGAGAAGAAAGTTAGGAGTTCGAAATTCTGGCTCTAAGAATTAGGGGAATTTTACTCACTATGTAGTGAAATTGAAGATTCCTGAACAGCTGATCTGCAGCATCCTGGCATCTGCTAGTCATTTGTTTTTGCATATGAAAAAATCCAGTTTTCTCATGATGCAGCTCAGATAATGTTGCATCAGTTTGATTGTGGATATGAAAATGAATTGATTACAATTACTAATTTACTAAATTAGTATGGGGGGTAGCAAGGCAGCAGAAAAGCTTTTAAGTGCCAGGCAGCTAGCGAGGATGACACTGGCAGTTTTTCATGTAATGCACCAGTCATTTGTAACCACTGCCTCTCTCCCCCCCCCCACCTATGGGGAAGGGTGGGGGATAGCGGGGCAAAGTGCAGGGCAATTACTTTCGAGTTTCAGTGCAGGGGAAATGATGGGGCTATGACATTAGGATCCTTACCCCATGGAGAGTTTCTGTTGTGAAGGGCGGGGCAAAGAGTAAAGTTTTGAACTTCAGTTTGCCCCCTGGGGGTGGGGCTCACAGCAGGGCACTGAAAGCTGAAGTCATAATCCCCGCCCTTAGGTGAGGGAGCAGAGGTTACTAATGACCATGATGACTGGTGCATAATATGAGATAGCTTGGTAATTTTTTTTTCTTTTTATCTTTCAGTATACCAGAGTGCACAAAGGATAAATACCACAATTCTCCATGATGCCTGGATCTGGGAAGGCTGGTGCCAGACATTGGCCGCAAGATGTCGGCATTGTGGCCATTGATGTGTATTTCCCTTCACAGTATGTGGACCAATCTGAACTGGAGGACTTTGACACAGTGTCAAAAGGGAAATATACGATAGGTCTTGGACAAGACAAGATGGGGTTCTGTTCTGATAGAGAGGACATCAATTCTTTATGTCTCACCGTTACTCAGGGGATAATGGAAAAGAACAATATTTCATATAATGATATAGGTATTGGTCTAACATCTTGTTTAATTCATACTAGGATGGTGGTGGAAATTATAAATGTCAGACTTAACTGTTTGACTATAATGTGAGCCGTGTCACGCATCAGTATCTGGGAAGCTGATCAGCGCCATTGTTTTTGCTTCACGGATAATGCCATTCCTCTACTCTCTAAATCCGAAATTTCAAGCTTTTAGTCATCTTCTGTAGCTGCACAGACCGGTTCGTGTCAGACATGGTCGGAAGCCCAGAAGACAAGATTTCTCACGTTGCGGCTCATGTGGTACTGTATGTTACAGTCAGTATTGACATTTCACAAAATTATTATTTAAAAGCAGTTTTATAATTTTCTTGCAGGTTTCCTGGAGGTGGGCACGGAAACTTTGCTGGACAAGTCCAAGAGTGTTAAGACAGTTCTGATGCAGCTATTCCAGGATTCTGGTAACACAGATATCGAGGGAATAGACACCAAAAATGCCTGTTACGGAGGAACTGCTGCCCTGTTTAATGCTGTCAACTGGGTTGAATGTAGCTCATGGGATGGTAAGTGATATGTGAGCCACGTCATGAGGAAACGGGATTTTCGCCTGCACAGCTAATCAGCGCCTTTGTTTTTTGCTACATGGATAGTACAATGACTCTTCAAGCTTCTAGCAATCTCCTGTGACTGTTCAGGCCGGTTTGTGTCAGCCCTGGTCGGAAACCCCGAAGACCGGTTTTCTCACGTCAAGGCTCATATATGGGATCTGACTGATATGATAAATTCTTTAATCAGGGTCCTAGTCCAGGACAGGCATAAACTATAAAGCTGTACATACTCAAAATTTTTTGTAGTGATTGTGACAGTCCAATGTTAGGCCTTTAGTGTTAAGAGTATTTCTTGGCTCCTGAGTATGAGCTCTGGTATGTTGATAATTGAACCATGGCATGAGAAAACCAACAATGTGGTATTCGACCAGGTCCAACACAAATCTGGCTGAGCATCCACAGAAGATGGCTAGAGGCTGGAAATTTTTGGATTTAGAAAGTAGAGGCATATAACTGTCCATGTAGTGAAAACAAAGGCGCTAAATGTGGCTGATCGGTGTCTTTGTTTTCCGCTTATGCAATATGTTGGTTTTCTCATGATGCAGCTCATATGTAGTCTTTTTCCCTGTAGACCGAAGACAATCTGACCTATGTAGGCCTAGAACAAAGCTTAAAACTTTGGATATGAGTAAAAGAAAAATTTTCCTATTTCATGTGTAGCGAAACCGAAGGTGCTGATAAGTTCTGCATTTAGGTGATCTGGGCCTTTGCTTATATTTATGTAAAATATCAGGTTTTCCTATAAAGCGGCTCAAATCTTTTTAAGCAGTAGAGTTAAAGCCTGACCAAGTGATTGGGTCAGATTATTTATGTGACAATGATGACATGCAAGACAGACTTCTCTAAAGGCCTTTTGAATATTTCAGTAAACTGTGGTTTGTCCAAACTGTTGGGAGTTTTACTAATGCTTTTTAAAATACCCCTGCTTTGCTGTTAATGAGATTTCTTGTGACAGGTTTCGGGTGAAATACCTGTAAGGTCCTGATGTTCCTTTCTTGAGACATGATAATAAAACATGTGGTACATAGTGTATTTTAAAGCTTGTTTATCTTTGTGACTTTCAGGTTGATATGCCCTGGTTGTAGCCGGTGACATTGTAGTGTACGCCACTGGTAAAGTTTGTTTATCTTTGTGACTTTCAGGTCGGTATGCCCTGGTTGTAGCCGGTGACATTGCAGTGTACGCCACTGGTAAAGTTTGTTTATCTTTGTGACTTTCAGGTCGGTATGCCCTGGTTGTAGCCGGTGACATTGCAGTGTACGCCACTGGTAATGCTAGATGTACGGGTGGTGCAGGGGCAATAGCCATGCTGATAGGACCAAATGCTCCACTTATATTTGACAGAGGTAAGCAGTTGTACAGTATTCTGTTGCATTTATATGTATAGCGCAAAGATTTGCCAACCCAAATCAGAAAGCTCCTCCATAAGACTTGTTCAAAGATTAGTTATAAATCAGATCTAATACTTGGCAGTCTGTTTTCAGCACTTAGAAACAATTTGTCAGCATTGTCAAATAGATGGAATTTTAGGTGAGCTCTTTAGATTTTATGACTTTAATGAGACAGTTTAGAGGTCAAAAATGAAGGAATTACCTATTGCACGTACACTGTAACAAAATCAATACATCCATGTACTGTACCCATACATGACTACATGACTGTACCCTACATGACTGTACCCTACATGACTGTACCCTTACATGACTGTTGACTGTACCCTACATGACTGTTCCATTACATGACTGTACCCTTACATGACTGTACCCTTACATGACTGTACCCTACATGGCTTCTAAATGAGTAAATGACCCTTTGATTGTTTCACTGTAGGTTGTAGAGCAACTCATATGGAACATACGTATGACTTCTACAAGCCTGACATGGCATCAGAGTATCCCGTGGTGGATGGAAACATGACTATACAGTGCTATCTCAGGGCACTAGACAAATGTTGTAATCTCTTCTCAAAGAAAGCCGCTGTTGCTGGTTTTAAAGGTATGGAATTATTGTTTATAAATATTTGTGTTCAGCCATTTTGTAAATGTCCTTCAAGTGCCAAAAAAGATTTTGGCATCCTTAATAATCTGTATCCTGTATTATTTACCAGTAAATTGAAGAAAAGTAATAGCTTTAACAAAAGAGTGACGCATCAAATGAGACTACATTTTGTACTTTTGGACTATATTTTAGGGCAATAATATGAAAATACCACATTTTTGGATCAACATGAAATCTTTAAAAATTAAATTGCAAAGCATTTTTTTCTAAAATCAGTAAAATCATACTGCGAATTGCATGATCCTGTTGGATTTTCAATTTTATCAGCTACTTTGTTTACATGACATTACGAAAACATGCCCATGCAATATACAGAGATTTTTTAAATTGTAAAAAATGAAAATTTTCTGTACAAAAGTTTGGCTATTTTTCTTATTTTTGCTCAAAACATAGATTCAATCTATGATTTGGAGCAAAAATAAGAAAAATAGGTATACCCCTGCATACCCCAGTTTTGCTATATAAAAGTGGGGTTTGAGGGGGTACACATTGCACGGACATGTTTTCCTGATGAAATATTCCTGAAATTGTAGATGGGTCCAACATACTAGACTGTGCAGATGCATTCCTGTTCCACTCTCCATTCTGTAAGCTAGTGAAGAAATCTGTAGGCCGGCTGATGTTAAATGACTTTCATAACGACCCTCAGCCAGATTATAAACTCAAATACAGCGGACTTGAACCATACAGGTATTAATATTTAATTGTGCTTGCTTATTGTTGGGAAGGATACTGTAAATTTGGAGAATTCATGAGAGCTTAATTTTTTGGTTATATTCATGCAGTAGTTTCCTAGTGAATTCAAAGTTAATATAGACCTAATAATAGTACTATTAGCTGTATAGGCTACATGAGAACTCACTCACAAAATCAAAACCTTGCTTAATATTCCAAAATGGAAATTTGGGAAATAGAAGTCACTTGAAAATTTCTAAAATAACAATATAACAATATAACCTGTGATTGCTCCTCATATCTTGACTGTCTGGCACATTTCTTCCGTGGAGCTTTAATCAGATTCTTCCTCTTTGACTGATTCAAGTACAGTAAAAATTGCCGAATCGGCGACCTTTATAAGAGCTCCACCTTCGTAAGAGCGCCAGTTCAAACATTCCTGACTGCTTTCCCTATAAAATGTCTCTTTATAAGAGCGCCACCTTGGTATAATCGCCATCGGCCAGTTTTTTCATTCCCAAAACGCCAATTGTTCTTCATAAGACGGCCGCATAATTACCTGAGCAAATCTCCAATAATCCATAATGATCCATAATCATTGATCAACCACAGTTTACAAAATAATCCAGTCACGTGTGCGTAAACGCGTGAAATTGTTATTGTGTCTAAAATACCTTTGGGAAAAACCTGTTGTTACCTTGGCTACACTCTCAGGCGAAGTCTCGCATAATCTCTTGTGTAGTTCTGTTATTTTAGTTTCATTCATTGAAGACACATCTCATGTTTTTGGGCCAAAAAATCAAATCGGTAAGTAATTTTGCGATCTCTGATTATCAATCGATTCCAAAATATGTACTGGTAATTCCAACTTTTCATCCTGGGCCGAACTCCCTGCGATGTGAAAATCGTGTCGGAGTTTCGTTTTTTTTTTGTCTGTGAAAGCTCAATTGATCAGTGATTTGTGGCGATTGTATGGAACATTTGGGGGTTTTGGTGTGATTTGTGAGTTTTGCGCTGCGAAATATGCTTGTATATTAACCTTGTCCCATTTTTTACGCGATCGGAGCGTGAAATATGGAGTGTTTCGGCCTTGTTAATTTCTGTCATTAAAAAAATGCACAGGTACAAAATTGCTGCAAAAAGCATCCAATATGAAGCTGTTGCAAAAATATGCATTCAGATATTGGAAAATAATGTCTTTTTTTTTGCCATGCTGGCCTTTCTGACTGACCCTTGATAAGACAGACACCTTTGTATCACAGCCAGTTTAGCTTACTCCCAAAGGTGGCGCTCTTATAGAGGTTTGACTGTAATCAGTTAGTGATTTAAGAAACAAGTTCTGGTAATCTATCTGTTGGAGGCTTGTTTAGGGAGCAGTGTGGCTAGGATAACTGACCCCTGGCATTTTAGAGAGATGGTCAGAGTAGAACCCCTCTTAGGTGATCATCACACTTTAAATTTCCCTATTGGCATTGATGTGCTGATAAGAAGTTTTGCTATTTCATAAACACAAATGTGGTTCACACTGTCTCTCAGACGATTTTTGTTTCAGAAGAAATAAATTTTGCATTTGTCAGATATTCATGGCATGGCTTATTTTACATTACAAAAACTTGCCCATGCAATATACAACAATTTTTATGCCCCCTACTTCGAAGAAGTTGAGGGGGCATATTGGTTTGGGTCTGTCCGTCCGTCCGTCCGTGCGTGCGTCCAGTGCGAAATTTACGCTTACACTGTTAAGAACCGTTAGAGCTAGGATCTTGAAACTTGCTATGTAGTTTGTATATGAAAATTAAGAGGACCCATGTTTTTTCTTTCATGAAAATTCAAGGGGCTAGGGGCCCATTCTGTGAGAGTTGTGTCCCTTTTTAATTCTTGATAAAGTGAACAGATAGTGGGTACCTTGTGTACTCAACTCCTCCTACAGTTTAATACCGATTCTCTTGAAACTTTACAGATGTTGTGAACATGCTTTGTAGATACACATGTATGCATATTGTTTGGATATAATCCTCATATTAATTTTTGTCACTTTTTTTTCAATTTGAACTTAGCCAATTTTCGGGCATTTTGACGATGAAAGTGAATGGACAGTGGGTACCTTGTGTGCGCAACTCCTCCTACAGTTTAATACCGATTCTCTTGAAACTTAATAGATGTTGTGACCATGCTTTGAAGATATGCATATTGTTTGGATATAATCTTCAGATTATTTTTTGTCATTTTTTTTCACAATTTGAATGGATAGAGGGTACCTTGTGTGTGCAACTCCTTGTACAGTTTAACACTGATATTTTTGAAACTTTACATATATTGTGACCATGCTTTGAAGATATACATGCGGTTGGGATATACTCCTCAGATTAATTTTTTGTTACTTTTTTGTGCAATTTGAACTTTTCAATTTTTAGAAATTGTCACATCTTGAATGGATAGAGGGTATCTTGTGTGCGCAAGTCCTCGTACAGTTTAATACCAATAGTTTTGAAACTTCATAGACATTGTGACCAAGCTTTAGAGATATGCATGTGGTTGGGATATACTCCCCAGATTAATTTTTTGTCACTTTTTTGTGCAATTTCAACTTTTCAATTTTCAGAAATTGCCACATCTTGAAAGTGAGGTACCAGTTGGGGGCATAGTGTTTCATAAACACAGTTTCTAGTTAAGAAAAAAAAATTGAAAATTTTCAGTTGAAAAAATTCGATATTTTTAATATTGTTGCTAAAAACATTGATTTTTGGTACACGTTAGGACCGCTTCACCGAGGCGGTTCTAAGGAGTACGCACCAAAAATAAGGAAAATAGGTTAACCCCTACATACCCCATAAAAGTGGGGTTTAAGGGGGTATTCATTGCACGGATATGTTTTTCTGATGTTACAGAGATATTCCCCTAGAAGACACCTACCTCAATAAGGATGTAGAGAGAGCCTTCATGACAGCCAGCGAAGAGATTTACAATAGGAAAACTAAACCATCACTGCTGCTTGCCAACCAAGTAGGCAACATGTATACACCATCTGTGTTTGGAGGACTTGTTTCTTTTCTCATTAGGTAATACATATATTCATATTTTCAAGCATTTTCCTCACATAATTTGAGCTCCATTGTGATAAAACAGAATTATTGCCTAGGCGAAAACAAAGGCGTAGATCAGCTTCGCAGTAACTGTGTATTTGATCAGAGCATTTGTTTTCGCTACACAGATAGTACAATGTCTCTTTTTCGTAAATCCAAAATTTCAAGCTTCTAGCCTGCTTCTGTGACAATACAGGTCGGTTTGTGTCAGACCTGGTCAGAAACCCCAAGACCATTTTTCCTCATGTTGCGGCTCATTTATAATTGAGTAATTTATTACATTCATTGCAATTGCTTTTGTCTCTATTGTCACCACTTGATTTTTGCTATCATAAAGGCAAAAAAGTTCTGTAATTCTGTCAATGCTTTTGAAAACCACAGTTTTAAAAGCAGATTTCAAAAGGCCAGTAAGGCAAAGTTCGACTATAAAAAGCTTAATTACGTGCTAAATCTTGGGTTTTGTTTAGACCTCAACCTGTCAATGTCCCTGGATGCTTTCTAATATCATTCAGTACTAAATAACTACTAGTAGTTTTGATGATTTGATCAGGACAAAAAGTTAACTGGTGGAATGTTTCCAAGTGTTTTATCCAGAGATGAAAGAAAACAGATATTCCATTTGTTCAGGAACAATACCTCACAAAAAAATCTCAAAAGACTATAAAAAGAATGCCATGCAGCATCACAATTTTAGCCTTTAAGATAATGTGTGAATTTACACAACAATTTTTCATTTTCAGTCAACCCATTCAAGATCTGGCCTGTAAAAGATGTGTTCTATTCTCCTACGGCTCAGGCCTAGCCTCCTCCATGTATTCTCTCCGTGTCACGGACGACACAACCCCATCCTCGCCCCTCCACCCCCTTCTGCACAGTATCAGTGATGTTAGACATAGGTTAGAGAACAGACATAAAGTAAAGCCACAGGAGTTTGATGCTGTTATGAAATTGCGGGAAAACACACATCATAAAGGTGATTATTCAAAACTTTTATGCCATCAGGATAACATGTCTGTGAAATGTATACGCCCCTGAACCCCACTTTTATATAGCAAAACTGGGGTATGCAGGGGTATACCTATTTTTCTTATTTTTGCTCCAAACATAGATTGTGGGTACTCGTTAGAACCGCCTCACCGAGGCGGTTCTAACATGTACCCACAATCTATGTTTTGAGCAATATAAGAAAAATATCAAATTTTTTCAAATGAAAATTTTCAGTGTTTACAACATGGGAAAAATCAGTATATTACGTGGGCATGTTTCGAAATGCCATATTTTTCTGAATTTCCAAGAAACCATTACATTGTTGTAGTCATTATAAACCCATTTATGATGAATGGACTTTCCCATCATTGTCCTTTGGTTGAGTCCACTTTCATTTTTAGGGGCGTTAGGAGTGATTTTCAAATTTTATTTAATTTTTTGTACAAAATTACTCTAAGCAAACAGAATAGTCTCAGATGGGATGCTGCGTTCAATTAGCTAAAAAGCAGTGTTCAAACAGCAAAATTAATGTTAAAATCATGAAATTCATGTGCCGTTTAAGCCTGGGTTTTTGCTAGAATCTGTTGTAATCAGTCATTGTGGTATTACTCATAGCTTTCTCTGCTACATTTCAGCCCCATACATGCCTATTGTGGTATTACTCATAGCTTTCTCTGCTACATTCCAGCCCCATACATGCCTATTGTGGTATTACTCATAGCTTTCTCTGCTACATTTCAGCCCCATACACACCTGTTAGCTCCACAGATCACTTATTCCCAGGCACATGGTACCTGACAGAAATTGACGATAAACATCGGAGAAAGTATGAAAGGATACCGCCGAGACTCGTCAACTTAACCCACCCTGAACCTTTAACAGTGAGAAATGAGGTAAAATCTCCTGAATCTGTCTAAATGATAAGTATAAAAGAAAATCAATGATATTAAGTATAATGTTGTGTTTCAATAGAAGAGATATATAAAATTGGCAAGTTTTCTTCAAATTATTGATGTGTCCCAAAGTATACAAGGCAGCATTACGAAAAACTTGCCCATGCAATAAACAGAGAATTTTCGAGCTTTAAAAATTGAAAATTTTCAGGTGAAAAAGTTTGATATTTTTCTTATTTTTCTCAAAACATAGATTGTGGGTACAAGTTAGAACCGCCTTGCCGAGGCGGTTCTAACGAGTACCCACAATCTATGTTTTGGAGCAAGAATAAGAAAAAAAGGTATACCCCTGCATACCCCGGTTTTGCTATGTAAAAGTGGGGTTCAATGGGGTATACATTACACGGACATGTTTTCGTGATGAGGGGCCAGTTGTTCGAAACTTTGTTAGCTTAACATTGTCCTTAAGCCCTCAATTTGTGAACTATATGTCGACTTCAAAAGCAAATACACTATTATTTTTTGTTGATAAAATGTGAGAATCCTTTGCAATGCAAAGGATTCTCACATTTTTTCTACAAAAAAATAACAGTGTATTTGTAATATTGCCATTTGAAATTTTAACGAATCGTTAACTAACGACATTGTTAATTTTGAACAACTGGCCTGTTAATTTTGAACAACTGGCCCCTGTAGAATAATTATTTTGGAGGGAAAATAAGGTGCCACAAAACATGCAATGTCCTTAAATGTACAGGGAATATGATTAGTTTGAATATAATATTATATTTGAGCCACCTCGTGGAAAAACCAACAGTGTGGTTTCCGAACAGGTCTGACACAAACCGGCCTGCCTGTACACCGGCCTGCCTGTACAGCTACAATAGCAGGCTAGAAACTTGAAATTTTGGATTTAGAAAGTAGAGGAATTGTACTATCCGTGTAGCAAAAACAAAGGCGCTAATCATCTTCGTGGTTACCGCGAAGCTGATCTGCGCCTTTGTTTTCGCCTATGCAGATTGTTGGTTTTCCCATGGGGAGGTTCATTTGTCTGTCTTAAATATATTGCATAGTTATGCCATATATGAGCCGCTTCATGAGAAAACTGGACTTTCGCCTATATGAATACAAAGGCGCAGATCAGCTTCGAAGTAACTGTGAAGCTGATCACGCTTTTATTTTCACTAGTCGGATAGTACACTGTCCCTCTTATTCCTATATATGAATTTTCAAGCTTCTAGCTATCTTCTGTGGCTGTACAGGCCGGTTTGACCTGTTCGGAGACCCTGACGAGTGGTTTTCTCGCATTGTGGCTCATATGTGTAATGGTGTGTATTTTCAGTTGCTACAGAAACCAGTTGAACAACAACAGACAGTTAACCATGTGATTAGTCAAGTGGCACGGTCATGACAAACATTCTACACACAGGATGTATTCATACAAGGTCATATAGTGCCATCCATAGAATGCTTTTAAAGACCACAGGAGGTGTGTGTGTGTGTCCCAAGTTTGCTTCACTCATGCGTTCTGAACACCCTGGTGAAATAATGTCATTTGGCGTGTCGCCAGTAAACTATTCAGATTCAGATTCAGGGGAGCATGTTAGCCTGGTGGTTGGTAGAGCATCGGACTTGACATTGAGAGGTCCTGGGTTCAAACCCTGCTGGGGTACCATGTTGGGTCCATCAGCAAGGCATGTTTACTCCCTAAAGTACTGGTTAATACACAGGAAGCCGTGGCTTTTTCCCGACATGGCTGAGAAATTGTTGACTGGGACGTTAACAAAGCCCACAAGAGATATTGTATGCACTATAAAAATGTGCTAAGATGAAAATGATGAAGACAAATGAGCCACCTCGTGGGAAAACCAACAATGTGGTTTCCGAACAGGTCCGACACAAACCGGCCTGTACAAGCACAGAAAAGAGCTGGAAGCTTGAAATTTCGGATTTAAGTAGAAGAGGAATTGTACTATCCGAGTAGCGAAAACAAAGGCGCTGATCAGCTTCGCGGTTACCGCGAAGCTGATCTGCGCCTTTGTTTTCGCCTATGCAGATTGTTGGTTTTCCCATGGGGCGGCTCAAATTATCTGACTGATATTGATTGTTTGTTTTTAGGTTTAATGATTAAGTCAACAATATTTCAGTATTGTGACAATATCGGGATGGAACCACTGCTCTTGAGTGGTAACCAGTACTGTCAAGAACAAAACGTGGTACCCCTTATGTGTTTCATTACGAAAACTTGCCCATGCAGTATATAGAGATTTTTTTTTGAGCTGTAAAAATTGAAAATTTCATCAGAAAAAGTTTGATATTTCTCTTATTTTTGCTCAAAACATAGATTGTGGGTACGCGTTAGAACCACCTTGCCGAGGCGGTTCTAACGAGTACCCACAATCTATGTTTTGGAGCAAAAATAAGAAAAACAGTAAATCACTGCATACCCCAGTTTTGCTATATAAAAAGTGGGGTTCAGCGGGGTATACATTACACGGACATGCTTTCGTGATGAGACAACTAACACACTCATAACTGTGAAGGGCCCCTGCAGGAAAGGCTTGTCAGAATGGTCCAATCTTCAGCAGCTGAAAATAGACTTTGAACTGGATATGATATAAGAATGGGTTTTGTAACAAGTATCATGATAAGAAGTAGCTTTTTAGCTCACCTGAGCCAAAGGCTCACAGGTGAGCTTATAGTATACCCATGCTCCGGCGTCCATCTGCGTCTGTCATTCACAATTTCAAAGATCTTCTCCTCTGAAACCACTTCGCCAATCAAAGCCAAACTTCATATGGAGCATCCTTTGGAAGGAGGAACGAAAGTTCATATAAATGGTTCAGGTTACATCACCAAGATGGCCGACATGGCTATAAATAGCAAAAACCTTTAAAACTCTTCTTTTCCAGAACCAGAAGGCCTATGGTTTTGAAACTTGGCATGAAGTATCAGGCAATGGAGCTCTACAAAGTTTGTGTAAATCATGACCCTTAGATGACCTTGACTTAGATAACCCTGGTGTGGTATTGTCTGTTTGACGTTTCACCAGTAAACTATTCCGATTCTGACTTATTTTACGGCAGGGACAACATAGGTCGCCAATGCATTTGAATGGAGAAAATTAGTAAAATGTAATTAAATGGGGGGAAATGCAAATGGACAGAATATTTATGTTTAGGAAAATTTTTTGTGACCAGTTGGTTGTCTGCCCCAGCCCCGGGCTATATACATATATATGACTATAATGTTCAAACATCTTGTCTGAAACCGCTTGGCCAAAGAAAGCTAAACTTTATGTGGAGCATTGTTAGGAAGGGGGAATGAAAGTTTGTATAAATGGTCAAGGTCACATGACCAAGATGGCCACCAAGGCTATAAATAGCAAAAGCCTCTAGAAATCTTCTCCAGCACTAGAAGGCCTATGATTTTCAAACTTGGCTTGATGGAGCTCTACAAAGTTTACATAAATCATGACCTGGGATGACCTTGACCTTTTTTAAGGTCAACTTAGCTTGCCTATGCATTTGAATGGGGAAAAGATGGAAAATGTTATTTGATGGCGGGAAACTTGCTGGGAATGAGCAAATGGACAGAAGATTCATGTTTATAAAAAAAATAAAAATAAAAAAAAAACGGGTGTTTTCTGCTAAGTT
The DNA here is from genome assembly GCA_964017185.1 of Rugalucina vietnamica. Classification (NCBI taxonomy): domain Eukaryota; kingdom Metazoa; phylum Mollusca; class Bivalvia; order Lucinida; family Lucinidae; genus Rugalucina; species Rugalucina vietnamica. The sequence goes on along the minus strand of OZ024873.1, from coordinate 72,608,032 downwards.
TATCTTAGGTGAGCATTTACAGGACCATTGGTCCTCTGGTTCTTATTTTTGGTCCAAAACATAGATTGTGGGTACTCGTTAGAACCGCCTCGCTGAGGCAGTTCTAATGTGTACTCACGATCAATGTTTTGATCAAAAACATTAATTTTTTTTCTGGTGAAATTTACATTTTTTACAGCTGTAAAAGAACCTCTGTTTATTGCATGGGCATGTTTTCATAATGTTAAACTCTTTTATGATTACTTACAATGTTACGGGAAAATCAAATTTAGGCAGGTTGCAAAGCTGTGACATTTTGGTCATTCAAGTACAGTCTGTTGGCATTGCCTTCATATGATGCTTGTTTTTATATGGTAAACTAAATCCCATTGTGAAAACACGCCCATGCAAAATACAGAGATTTTTTAAGTTGTAAAGAAGGAAAATTTTCAGCAGAAAAGTTTCAATATTTTTCTTATTTTTGCTCAAAACATAGGTTGTGGGTACATATTAGAACCATTTTGCCTAGGCGGTTCTAACAAGTACCACAATCTATGTTTTGAAGCAAAAATAAGAAAAATAGGTATACCCCTGCCAACCCCAGTTTTTCTATCTAAAAGTGGGGTTTAAGGGGTACACATTTCATGGACATGTTTTCTTGAAGGACTGTCTCACTCTGTTGGCATTGCCTTGATATGGTGCTTGTTTTATATGAGCCGCATCGTGAGAAAACTGGATTTTGCATATGCGAAAACAAAGTCGCAGATAAACTGTGCAGTAACTGCACAGCTGATCAGTGCCTTTTTGTTACACGGATAGTACAATTTCTCTTCTTCTTAAATACGAAATTTCAAGCTTCTTGCCTACTTCTGTGACTGTACAGGCCGGTTTATGTCGGAGCTGGTCGGAACTCCCGAAGCCCGGTTTTCCCGCGTCGTGGCTCATATGGTAAACTAAACCCAAAATGTGCTTTATATAGCAATTGTTTAAAGGCTTTATAACATGCGTGATAGTATATACATGTATTTTATTTGAGATTTAACAATGGTCTGTAGGTTTGTTGATGCTAGAAAAATGCAATTTGTTTGGGGTTTTAAGACAGGCTTTTAGGGATGTACAGCCACAGTTTTATTTTATGTGTACATTTATATATTCTACACTGTTTGTGACCAATTATTGCACTTGGTGATAATATGCTGACTGAGGCAGTTCTAACGAGCACCTACTATCTATGTTATGGATCTAAAATAAGAAAAAATGTATACCCCAGTTTTACTATATAAAATGTGTGTGTAAGGGGGAATACATTTCCCGGACATTTTATCCAATGATGTTGTAAGCTTATCTCATCAGGAAAACAAGTCGGTGAAATGTATACCCCCATATATACCCCACTTTTATATAGCAAAACTGGGGTATACAGGTGTCTGCATATTTGTCTTAGTTTTGCTCCAAAACAAAAGATTATGGGTACCCACAATCTATGTGATGAGCACAAATATAGAAATAAGAATAATATCAAAAACTTTCTGCTGAAAAAATTCAATTTTTGCAACTTAAGAAAAATCTATATATTACATGGGCAAGTTTTCGTAGTGGTAAGCTTATCTGTTTGGTCTGTAAGAATCCTCAGATTTACCTTCACATTGAGCACAGGGAGCTTAAAGGACTGGTATGGTATTTCTGCCAGAAAGTTAAGTTTTCAAATATAGTTTTTGTATTAAAATAAAACACTTTTGTATCAAGAAAACATGTCCATGCAGTGTATACCCCCTTAAACACCACTTTTATATAGCAAAACTGGGGTTTGGAGGGGTATACCTATTTTTCTTATTTTTGGTCCAAAACATAGATTGTGGGTACTCGTTAGAACCGCCTCGTGTACCCACAATCAATGTTTTGAGCAAAAATTTGAAAAATATCAAAATTTTTCCGATGGAATTTTCAATTTTTACAAATGAAAAAAATCTCTGTATATTGCATGGGCATGTTTTCGTAATCGTAAAGATGGCTTGAGTTTGTGATAATCATGTAATGGGAATATTACATAGAAAATAAAAAAAAAATGCTTGCTATAATTATTTTGTTTTCATTTGAGCCTCCTCGTGGGAAAACCAACAATGTGGTTTCCGACCAGGTCTGACACAAAGCGACCTGTACAGTCACAGAAAAGAGCTAGAAGCTTGAAATTTCAGATTTAAGTAGAAGAGGAACTGTACTATCCAAGTAGCGAAAACAAAGGCACTGAACAGCTTCGCAGTTACTGCGAAGCTGATCTGCGCCTTTGTTTTCGCCTATGCAGATTGTTGGTTTTCCCATGCGGCAGCTCATTTGTATCTCCTTTTGTGTACTCTGTATCATGGCTAAAACTACTACATGTAAGTATGCTTTCATCATTTGAGCTGCGTCATGAGACAACCAGATCTTTGCACAGCTGATCAATCCATTGTTTTCGCTACACAGATAGTACAGTTTATCTCCTTTGTAGATCTAAATCCAAAATTTTAAGCTTTTATTCTCGTCTGTGACTGTACACATTATATACAGATTTTTTCCGTTAAAAATTGAAAAATTTCATTAGAACAATCTGGATATTTTTAACATTTTAGCTCAAAACATAGATCGTGGGTACTCTTTAGAACCGCCTGTCCTCAGTTGTATGTCCATAGTCTACCATCCATAATTATCCTGATATGCATGAATCAGAATTGTGAAGGGGAAATGAGTTTGTATCAGGAAAACATGTCCGTGTAATGAATACCCCCTTATACCCCACTTTTATACAGCAAAACTGGGGTACGCAGGGGTATACCTATTTTTCTAATTTTTGCTTTCGAGGCGGTCCTTACGTGTACCCACAATCAATGTTTTGAGCAAAAATTTGAAAAATATCAAAATTTTTCCGATGGAATTTTCAATTTTTACAAATGAAAAAAATCTCTGTATATTGCATGGGCATGTTTTCGTAATCGTAAAGATGGCTTGAGTTTGTGATAATCATGTAATGGGAATATTACATAGAAAATAAAAAAAAAATGCTTGCTATAATTATTTTGTTTTCATTTGAGCCTCCTCGTGGGAAAACCAACAATGTGGTTTCCGACCAGGTCTGACACAAAGCGACCTGTACAGTCACAGAAAAGAGCTAGAAGCTTGAAATTTCAGATTTAAGTAGAAGAGGAACTGTACTATCCAAGTAGCGAAAACAAAGGCACTGAACAGCTTCGCAGTTACTGCGAAGCTGATCTGCGCCTTTGTTTTCGCCTATGCAGATTGTTGGTTTTCCCATGCGGCAGCTCATTTGTATCTCCTTTTGTGTACTCTGTATCATGGCTAAAACTACTACATGTAAGTATGCTTTCATCATTTGAGCTGCGTCATGAGACAACCAGATCTTTGCACAGCTGATCAATCCATTGTTTTCGCTACACAGATAGTACAGTTTATCTCCTTTGTAGATCTAAATCCAAAATTTTAAGCTTTTATTCTCGTCTGTGACTGTACACATTATATACAGATTTTTTCCGTTAAAAATTGAAAAATTTCATTAGAACAATCTGGATATTTTTAACATTTTAGCTCAAAACATAGATCGTGGGTACTCTTTAGAACCGCCTGTCCTCGGTTGTATGTCCATAGTCTACCATCCATAATTATCCTGATATGCATGAATCAGAATTGTGAAGGGGAAATGAGTTTGTATCAGGAAAACATGTCCGTGTAATGAATACCCCCTTATACCCCACTTTTATACAGCAAAACTGGGGTACGCAGGGGTATACCTATTTTTCTAATTTTTGCTTTCGAGGCGGTCCTTACGTGTACCCACAATCTATGTTTTGAGAAAAAATAAGAAAACTATCAAAACTTTTCTACTTTTTAATTTTAATAACTTAAGAAAAGTCTGTATAATTACAGAAACTTGATGGGTATCTGTCCTGGTTCAGTAGGGAGTGAGCTAGGTTTTCGTTTGGAGCTGCATACCATTTTCGTTCTGGCCCATCAGCAGCTTAAGTTTGTCAACCACTCTAACCCTGCGCCAGTCCGCTCCACCGATAACACTTTCAGATAGAAAGAATTCAAAGAAAGAAGGATAAGAACTTGATATTTAAGATCGTCCCTACCTTGTATTGTATTGAAATATAGTGTTTTTAATATATTTGTTTTGTTTTAATTGATGCTTTACGTCCCAGTCAACAGCAATGGTCATGTCGAGACGTTGCCTCGATTTTATAAGACTTTTACCCAACATTAGGATGCCATGACACTCAAAATGCGTCACCCAATTAAGCCAATAAGGCTTATATGTACGGATGGTTTGACTAAATCACTTTGCAGGCTCAGACATGAGCGGTTAACCAGTAATCAGATGGTTGGTCAGTAGATTAGAAGCTTTGCCTGGAGGCACAAGCAGTCAAATGGTCATGTCGAGACGTTGCCTCTATAAGACTTTTACCCAACATTAGGATGCCATGACACTCAAAATGCGTCACCCAATTAAGCCAATAAGGCTTCTATGTACGGATGGTTTGACTAAATCACTTTGCAGGCTCAGACATGAGCGGGTAACCAGTAATCAGATGGTTGGTCAGTAGATTAGAAGCTTTGCCTGGAGGCACAAGCAGTCAAATGGTCATGTCGAGACGTTGCCTCTATAAGACTTTTACCCAACACACTCAAAATGCGTCACCCAATTAAGCCAATAAGGCTTATATGTACGGATGGTTTGACTAAATCACTTTGCAGGCTCAGACATGAGCGGTTAACCAGTAATCAGATGGTTGGTCAGTAGATTAGAAGCTTTGCCTGGAGGCACAAGCAGTCCATCTATTTTCCAATGGGCGGGGCCCATTTTAACACCCGACCACCCTGTGTTTAATATACACTCCTGCAGGGGTCGCATTGTTTATTGTCGCTTTCCCGTGACCAACTTTGTCCCGTTTCAACTGTTTAGTTACGGAATGACCTTTGCCACGACATGCTTACAAAATGGCATTATAATCGGAAGGACTTGGGTTCAGTTAGTGCACAACTGTACAGTGCCTTTGTTTTGGCATATGCATTTCGAAAACACGCCATGCAATATACAGAGATATTTTTTAAGTTGAAAAGTTTGAATGTGAAAATTTTAAATATTTTTTTTTTTTTATTTTTATTATTTTGGCTCAAAACTTAGATTGTGGGTACACGTTAGAACCGCCTCGCTGAGGCGGTTCTAACGAGTGCCCACAATTTATGTTTTGGAGCAAAAATAGGTATACCCCTGCATGCCCCGGTTTTACTATATAAAAGTGGGGTATGAGGGGATATACATTACACGGACATGTTTTCGTAATTTTGCAAAAAGCCGGAATCATATCACTTTAGCGATTTCCAGGAACTACCACAATCATAAGCAAAAAAGCCAACATTTAATCTCAAACGGAAAATTGTTTTCGGAACAAATCATTACGCGGAAGCACATGGTAAAACTTTAAATGTATCGGATAATTGCAAAGATAACATGATTTTCACTGCGCAAAAGGTTAAAACCTGACTGATAATGAGCTGATTTATGTAACATGTTGACATAACATCGAATTTGGTCCAGACGTTTCCATGGACTGGACTCAGCAATGCATTTGCACGTTTACCAAATGATATGCACACCATTATTATATCGTTTTACTATATAGAAAAAATAATACTAAAACAAGTGACGCATGTAGGCCTAATCAGTTAAATGGTCAGATGGGGCAACGGGGTCATTTTTATCAGCTAAAGTTGTGAAATATTTAGGGTATTTATTGTTCAAAATACTAGAACATACTGGTATAGCTTGCTACACCCGAATAGTGAATCAAAATGTTTGATAACTTAAAATGATAGCTTATCATGAACACCCTACACGAGATAACAAACGTACGCTCGCACACACAAGTTTGGACCATAGTCCAGTCCTCCATGAATTTTTGAGATTTTATTTTCTCTAGAATCAAAATGGTAAGTTGATTGTTTTCTTTTCTGTCCTCAGTTTCTCGACCCATCTTCCCAACCACGCCCTAGCCTACTGTCTGGTATGGTTTGAAGAACAGACTCATGAGCAAGACAGGCATACTTTGAACATTATATTATGGCAATTTTCACGCCCCTGAATCAAGCTTTCGCAGGCTTACAGAGATGTTAATTGGGCGTTTTGCCGCAAATATTTTGCCGTAGCTGGACACTACGAATATTGATCGTTTGTGATGGCTGTCATCGTCGCACACTTTCATGCAATACTAAACAAAGTGATGTGAAAAATCATATGGGCACGCCAAACATTAGCATGCTTTTCTGTTGCGTAAATTTTCATGAAGTGAAATAAGGAAACGCTTGATATGCTGGATACAATGTAGATGACCAATTTTGATGTTTTATAAGTGCATTCATGACATGAATATAGGTCTCTATATCAACTTTTGGGGTTTAGCTTAAATTACTATTTTAATTGTCTAAATTTTGGTCTAAATTTTATCATTTATTTCTTCTAGCCCACATTGGCACCCATTTTCTGTTATCGTACTTGACTTTGCAATTCTTGTTTATGCAGTTGACACATTAGATGTAAGCAAGACACTTATATCTCTAACATTTCCAAATCATAATTTTATCTCTACGGTTTGGTGTTAAACTTTCATTTTGATAGATTGCTGCAAAGCCTTGCATATATGATTATATTACAGAGGTCCTGGTTTGTGGTGGTAGGCGTTGGGCTGCTGTTCTCAAGTGTGTCGGCCACGTTTACATACCCAGCCAACTGTGCCAAACCAAACACCACTCAGCTAGGTGAGTACTACAGCCACGTTCACAAACCCTGCCGACAGTGCCAAACCAAACACCACTTAGCTAGGTGAGTACTACAGCCACGTTCACAAACCCTGCCAACAGTGCCAAATCAAACACCACTCAGAAAGGTGAGTAGAACGGCCACGTTCACATACCCTGCCAACTGTGCCAAACCAAACACCACTGAGCTAAGTGAGTAATACGGCCATCTTCACATACCTTGCTAACTGCACCAAACCAAACAACACTCAGCTAGGTGAGTAGTACGGTCATGTGCACATTCAGTGCCATCTGCGCTTAACCAAACACTACTCAACTAGGTGAGTAGTACAGCCATGTTCACATACCCTGCCATCTGTGCCAAACGAAATACCACTCAACTAGGTGAGTAGTACAGCCATGTTCACATACCCTGCCAACTGTGCCTAACGAAATACCACTCAGCTAGGTGAGTAGTCTGGTCTCGTTTACACACCCTGTCAACTGTGCCAAACTAAACATCACTCAGCTAGGTGAGTAGTCTGGCCTCGTTTACACACCCTGCCAACTGTGCCAAACTAAACATCACTCAGCTAGGTGAGTAGTTTGGCCACGTTTACATACCCTGCCAACTGTGCCTAACTAAACATCACTCAGCTAGGTGAGTAGTCTGGCCACGTTCACATATACTGCCAACTGTGCCAAACCAAACACCACTCAGCTAGGTAAATAGTACAGCCATGTTCACATACCCTGCCAACTGTGCCAAACGAAATACCACTCAGCTAGGTGAGTCAGCTAGGTGAGTAGTACGGTCATGTTCACATACCCTGCCAACTTTGCCAAACCAAACACCACTCAGCAAGGCGAGTAGTACGACAACGTTCACATACTCTGCCAACTGTGCTAAACCAAACACTACTCAGCTATGTGAGTTAAGCGGTCACGTTCACATATCCTGACCACACACAAATCAAACACCTCTCAACTACTGTCTGTACACTATCTTTCAGAAACTGCATTTTTCAAAAATTCTCTTTTCCGAAACACTACAAGAAAAATATGACCATGTCATCTTTTTTGCAACTCAAAAGACGTAAAATGAGCTGCAAAAGTTTGAAAATCGTTTGCCAATCATGCCAAAAACTTAATTTGAATAGGCAGTTTGCATGGGCAAGGGAGGTAATCCAAACACCTTAAAATAAAGCGATTCTGTGGGGAAAAATATTTTCTGGCATAAAAGTTTTATTTGTTAACATATATCAAAATTTTTGTGACACTTTTGAAGACTTTTGGAATGCAAAATGGTGACATGGTATTTTATTATTATTTTTATCTAACGGTTCTAACGAGTATCCACAATCATTAGAAAAAAGGTATACCCCTCCATACCCCAGTTTTGTTAAAAGTGGGTTTCAAGGGGGTATATATTTCACGGACATGTTTTCCTGATGTTAAGAATAAAAGTGAATTTTTGAAAAATGCAGTTTCTGGAGGATGGTGAATAGACAGTAGACGAGTAGTACGACCACGTTCACATACACTGCCAACTGTTCCAAACAAAACACAACTCGGCTAGGTAAGTAATATGGCCATGTTCACAAACCCTCAAGGAGTCTTGACCTACCTTGCACCCCAATTTTTTATACGTGCCAAATCGTTCATTGAGACCCCTGAAAATGATCACTGCCTGTTCTGACATTACAGTAGCCGCAACTGTCACAGAACAGAAGAACATTAAAAAAAAAAAAAAAAAAAAAAAAAAAAAAAAAAAAAAAAAAAAAAAAAAGCAGACAGTTTATACATAAACACTGGTTATTGTAGGCCCGGGAGTAGCAGGTCCAGCGCCCCCTATCCCCAAATTTCCACTGCAGTTCCAGACGCGGATTGAAGCCAATTTGATGGAGATGGGGATGACCATCACCGCGGAGGAATACTACGATGATCTCAATAACAGGGCTGTTATCAGGACTATACAGAACAACACCATGGACTATATGTTCTTTGATTATAACATCAACAGTATAGCGTCAATCACAAGTGAGTCAGTAAACAGTTCGTGATTGGGTGGGAGAGTAGATGAGAGGTGAATGTGTCGGTTTGTGCTAGTGAGTGAGTAAATCGGTGGGTTCGGTTGGGTGGATGCGTAGATGAGAGGTTCAGTGAGTGTGCCGATGTGTGCTAGTGAGTGAGTAAATCGGTGGGTTTGGGTGAGTGAGTGAGTGAGTGAGTGAATCGGTGGATCTGAGTAAGTGAAAAATCTTAATCTTACAAATACATGTATAAAGAAAAATATCAATGAAAGAAATGAAATAAGTAATTTATGAGTGCGATTTATTTTGTAGATGGTAACTGCACAGTCACAGACTTGGCGTTAGATCCCAACCAGCTGCTGTTTGGAATCAAGAATGGCCCGGGAAATATTCCTCATATTTATACCACAAACGGCGCACTGCATTTTGCGCAGTCAAATGGTCTTGTAGGTTCATATTCATGTTTAAACAGTTTCAAGAGATTACTTTGAAAACGAACTTGAACAGAATATTAACAGTATAACGACAATTGAGCCGCCTCATGGGAAAACCAACAATCTACATAGGCGAAAACAAAGACACAGATCATCTTCGCGGTAACCGCGAAGCTGATCAGCGCCTTTGTTTTCGCAACTCGGATAGTACAATTCCTCTTCTACTTAAATCCAAAATTTCTAGCTTCTAGCTCTATTCTGTGACTGTACAGGTCGGTTTGTGTCGGACCTGTTCGGAAACCACATTGTTGGTTTTCCAACGAGGCGGCTCAATTTATTACAAAAGCCCCTATTATTTTGGCACTCGTATTTGTACATGGACAATTACAGCAATTTATCGTTAACACTAATTCTTACATCATTCTTTTTGGAGTCGGTGCTTTTTTATCGCCATATTTAATCATTTTTTACCTTTAATAATGATTTTTGCCATATTATGCCATTCAGTTTTTCTATGAGCCTCGTCTCACATATAAGCGAAAATCTCTCGACGACGACTTGCGTTTAATTGCGAAAAATAGTGTTTGTTTATTTGATTTGTTGTTTTACGTCCCAGTCAACAGCTTTGGTCATGTCGAGGCGTTAGCTAATGAAAGGGACGTAAATCAATAAATCAAACTAACAAAAATTCCTTTCCGCAGCTAAACGAAAATCCACGCGAGTGTACATCGAAGCATTTTTGCTTATGTAAGACGAGGCCTTTAAGTACGAAAATAACTCGTTTTCCACGAAAAAGTGCATTTTTCTAACTTTGGACGCGCCCAATGCATACGTATTTATATTTTTATACCAGATGAAATATCTTAGTTTCTTTGATATTGTTTTCAGACATACATGGGGAAGGCAGTAGTAAGGGGCATTAACACTGATCACTGGCAGTCCTGTATGCAATGGATATACCTCGGATCCAACTTCACGCTCGACTACTATTTTACAGGTACACCGTGTGTAGTGGAGGGTGTAGATGATAAAATATGAGCCGCCGCGTGGAAACACTAGGCGAAAACAAAGGCGCAGATCAGCTTCGCAGTAACTGCGAAGCTGATCAGCGCCTTATAGCTCTGTCACACATTCACGTATCAGCGGCGTATCGCTCACGTATCTATGAAAATGTCGATACGCCGAGGTCTGAGCCGTATTTTGCTCGAGAGACGTATGTACCACGTACGTGTGACGTTCCTGCTACGTTCCTGTGGCGTATCCGTGACGTATCTGTATTCGTATGGAATTTCACTTTCGTATGTACGACGTATCAATGCGTATGTGCTACGTACGTGTGACGTATGTATGGCGTATGAAGTGTACGCGTGACGTATCTACGGCGTATGTACTACGTTCCATTCTTATCTACGGCGTATCTGTTCTGTACCAATTGCTTTTTAATACCTATGAGAACAAACGGTTGTGTTCACTTTGTTAATGCAATTCGCACATTATAGTTATCAATTATCAGAGGTCGAAGATGCCACCGGAGAAATCTAGATAATCTAGATTAACACCGAAGAAAAAAAACCGAGGTTGTGGTGGTGGTGGTGGTGGTGGTGGTGGTGGTCGTCGTCGTGGTGGTGGGGGAACATCTTCAAGCTCTCCATCCTGGTCGTAAGACGACATGAACAAAGACGGAGGCTACACCAAGCGTAGCCATGAAAGAACCCTGCACGACACCCAGAACCGAGAGAAACATCTGATCCATGGCTTCGGAAAAACGAAAACATACATATAGAAGCATTAAGATTCTCTTGGAACGCCACAAAATATTCCTAATACTCCTTATACGTCACGCATACTCCACAGCAGCGAAACGAACGTAGCACATACGTAGTACATACGCCATTGATACGCAAGATACGCCACACGTACGTCGCTGATACGCCGTAGATACGAAAAGACATTCGAGGATACGCCACACGTACGTCACACAGATACGAAAGGTACGCTGTACATACGTCACGGTTACGTGGCATGTTAACCGCTACGTACGTGTGGCGTATCAGGAGTATGAGCTACGTATCTACGACGTACCTGCCACGTTGCTTTCGTATGTACCACGTATGTGTGACGTATGTACGGCGTATCGGACCTGCTACGTACGTGCTACGAATTTTTAAGTGCACACATAAAAAAACGTAGCACCTCGGCGTATGAGGAGTATGAGCTACGTATCGAAGAGTATGAGCTACGTATGCCCACGTATCTACGACGTACGTGTGACGTACCTTTCGTATCTCGATACGCCGTAGATACGTGAGCCGATACGCGAATGTGTGACAGCCCTATTAGTTTTCGCTACACGGATAGTATATTTCCTCTACTTTCTAAATCCAAAATTGCCAGCCTCTAACCATCTTCTGTGACTGTACAGCCCGGTTTGCGTCAGACCTGGTCGGAACCCAAATTGTTGATTTTATCACGCTCAAATAATTTTGACGAAACAAAATATACTTTGGCTGGTAGTCTGCGCTAGTAGTCACCTTTGGCTCGAGTCTGTAGGAAATAGTTAAATAGCTGTAATTGTCTTCTGATTGTCGAAATATGCAACTGAGTGACACCTGGAAAACTGCAAATAACCTCGCCTGAAATAAAAATGATAATTTGATAACGACTTCTTGCAATGTTGTGGGCGTAAGTCCGATTCCAGACACTAATTTGCTGTTCAAAACGGTCTCAAATCTAAATTTGTTTCTCATCTTTTTCTTTCCTTTTCACAGCTCGTAACTGGACGGACCCGATCAATTATCCCCAGATTCCGGTCCGAGCTGAAGCCATCGGGTTCCAGCAGCTTGTGTCCTCCTCCAAATCATTTCATCATATCTACGAGTATTTTGACTTTAGAACTCAACTCTGGGCGGACCCTTCAGTATTCCGGGTAGGTAACAATATTTATTGAAATTGACAAACATTTTACCATTTGCTCTATTAGTTTCAAACACACACGTATACAAGGCACAAATACAGAACCCATATAAATGTGCAAGATGGACTTCCAAGAAGACAACTTTCGCTTCATTGATCATCCGTTTCTGTTCAACTAAAGATTTGTATCACTGAAACTCTGATATCTGTTATTGTAATATTGTCTTTTGTCAAAAAAGCATTTAAAAATTCTAAGACTCTCATTTCATTGACAAACTGAACGGATAAATTTGAGTTTTTAATGATCTGTGAGACAT